>JBANSL010000005.1:23064318-23664318 GCA_037127255.1 Persicaria tinctoria
GCATGATTTCCAAAATTTAGAAAAATGACCCCAATTGAAAATTTTGATTAATGTCATGGAAGCTTATATTGAACTCGACGATGCAAAATTGGATTCATTAGAGATATAGCTTGAAATTGCCTAGTGAAGGGAAGTCACAATGAAGTGCATTATTTCTTGAAAACCATGAAAGGAGGTAAAATTTGAAGTTGCTTTTGACATGTTGCATGATAAGATGATGGAGGACTTTATATTTCCATATAATGCTCATATTGTTATAATTCCTAGCCATACCCATGCCTATACATCACAAAAGCCATAATATGCCTTATTTCTAAATATTGCTCCACATGATCTAAAAATTTCCATTCTTTACCTTATCCAGGGATTATGTTGAGAATGATGTTACATTATGGAGATGTTATATGGTGTTTGTGATTGTTATCATTATTGGAGTTTGGAAGGAAATTATTTGAAATATATGGAAAATTTAATGAGCGAAAGAAAATCCAATCACCTCAGGAGATAAAGGTAGATGGAGCCTGCTCTCTGACATAATAGTTTGGAGAGATGAGAGACATTGTGAGGAGTCCAAAGCACTAAGTATCCGGGGCCATTCATGACACCCATGTTTGCGACTCGCGAGAAGGCAGTGCTAAGGTTAGAGAGGTAAAAGCATTATTATGAGAAAAGCATTATGAAAGGTGATGAATCAAATGGAAGAAGGAATGTGGAAATTCAATTTGGAAAGTACTCCATTTCCCCGGATCATTAGCACCACATTGCCAAAATTTGCCCACCTTTAGCCTTTTACCAATCTACTCCTTCATGAGCTTAAATTAAAGTCTTCTTGATTATTAATGCTTTGTCATATAAATTGTTTATGCGTAACCCTCCTTTTATGAGTAGATGTTGCTTTTACATATTTGCACATGCATGAATTTGAGACACTAGTACCTTTTCGAGGATGGTAATTGATTGCAGGGACATATAAGAATGAATCTAAGATGTAGAGAGTTTTTGAATTCTTCCCCTGAATAAGAAATAAAAGTATTGCTTGAGGACAAGCAAGCTTAAGTATGGGGTGTTTGTTGTGAGCTGAATCTGCCATGTTTTACAGTAACTTTTATATCAATTTCTGTATATATTGCATTCATTTGGGCTAAGATAGTACAGAACCTATGTAGTTTATGTTTATTTGCTAAATTATGGAATCTACACCAGTTTCTGTTTAATTCGCAGAAATCGAGGCATTTTACAGCAATTCTACAGAAGTCCAAGGTCAACGCAGTGAAACCAGTCTGAGAGTCAAGGCTACTCGATCTCGAGTAGGCCTTACTCGACATAGACGAGCCTGTCCGAGCAACCTTGGTCGAGCAGAGCCTAATCGAGCAAGCCAGACCAACCCGGCTCTGGGCCCTACTCGATCTCGAGGACCACTAGTCGAGATCGATGAAGCCTCAGCGCCACGCCCGGGGTTGACGAGAAGAAGAGCCGGTCGACAAGCCGAGGACGAAACCGAGGACGACCAAGCGGCACTCGCTGCCAGCGACTCGACTCGCTGTAGCAGACCGCTCGCTGCCGCGGAAAAACTCGCTACCACCGGAAGAGACAACTCGCGGAAGCGAAGAACCCAACTCTATCTCGACTACGCCGTGATCGAGGTCGACGAGCACCAGGAAGCCAAGTCCTAGCACATCGAGTAGATCTAGCCGAGGAAGTCCAGTCGACGAACCACCCTACTCGAGGTCGACGAGCCGTGGTCGAGGTCGAGTAGAGCCGTTTCCAGAAACTTCTCGACGAGGGACAATCCGACTAGACTTGGGATTCCTTGGGCGCGAAGGAGTCAATTTGGCCAAAGTTCTATCCGATTCCATCAAGTTCTATGCAAGGAGACAAGATCTATCAACATCATGAAGACCTACCTTATTTAGTTTTATCTTTTCCTTTTAGATTTATTTCCATAAAACAATTTATTTATCCTTTCAAGTTTTAGATATAATTTTAGATAGAGATAAATATCTTCTTTCCTAGAATAGCTAGGGAATGAAGGCTATAAATAAGGCCCTAGGGGCTGAGCATTAGGCATCTAATTCCATCAACAATTCAATTTCAGAGACAATTAGTTAGTTCCACAGAGAAGTTTAGGAGTTCCAAGGTTTTTAGGGTTTTGGCTTTCTGCGAAAGTTGATTGCCAGGATTGTAAAGGCTTTGAATATAGTTAATGCAAGTTTCTTTTTATCAATCAATGTCTGTTATTGCGATGAGGCGTGAGTAGTCCACCCACTTCTGGGGCTGGGGTGAGCCCGACGGTGGCCATGTGAGGCGATGCGATAAAGGTCGGATCTTTTTGTGCAATTCATCTTCTATCCCTATGAGCATGATTCTTTTGCGAGAGTTGAAGGTGATCCTTGTTTGTGTTATTGAAGCGAAAGTGATCTTAATGCAACTTAGGTTAATTATGTGAAAAAGGGTTAGTAACGATTAGGGTTTATGCGAAAGCCTCTATATGCCTATTTGTTAATGACGAAAGTTATTTGATGGAAAGCATGATCTTTTGTGCCTTTATGTGTTACTTTGCATGGTTGTCGTTGTGGTGTTGAAACCCTGGCTTTGGAAGTCTTTTAGCATATTGATTTATTTCGTCGAAAAATCTGAGTTTTGGTTCGAAAATTTGCCCTTTTAAAGTTTCTGTCTTTTACTGTACTCGACATAGAGGAAGCCTTTGTCGACCTCGAGTAGTGTCTTGTCGAGGTCGAGTAGGACTTGGTCTAGGTCGAGTTGATTTGCTTCTATCTCTTGTCGATTTTCACTTTCTGTTGTTCACTGTCTTGTCGATCTAGAGGACAGCTTACTCGAGATCTAGTAGCTTCTGTGTCCTCGTTTTATTTGCTGTTTCGCTTTGTCTTTTCTTATTTTGCTTGTTCTTTGCTTTTGTTTTAGTTGCCCTTGCCGGGTTTATTTGTTTCTTTCCTTTCTGTGTTTCTGTCTTTCTGCTCCCTTGTCTGTGAGAATTTACAGCTACATGAGAACTGCTGACGTGCTTCCTCGTGGATTCGATCCTGACTTTTTTTCTTACTACAACGGGAGGAAGTCATGTATTATTTGCTGAGACAGGGAAGTCAGTCTGAACTTGATTTTATATTTATTTCAATACTCGATTTACTCCTGCAAGTCAACAGTGGTCAACCCTCTTGTACGAGTATCATGTGAAATAAATTCCTAGCATGCTAAGTTGATCAAATAGAACCTCATTGACTATGTACTTTCTTAATGAGTGTTGGTAGTATCATGTAGGATATGCATGTCCTAATTATGGATCATCGTGCAATTATGTGCCATACTTGTCATACTACACGTACATGGTTGTATTGGATGTGATAGTTGCTATGCCCAAATGACTTAACCATATCCCTTAACACGATTATTAGAGTGCATCTTAACATGCTTACCTGGAACCCACATTGTTTTGACCTGCTTATGTGTATACGAAGTGAGTAATGAATCATACATGTGATATCCTATAATGCCCTTTATGTCGTACATAACTCATCATGTATATGTTTATTGTCGGTTTGTGCATATATGATCTTAATATATATTGAGCATGATTAGTGAATGAGCCGATAGGTTGCTAGCATGTTCCCCGTGCATGAAAAGTTGATTATGTGAATATGTTATGAATGTATAGATCGCTATCCCTTGAGATAGGTACATGCTAGTGTGGAATGATGTGATGATTTTCATGAGTATTATGTGTTTGTGTGTCACAGTTATAACCTCATAGATTACCCTAAGGACATCGTTGTAATCCTCGGGTGGGGATTCTACCTTGGTCTCGTCAACCCTAGTCCTGGTTCGTGTCTGAATCCTTAAGGAAGTCGTGTTGTCCTCCCTTGCCCTCCCCTATCTCCATGACTTCTAACTCCTCGTGATCCCCTTGATTGACATCGACATAGAAGAGAAAATGAGCGATCGAATGGCATCAGAGTGGTGCAACGGATGCGTGGTGGGCCCATGGCCCATGGACCCTAGGATCGACGTCACCAAGGGATGGACACCTTTTGAATATGGCAGTTACAGACGTAATCCTCCTAGATGACTCAAGTAATGACGTTCTTCATCCGAACTGTGATCTCTCTCTGTAAATTGGAAACAGTGTCGTGATATAGGCTTGGATCTGACAAAATTGAGGTGTGAGGACTGATGTGCTGAGCTGGTAGTGAATGATTGTCTGGCTAACTTGTGTTTGTGATGGTGTCCCTTTATGCTTAAGTGTACTGACCTACTAGCAAATCGGTTATGGGGTATATAGGCGGTGGTGTTTTCTTCTTGGGCTTGAGTCGAGTGATTCCTTGGTGAGACGGGTCGAAAGTGGTAGGTAATTTGAGGTCTTCGAGTTGGGTCATTGGTCGTATGAGATGGGGTGTAGGAAAGATGTGTCAGCTTGAATAGATTTGAGTTCCAGGTAGGCCTTAGGGGGGTAGTGGGATTAGTGTTTGCGAATAGTGTTTGCGAGTAGTGTAGTTCTAGAAGTGGATGGGTGAGTTAAGAGTGGATCGGAAGGATTCTTGAAGGGATGTGTTGATAGACGGGTTAGTGTGCTATGAAAGAGTGTCTAGATAGTCTAGGAGCGGTTCGTGGGCGGCTTTGAGGATAACCGGCTAAGGAATGTCTAAGAATCATAGGAATTGGGACTAGGTTGTATGTGCGGTGATTGGGAGCAATCTTGGTAAGGGATTGAGGTTGAGAAATCGCTAAGGAAGAGTAGTATGAGGTTGCTTGGGAAATTATAAATCTTGGATATTAGGTTGTTCATATCAAGACTATACGTGTGATGAGTATTTGGGGGATTGTTTGGATAGAATTTGTAGTGCTTCGAGAATTTATGAGTGAAGGAATTCTACATGCGTTGTTGGAGGATTTTAGCATAGGGAATGAATCGGGATTTATGAGTGGAGGTTATTGTGATTGTTGAGGTATTCGAGAACGTGAGGTGAATCTTCAAGGAAAGGCTGCTAGCTAGGTAAGAATGCCATTGAGGTTTCTAGTGAGACTGTGGGCTTGAGGTTAAGCTAGGAAGGTTCTGAGCATAAATTTGAGTAGTAGGCAAAGCGGAAGGTATTGGGAACGCGGGACAGTGAAGGCTTTTAGAAGTTTAGCGAGATTGCGGTACTTGGGAGATTCAGATGAGGAAATTTGGGAATATGTTGAGACGATAATCTAGAATGGGTCGGCTGAAAAGTCTTGGATGTTTAGGTTTCGGGATATTCGGAATTGGACAAGTAGGTAGAATCTGTGATCGGTCATTAAGGATAGACGCGGGTGATGAGGAACTCGGTTATTCATGGTTATGAGTTAGTACTAGACGATTTTCTGCGTTAGGGTTGTCGAGAGTAGGCGATTGAGTGGATTCTAGCAAGGTAGGATGCTTGTGTTGGTGATGACGAGGATAATGATGGGAGTGTCAGGCGTGAGATAGTTATTATGAGTTGGGTTCTTAGAGGTGGATGGTTAGTGAGAGTGGTTAGTGGTGTGGGAAGTATGATCAAATTAGAAAGTGATTCGAGATGTCTCTTTGGGAGGTGATGGTCAGGCGGAGTCTTGAGAGCCTAGGAAGGGTCAGCGAGATTGTTGAGAAGTGTCTAGATCGATCGTGAGAGCAGCTCAGTTGAGGACTTGAGATTTCTCTTAAATGGTAAATATGGGACTGGTAGGGAACCCTTAGGACGAGGGTGTGCTTTATAGAGAGTCTTGGTAGTCGGTTGAGTTGTTAAGCTTGTCGAAATAAGGGAACTGTGCGATTGGGAACCCCGAGATATGGTTTTAGGTGGTCGAGTAGGATTTGAGGTCAGGATGTCGAACTAGGCTGGCTCCTATATGGCTTGATGGCATGGGAGTTGGGATATCTAGTAGTCGGATTGGGTATTTGGCCTTGATTGTGGATAGTTATGAGACTAGAGAGTTTGTATATAAGCGGGATGCAATGGTATTTAGAACTAGAATCGAATTTGAGTTGGTTGACCTAGGTGAGGTTAATCTTGTCTTGAGAATTGTTGATGATGAGTGGCGATCGTGTTCTAAGGTGGTTGGTAATTATAGGCATGTTTTCTCGAGGATGTAGCTTATGGTTATGAGATACTTGGGACCGAGTGATATGAAAGTTCTATGCTATAGACGATGTCGAGTCTCTGATGTGTCCCATAGGCAGTAGTGAATTGTTAGTACTAACATAGTTACCCCTGAACTCGATGAAATGCTTGTGTGCGGAGGTACTTGATGCCTCTAAATGTGATGATGATGCTTGGTAGTTAGTATATGATGTGATTAACTATTTGATACGATGTGCAACCCTTGTGATGTAATGTGAGGTAATGAGCCCCGCTATTTACGATACTATGATAGATCTGTTATGGTACGTAACTGTCTTTGACATGAGTATGATCTGTTTATGAATGTGTGATACGATTGCTAGTATGATAGAACCGAATTGAGAAATTTGATCCTGGCTTGGAACCTAGGAAGGAAATATGGGATTAGCCCTTAGAGGTGGATGATTTCACCTCCTGAGATTTCAAACTTGCTTGACTAATATCGGGTTAAGGGATTTTGAATGGTGTTTAAGAAGAACTAACTTGGATTTCAACGCGATCGAGAATTTCAATGATTTTGAGACCAAACCTTTTCGAACTGAGGATCCCTCTTGAAATTTTATGAACGAACTTTCATTATGACGCCCCAGGAAGTGGACACATGCATTTTATAGGGCCCTTATAGACTCCTTGCTAAGACCTAGTGGGGATGCTATAATGCTTTTTGGGTATGATATAACCGAGAAGTCGAGGTAAGGATGTGGTAAGGACCCATATCACATTCTCGCTACGACCTATCGGGGATATTATGATCATGACGCGATATTGTGAGAATCTTATAGGGGCACTTAAGAGGAACTTACGGGGTCAATGGAATGGTCCTTGGGCTCACCTACTTCCAACTTCATCCCCTACCTTGTTTTGATTTTAGTCTCGGGGACAAGACTTGTTTTTAGAAAAAGAAAATTCAAAATGAATTTACAAGTGAAATTTAACGGAAAACTCCCTAAATCGGATTTTAAAACTCATGGAACGGATTTCTCCGACGGATTTCAATTCCGCTAATTTGACTTGAGGTTTTGAAATATGAGCGAGATTTTAACGGATTAATTAATTCGATTTTGAAAATTCGATTTGAAATAGATAAGTCAGGGTAAGATCGAGAGAGTGGGTTACGAGATTGTTTTCTTCCAGGTATTAAATGATATTGGGACCACTTGAAACCTTTATGTCTTTCCGTCTTTCTTACACATTTTAGCAACCCCTCAGCCTTGCTTTTTCACAGTTCAACAGAAGACCAAACCAAAACAAATCCCCCTCATGATTCTCCTCCTAATTCTTCTCCTGCACACGCCAAACAACCCACCTCAACTTCTTCTCCTTTAGGTAAAATCCTATCTCTATTTCCCTCCCTTCTTCTTTGATTTCCTTTCTTTTGAAAACAAACAAGAAGCTATTGCATTGACCAGCTGCAACCCTCTTTTCTCCTTCAAAGTCTGAACGTAGCCCCCCATTCCCCACATTTCATTTTTATTTCAAACCCCCTTCTCCCCTTTGAGCGTTGCCGAGAGCCCTGAGCTCCCAAGCTCCCTCCTTTGCCGCCGGCATCCAGCCACCATCAGTCACCACCTCTCCTGTTTCGCAGCACCAGAACCGAGCACCATCACCTCCAATACTCCTCGTCTGTCCGTACACAGCAACAGTACCACCCACATATTCCCCGACTTCGCACCTTGCCTCCGTTTCTGAGCAGCTGAGCACATCCGAGCACTAACAGCTACCTCCTCCAACCTCCATCCAAGCCAATGGAAACTCTGAGCCGCCGACCCTCCTCTTCGTCCCTGTTTCCCGATTTAACTCCGGTAAGAATCCTCTTCGTCTTTTCCAGTCGAGAACGAAGTAAAGCTCCTCCTTCATGACCTATTCCTTTGATCCAGGGCCTCGAAAGTTTCCTCGAGACAACCCGAGCCCAATCGATCCCCAACGGCGATTTTCGGTGAGTCGACGCCCTTCGGTGAGCTTCGATCCTCTCTCCTTCTCTCTTGTGTGTCGTTTTCGATTCCTTTCGTGTTCAAAGTAGTCGGGTAAGAGCGCCGGTGAGTTTGAGAGAGATTGAGGGTGGGAGCAAGGGACTTTTCGACGAGAGCTTCGGCGAGCTCGATTACGGGAATGACAAAGACGGGGGAGTCCGAAGGCGAGCGAACCGACGAGGGAGGAGCAGGCGCGAACGAGGCCGGAGAGACGGGATGCTGAAGAAGGAGATCTGGCAGCGGGGGGGCGAGGTCTCTGAAATCAAACAGAGAGCACGACTGGTCGGTCGAAGGAAGGAAGAAGAAGAAGACTAGCCTGTAGGGCCCGCTCGCCACGTCAGCGCCACCTTAGCCGGGCCCCACGTTTCTTTTGTTCCTTCGGATTCAATTTGAAAGGGAGAGCATTTGGGTCGGGCCTAATTTTGCTTCAGACATTTATGGGGGGATTGGGCCTATTTTACATTATGGAATCTGGTTTTTTGGTTTTAACAAAATGGAATTCGGTTTTGGTATTTAATAAAATAAGGAGGCTCGGTTTTGGGTTTTACAAAATAAAGGGGTTGATTTTGATAAATTAAGAAGGGTTGATTTTTATTGGATAAAATGGTTGGATTATTTTGATAAAATAAAATATACTACGAGTGATTGAAAATAAATAAATAATGGCTTTGTAGAATATGGAGATTTAAGGTGTATTATTGGACTGTAAAAATATTATAAGGTATTATTGATGAGATTCGAAATAAATATATTATTATTATTATTATTATTATGGTGATTTAAAAAAAATATAAAATTATGATACTTGGAATTTAAAAGGGTATTCTCGGATTTAAATCGAAAAAGGGATTCATTGAGCATTTTCAAAATGACGGAATTTCTAACTAGTTGATTTGGATTTTGAAACGGTTTTCGGGACTAACATGGGTATTATGTGATCGATGACTAACTAGCATGATGATATGAATGAATGACTAATAGCATGATTTGCGTGGATTAATGGGATGAATGAATGACTAACAGTATGATGAGATGTTAGAATTTCGTATCGTTCGACTTATGCTTTATGAGCCATGATTAATATCATGAACTTTGAGATAAATGGCTATGTGGATTTATTATTGCGGAAATGTGAATGTGGTTGAATGAAATGATGAGAATGATGTGGTCTTACGGAATGTAGCAATGAGATGAATGGTTAAACTTGATGGAATGATGATTGTGATATAGTTGTTATTCTCGTTTAATGATGTATGATTTCAGTGCTTGAGTGGCTTAGATATAGACTCTTATATTCTCGTTATTCATCTAGGTGATACCTTGTGATTATGATTGATGTATGCCGGACTTTCTATTCTGCTGTTCTGCATAGCTAGGTAAGTCTCTTCGGAACTTATTCAGACTGAAATAGAGATATTCCCTGCTTTAGGTGCATGATATACTAGGTGCTTTCATTCATGATCAGCATGCCATGTAGTACCATGCTAGGTTGCATTGATCGTTGAGCATTCTATTTCTTTATGTGTATGTAAACAGAACGGCCATTATCTGTAACGTAACTAGAGTCTTTGCTAAGGTTATAGGATGGCCCAGTCCCATCACTACTAAAAACGCAGGAAATAGCTACGGGAAATAGCAACGGCTTTAGCCACGAATGTCCGTTGCTAACCAGTTTAGCCACGGAATTAGCCACGGACGCGTCATCCCTTGCTATTTGCCTCGCAGCTAATAGCGACGGGCCGTCAGCCACGGATTTTAGCAACGAAAATTTTATGGCCGTGGCTACGTCCGTGGCTAATAGTAGAAGACATATTCCGTGGCTGTGGCTATGAACCCGGTTTGAAAACAGCGTCGAAATTAAAGCCGTGGCTAAGTTCGTTGTTGAATTCGTTACTGAGTTCGTGTCTGAAAATAGGTTATAGGCCTTGCTAATTCTGTGGCTGATCCGTTGCTATGATTGTTGCTATCGTTGTTGCTCGTTTCATTGGTAATGTTGTTGCTAAAGGTTGTTGCTAGGTTGTTGGTAACGCCAATATTTGTGTCATTGCTATTGTTGTTGCTCGTTTCATTGTAATGTTTTATATAATTAAAAATATTTCGAAGTGTACATTTTGCAATACCAAATTACATGTAGCAATCCAGCAAAAGTAAGAGGCATAAATAAGCTAGTAAATAAAACTATTCACACTAAGTTTAGATACCAACAAAGTGGATACATCTCATTTGTCAAGTTACCGCCTTTCTTCTTCTCCTTCACTTACCTGTTTCAAAGATACACCTGTCCTCCTGACAACGCGCATGAACTTATCACAATGAATACCCCCAATCCGACTTCCACCTCCTAAGTGTTTTTGAATCTTGGAGGTGGCACCCAGCAAGCATCTTCAAGGTGAAACTATTGACAACAAGATCATAGTTGTTGGGGAAAAAGGTGTCAGAGAGTCGCCAAGAAAGAAGGATCAATTTGCTAGTCTTGGCTCACGGTTGGTAAAACAAGCTTACACCATTGGTAAAATCTAACACAACTCGACAAACCCGTCACAATCCAATGCCAAACACATGCTTTCAACTCCATCACTACAAAATTGAAGCAAAAAACAGGAGTAATTCAACAAGTCAACACGGAAGTAAATGCCTTTTTTTGATGCTTTCCAAGTAATTGACCAAGTCAACACGGAAAATGATCCAAGATTTCTTCAATAACAAAATAAAATTTTGTATCTAAATGATACTTCCTTATTATAACTATACGTTTCAAAAGCAAATAAGCCATCTCACAAGCCTGAAAATGACATCATGATCATGAATTCCATACCCATTTTTTACTCCTTCAGAAACAATAAGATAAATCCCATTTTAAGTTATATAATCCATGAACACTGATCAATTAATACATAACCATTTGTATGATTCAGAGCATGATGCTATTGTCAATTTCCATCTTCAATAGTAAAGTACAACAGCTGAAAGAACTGACAGGGAAGTTCATGTAAGAGGTAAAATAATAAGTTGCACTCGGCAAACAGATAAAATTGGTCAAGTAATTTAGAGGCAATTTCATGGAGCCACGACAAACAGTCCACAAATCAGCCGAATCGACTAGAAAGGACGAATTTTTACAACCAATTTCACAAGGAAAATCAGGAGTAATTGATAAATAGGAGAAGACGAACAAACGATTCTGAATAACACTTTCAGCCGAAGAGTATTCATAGGCCAAAACAAGAGAAGACAAACACAGACCACCCGCAATTCACAACCCTAGCAATTAGATCTAACAAATCTACAACTACCAGCCCTTTAATATGATGCTAATTAGGTTGTTCGCATATTGCTGCTAGACCAGAAAGAGGAAGAAGGCTAAATACCGAAATTGAGAGAAATAGTAAGAGAGATTTGTACCTTTGGAGATCTGAACGGAAACCTTAGAGAAGGAGCAATGAATCGAAGAGAGGGAGAAAGCGAGGACGATGACAGTGCTTTCAGATTTGAAGCAAACCACACGGGATCTAGAAGATTTGAGGAAGGGGAGAGTCTCCGACCAAGAGGCGCCACCATGGGTGGCCGAACAGGTCGGGTCTTCGACCAGGGAACTACAGTTTGTGATTCTGAAACTAAAACAGTGGCTCAATCAGAAAAGGGTGGATCTATTGGAAGCGAGACCATGAGATGAGAAGAAGAAGAAGAAGAAAACATACCTGGAAAGAAGAGAAGGCATGATTCGGTCTCCAGGAAACGAAAGCGGTTGATTAAAAACTCCAACTTCGGGGCAAATGGGATGGAGAAGTGAGAGGGAGAGGCTACGGTGGAGGAAGAGGCAAGAGGCAACATGAGTGTGCAATTGAAAGGGAGAGGTGATATGAATCTGTGAAGAGGAGGGATGATTCAGAATGAATCCACTACCGGCGAAGAGGGAGAGGCGGTGAAGAGGAAAGCGTACATTAGGGTTAGAAAGTGAAAAGTTCCAATTTATACCGCTCATCCAAAATTTTCAATTCACCGCCTAAAATTTCATGTCCGGGAATATTACCGCTCAAAAATACATTATACCGCTCAAAATATTTTCTACTCGCTGCCTAAAACGTCAATAAAAAAAATTCCAACATATAAAAGATTTTACAATTTTGAAACTTACTAGTAAAATATCAAACTATAATATTATTAAATATTAATAAAAGTTAAAGATATCTTTTCGTTAAAACATACAATTATAATATTATAATAAAAATTTAGTATTTAATATAAAGCTTTATTAAATTTTTATTAGTCATTTATATCAGTTTTCTTTAAAACATACTCTTATATTATTCTAATAAGAATTTATTATTTAATATAAGGTTTTATTCAAAATTTATAAGTTACTTATTTGAGATTTTTCCTCAAAACATAATCTTATAGTATTCTAATAAGAATTTATTAGTTAATATAAGGTCTTATCAAACATTTATTCGTTATTTATATGATTTTTCCTCAAAACATACTCTTATGGTATTCTAATAAAAATTTATAAGTTAATATAAAGTTGTAATGAACATTTATTAGACACTTATATGAGTTTTCCACAAAACACATCTTTATAGTATTCTAATAAGAATTTATTAGTTATTATAAGGTGTTATCAACATTTATTGGGTACTTATATGAGTTTTCCTCAAAACACACCTTATAGTATTCTAATAAGAATTTATTAGTTAATAAAAGGTTTTATTAAACATTTATTCATTAATTATATGACTTTTCCTCAAAACATACTCTTATGGTATTATAATAAGAATTTATTAGTTAATGTAAAGTTTTATTGAACATTTATTAGATACTTATATGAGTTTTCCTCAAAACATAATCTTATAGTATTATAATAAGAATTTATTACTTAGTATAAGGTTTTATTAGCAACTTATATGACTTTTCCTCAAAACATAACCTTATAGTATTATAATAAGAATTTATTACTTAGTATAAGGTTTTATTAGTTATTTATATGAGTTTTCCTCAAAACATAACCTCATAGTATTATAATAAGAATTTATTACTTAGTATAAGGTTTTATTGGATACTTATATGAGTTTTCCTCAAAACATAACCTTATAGTATTATAATAAGAATTTATTACTTAGTATAAGGTTTTATTGGCAACTTATATGAGTTTTCCTCAAAACATAACCTTATAGTATTATAATAAGAATTTATTACTTAGTATAAGGTTTTATTAGTTATTTATATGAGTTTTCCTCAAAACATTACCTTATAGTATTATAATAAGAATTTATTACTTAGTATAAGGTTTTATTGGTTACTTATATGAGTTTTCCTCAAAAGATACCTTATAGTATTATAATAAGAATTTATTACTTAGTATAGGGTTTTATTAGCAACTTATATGAGTTTTCCTCAAAATATAACCTTATAGTATTATAATAAGAATTTATTACTTAGTATAAGGTTTTATTAGTTATTTATATGAGTTTTCCTCAAAACATAACCTTATAGTATTATAATAAGAATTTATTACTTAATATAAGGTTTTATTGGTTACTTATATGAGTTTTACTCAAAACGCACTCTTAGAGTATTATAATAAGAATTTATTACTTGGTATAAGATTTTATTAGCTACTTATATGACTTTTACTCAAAACACACTCTTAGAGTATTATAATAAGAATTTCATACTTGGTACAAGATTTTATTAGCTACTTGTATCAGTTTTACTCAAAACACACTCTTAGAGTATTATAATAAGAATTTATTACTTGGTATAAGGTTTTATTAGCTACTTGTATGAGCTTTACTCAAAACACACTGTTAGAGTATTATAATAAGAATTTTTTACTTGGTATAAGGTTTTATTAGCTACTTATATAAGTTTTAATCAAAACACACTCTTAGAGTATTTTAATAAGAATTTATTACTTGGTATAAGATTTTATTAGCTACTTATATGAGTTTTACTCAAAACACACTCTTAGAGTATTATAATAAGAATTTATTACTTGGAATAAGGTTTTATTAGCTACTTGTATAAGTTTTACTCAAAACACACTCTTAGAGTATTATAATAAGAATTTATTACTTGGTATAAGGTTTTATTAGCTACTTATATGAGTTTTACTCAAAACACACTCTTATAGTATTATAATAAGAATTTATTACTTGGTATAAGGTTTTATTAGCTACTTATATGAGTTTTACTCAAAACACACTGTTAGAGTATTATAATAAGAATTTATTACTTGGTATAAGGTTTTATTAGCAATTTATATGAGTTTTACTCAAAACACACTCTTAGAGTATTATAATAAGAATTTAATACTTGGTACAAGGTTTTATTAGCTACTTGTATCAGTTTTACACAAAACACACTCTTAGAGTATTATAATAAGAATTTATTACTTAGTATAAGGTTTTATTAGTTACTTATATGAGTTTTCCCCAAAATATAACCTTATAGTATTATAATAAGAATTTATTACTTAGTATAAGGTTTTATTAGTTAATTATATGAGTTTTCCCCAAAACATAACCTTATAGTATTATAATAAGAATTTATTACTTAGTATAAGGTTTTATTGGTTACTTATATGAGGTTTCCTCAAAACATACCTTATAGTATTATAATAAGAATTTATTACTTAGTATAAGGTTTTATTAGCAACTTATATGAGTTTTCCTCAAAACATAACCTTATAGTATTATAATAAGAATTTATTACTTAGTATAAGGTTTTATTAGTTATTTATATGAGTTTTCCTCAAAACATAACCTTATAGATTTATAATAAGAATTTATTACTTAGTATAAGGTTTTATTGGTTACTTATATGAGTTTTACTCAAAACGCACTCTTAGAGTATTATAATAAGAATTTATTACTTGGTATAAGATTTTATTAGATACTTATATGAGTTTTACTCAAAACACACTCTTAGAGTATTATAATAAGAATTTAATACTTGGTAGAAGGTTTTATTAGCTACTTGTATCAGTTTTACTCAAAACACACTCTTATAGTATTATAATTAGAATTTATTACTTGGTATAAGGTTTTATTAGCTACTTGTATGAGTTTTACTCAAAACACACTCTTGGAGTATTATAATAAGAATTTATTACTTGGTATAAGGTTTTATTAGCTACTTGTATGAGCTTTACTCAAAACACACTCTTAGAGTATTATAATAAGAATTTTTTACTTGGTATAAGGTTTTATTAGCTACTTATATAAGTTTTACTCAAAACACACTCTTAGAGTATTTTAATAAGAATTTATTACTTGGTATAAGGTTTTATTAGCTACTTATATGAGTTTTACTCAAAACATACTTTGAGAGTATTATAATAAGAATTTATTACTTGGAATAAGGTTTTATTAGCTACTTGTATGAGTTTTACTCAAAACACACTCTTAGAGTATTATAATAAGAATTTATTACTTGGTATAAGGTTTTATTAGGTACTTATATGAGTTTTACTCAAAACTCACTCTTATAGTATTATAATAAGAATTTATTACTTGGTATAAGGTTTTATTAGCTACTTATATGAGTTTTACTCAAAACACACTGTTAGAGTATTATAATAAGAATTTAATACTTGGTACAAGGTTTTATTAGCTACTTGTATCAGTTTTACTCAAAACACACTCTTAGAGTATTATAATAAGAATTTATTACTTAGTATAAGGTTTTATTAGTTACGTATATGAGGTTTCCCTAAAATATAACCTTATAGTATTATAATAAGAATTTATTACTTAGTATAAGGTTTTATTAGTTAATTATATGAGTTTTCCCCAATACATAACCTTATAGTATTATAATAAGAATTTATTACTTAGTATAAGGTTTTATTGGTTACTTATATGAGTTTTCCTCAAAACATACCTTATAGTATTATAATAAGAATTTATTACTTAGTATAAGGTTTTATTAGCAACTTATATGAGTTTTCCTCAAAACATAACCTTATAGTATTATAATAAGAATTTATTACTTAGTATAAGGTTTTATTAGTTATTTATATGAGTTTTCCTCAAAACATAACCTTATAGTATTATAATAAGAATTTATTACTTAGTCTAAGGTTTTATTGGTTACTTATATGAGTTTTACTCAAAACGCACTCTTAGAGTATTATAATAAGAATTTATTACTTGGTATAAGATTTTATTAGATACTTATATGAGTTTTACTCAAAACACACTCTTAGAGTATTATAATAAGAATTTAATACTTGGTACAAGGTTTTATTAGCTACTTGTATCAGTTTTACTCAAAACACACTCTTAGAGTATTATAATTAGAATTTATTACTTGGTATAAGGTTTTATTAGCTACTTGTATGAGTTTTACTCAAAACACACTCTTAGAGTATTATAATAAGAATTTATTACTTGGTATAAGGTTTTATTAGCTACTTATATAAGTTTTACTCAAAACACACTCTTAGAGTATTTTAATAAGAATTTATTACTTGGTATAAGGTTTTATTAGCTACTTATATGAGTTTTACTCAAAACACACTGTTAGAGTATTATAATAAGAATTTATTACTTCGAATAAGGTTTTATTAGCTACTTGTATGAGTTTTACTCAAAACACACTCTTAGAGTATTATAATAAGAATTTATTACTTGGTATAAGGTTTTATTAGCTACTTATATGAGTTTTACTCAAAACACACTCTTATAGTATTATAATAAGAATTTATTACTTGGTATAAGGTTTTATTAGCTACTTATATGAGTTTTACTCAAAACACACTGTTAGAGTATTATAATAAGAATTTATTACTTGGTATAAGGTTTTATTAGCAATTTATATGAGTTTTACTCAAAACACACTCTTAGAGTATTATAATAAGAATTTAATACTTGGTACAAGGTTTTATTAGCTACTTGTATCAGTTTTACTCAAAACACACTCTTAGAGTATTATAATAAGAATTTATTACTTAGTATAAGGTTTTATTAGTTACTTATATGAGTTTTCCCCAAAACATAACCTTATAGTATTATAATAAGAATTTATTACTTAGTATAAGGTTTTATTAGTTAATTATATGAGTTTTCCCCAAAACATAACTTTATAGTATTATAATAAGAATTTATTACTTAGTATAAGGTTTTATTAGTTACTTATATGAGTTTTTCCCAAAACATAAACTTATAGTATTATAATAAGAATTTATTACTTAGTATAAGGTTTTATTAGTTAATTATATGAGTTTTCCCCAAAACATAACCTTATAGTATTATAATAAGAATTTATTACTTAGTATAAGGTTTTATTAGCTACTTATATGAGTTTTCTTCAAAACATAACCTTATAGTATTATAATAAGAACTTATTTTATTTATATGAGTTTTCCTCAAAACATCTTCTTAGAGTATTATAATAAGAATTTCTTACTTAGTATAAGGTTTTGATTAGCTACTTATATGGGTTTTACACAAAACAAAACCTTATAGTATTATAATAAGAATTTATTACTTAGTATAAGGTTTTATTATCTACTTATATGAGTTTTCCTCAAAAATACCATTATAATATTCTCATAAGAATTTATTAATTAGTTTTTTTTTGGTATAAATTTATTAATTAGTTATAATATGTTTATTTTCAACACTTATAATTTATATAAAAAAAACATTCATAGTCATATTTGGGCTCGTCAATGGGTAAATCGGGGAAAGTATAGTCATATTTGAGCCCATAATAAATTAAAGCCCATTTGAGTTCAATCGTAATAGCAACGGATTTAGCCACGGACCGAGTCATTGCTAAATCCACATTTCATTCTACGGGCTAATAAAGTAATTGGGCCGATCATATCTAATGGGCTTTTGATCCAAGCCGAGCCCATAACATTTGTTCTTCTTTGTTGGCCACGGATTCAACTACGATTCAAGCCCACTAACTCCATGTCCGACCCGGCTACAAAAACCGATAAAAACCTATCCAAGCCCACTCACCTCGTGTCCATTCCATCGTCGGAATTCTGAAGCTGAATGGCCACGGATTTAGCCACGAAGTTGATGTTGTTGCCAGATCAGCATCAAATACAGCCACGGAATATGCGTTCGTAGCTAATGTCGTGGCTAATTACCACTACCATTCGGTTTTTCAGCCACGAACCCAGCCACGGACAGTGTATTCGTTGCTAACAGCAACGAAGTTGATGATGTGACATTCTTGGGTGAACACCCGCCACGAAATTTGCCACGGTCAAAAATAATCGTCGCCAATGTCATTGCTATTGGCTACGAAAACAGCGTCGCCTGACATTCGTGGCTAAAAATCCGTAGCTATTTCCTGCTTTTTTAGTAGTGCATCGGGTCCCGTCCTGAGTCAATCGAGTCATGGAACTTCATGCCTGCGGGATTTATTTTATTGTGGATACGGGTTGAGCATGCGTGCCGCCCAATTATTATGGAATGCATTCACGAGCTCGCCAGTCTCCGCCCTATCGGAAGGGGATGGAGGTAGGAGAGGGATATACCACTTGGTATTCTATGATAAGGCCTTATTATTATTATTATTATTATTATTATGCACTTGATCTTAGGAGCATGTTAGTGTGTTAATGTTCCGCCTTGCATCTAGAAGCATCTTTATTCGTATATCTGTGCTTAGGGTCGGGATGCAGAGCCAAAGTGGGCATCGATCTGATCCCGCCCACTATCAATTTTTTTAGGTATCTGTTATGCTTACTACTATTGATGTTGATTTGGCTCCATGATCGCGGGGTCTAATATGGCGCGAAGAGAGAGTTGAGATTCCGACTTCACCACTTTAATTACGGTTTGGATTTGAATGGTTGATCATGTTTTGACCCGGCTCTGTCGTGGCACCCCCTTTGTATTATGCTTTACTTCCGCTATTTGTGTTACCTTTGGTTTTCCACGCTTAGACTTACGACATATATACAGGGGACTTCCCTGGAGATTCCAATGATCCCTTCGAACTTGGGTATGAAATCTCCCTTGAAAACGTCAGTTTAGAATTTCAAACCTTCAACATGTACTCGGGGCGCAAGGTCCTAACGAGGGGTTTCATCCCTCAAAACGTAACCCGAGAATCATAATCCCGGGCCGTTACAATTGGCTCCAATCCCAAAACCCTAAACCCACACGTAAAATACCGAGCCACCAAAACCCTAGACACTCTCTCTTCCATTTTGAAATCCAAAAGAAAACTCTCACCTCTCACCCTTCTTTCTTCCCTTGTCCAATCTTTCAAACACCTCCAAATCTCTTGTTTCTTGTTGTTTTTCAAGTTTGAACGCCACAAATACAACTCCCATCTTTCCCCTTTGAAGATCGAGTGAAGAAGAAGAAGGTCGACCACAGTTCAAAGCAAAACAAACACTGTTCTAAAAAACGCTCTTGGTGTCCGCCTAGACACCGCCAAGAAGCTTGGCGTAGGCTAGCCGCCAAGGCACTGCCTAGGTGCTTGGCGTTTGACACTTTGACGGTTTGTTTAGAATTTGAGATTGATTTTTTTTGTTTTACTTTGTTAATGTAGAAATTATGGATTGTGATGTTTATTTGAACATGTTTATGAGATTTTATATTTGATTTTAGGCCAAAATGCATAAAACCACCCTTTATTCACCATGGGTTTCAATTAACCACCCCTTATTTAAAAATTTTCACTTAACCACCTCTTATAACAAACTGTTTGCAAGTAACCACCCATCCTCCCATTTTCACTTAAACTTCCATAATTTAAATTAAAAGTGAAAGACTAAAATGCCCCTAAATGTGTTTTTAGTACACTACTATTATTTTTCCATTTTTATAGTCTTGTAAAATAAATCAAAGGTAGGCATAAACACATTGATAATGCATATTTTAGATAGGCATTATAGATATATTTAGTTTAGTTATGTTGCATTTCTTGCTTACTTTGTTGCTAAATTGCATCTTGTGATTATTTTGGAAGAGTTCAGATTCTGCGCAATTTTGTGTTTATCTCGCAGATTGGATCGGAACACATTTGGGAGATGCAATATCTCGAAGAGGAACACAAGACACATGGGAAGGAACAAGGAAGAAAGAAGCAAGACAAGAGGAGAAACCAGCAGCGGAAGCTATGAGGCTACGGCAAAACGTCATGCCGCGGGTGCCGCAACATTGCGGCGGGCGTCGCAGAGGCCGCTGCAGCGGGGATCCAGATCTACATGGTGCGGCGGCCGCCGCAACTACTGTCAGCGCGCAGCGCCGTTTCGGGAAAAACCCTAGTTTTTCTATGTTGTTTTGAGGCCGACTTGGATGTTTTATTAGGCCACTTTTATGTTATTTTTTATTACCTTTCATTCTATTCTTACTTCCATTAGACACTTTAGAGATTTTGAGCGATGTCTTCCATGAGGAACTAAACTCATCTATTCTGCCTGCAATTTGAAGCTTTATTCGGATTGATTGTGAGTTTCTAATTCTCGCTCCTTGTTTCCTATTTGTGAATGCTTCAACTTCTTTGTGCTTGATTGATTATTGATTTGTTCTATCTTGTCTGGCCAACTTGTTAGATCAATTCAATCGCTAAGGTTTTGTAGATTCCTGATTGTGAACCTTAACCTAAGTGGCAAACTTGTTCCTTTAGGGCTGATTGAACTAATTGAATGAGTAGGAAGTTGAATGTGTTGTTAAATCCTTCTTTAGGGACTGCAAATACCTTGGCTAATCTCTGAACTTAAAGCTATCAATTGGGTTAAATCCTTCTTTAGGGACTGTTCGATTGATAAGGGTTTCTAGGACTGATTGGACTAATAACTATATTAGGTCGGGACAAGGGCATTCATAGGAAACATAATAGGACGAGAAGAAGTTACAAGGATCGCTTCAATCCAATAAAGTGGAAAATTGTAGGTGGAATTGCTTCTCTCATCTGTCTAAAACAAATTCACTTACTCTGCGTTCGTTAGTTTGCTTCAAAACTTTCACACTAAAACCCCCCTTTGGTTACTTAATCGGCATTAAAATCATACTTGAGTTATAAATTTCCCTGTGGATCGACCTCTTGCTTATTGCTATACTTGCTTTAGGTTTGAGTTTTCTTTGACGGAATCAACGACAGGTTTCCCCTCCGTCAAATTTGGCGCCGCTGCCGGGGAATCAAGTTTATTTCTTTGTCTTGTGTATTTATTGATTTTTGTGCATATATCTAACCCATTGTGAGCCTATCTTACGGTTCACAACACCCTTGCTACTAACTTTTTCAAGATGTTGAGATTGTTGCAGTTTGAAGGTGAGAACTTTCACCAATATTTCACTAGATTGCATGAGTATGTTAACGACCTTGGTTCATGGGGTTATCAATATGGTGTGCGGGAGATGTGTTTTTGCATATTTGATGGGATGAATGCTGAAACACGGAGTCTTGTTGAGTCCATGAGCAATGGAGGCCTATTGGATATGGGACTCTTTGAGATTTGGGATTTTTTCTGCAACATGAGTCGACAGGTTGAGCGGGAAGTATCAATCCAAACTCTCACACAAGTGTTGCATCAGTTGGAAGAAGAAAAAATGAGTCGACTTGGAAAATTGGAGAATCAGATGAGCCAACTCATTCAAATTTTAAGTGCAAAAGGTGAGAAAGAAAGGAGCTTCAAAGAAGAAGAGGAGGAATTGGCTGTAGACAACGATAGTGTCTTTGACGATGGAGGAGAGGGTATAATGCTTTCTGACTTGGAATCTCATGAGTCGACGCATGAGGTTACATGTGATGTGTCTCCTACTCCATCTGCAACATCCATTCTGAGCTTGCCCATTGATGAACCAGGTTTAGAGCCATCAGTTGAGGCTCAAGAGATAATAAAGGTAAACTTTTGCAATCTTAAAGGTAATGGTGATTATGTTGATCCTTTTGATTGCTATTTTGAAAAGCCACCAGCGGAACTGTGTTGGTGGTATCATATTCCTTCTACAGAGAGTCATGCTAGACTCTTTGATAGATTGAAAGGGTTCATGAGTTCCACATTTTATGCTTTCAATTTATTGTGCTATGATGTGCCTTGTAAGATGTGTGCACAGGAATATGATAGGCTACTGAGGGCCTTGACGATGTCTGAGAGATAAGGTCTTGAGATTGAGAATAAGTCAAGCCAATGACATTAAAGAAAGGCGCTTCTCGGGAGGCAACCCGAGGTAAGTTTTTTTTTCTTTTTTTTTTCTTTTCCTTCACCCTGATTATATTTGATTTACTTTTCTTGTCTTTATTGTTTCATTGAGGACAATGAAAACTTTAAGTGTGGGGGAGAGGAATTCTATATATAGATGCATATAGGAGATCATATTTAAATTTATGCATCATGTTTAATTTCTGTAATCATTTTTATTAATTTTTGTTTATTTTCGTATAAAAAAAAATTCAAAAATCCAAAAATAGAGCATGCATTGCATACATATGTGTTATTCAAATACCCATCTGGCTTAGTTTGTCCTCTATTTTAAATTTCAAGCATGATTCATAAAAATCCCATGGAGTTCTGGATGTTTTGATTATTATTGCTATTTGATTTTTGTGGAACATGAGCTAGCAAATGTAATTGAGCATGTATGATTAAGCTAAAGTATGATTGAAGTCCTAAAAACATGACCCTGTGAGGATGTTTGGCCTTATTTGAATTCTTTTGCTCAATTGTGTGAATTACTCGCCTAGTGTTGCTACCTCTTGGCATTGACTGCAATATCTATTTTTGAAGACCGATGCACATGTTTGATTGCTTGCGGAGTTTATGTTTATATTTTGAGTCTTTGTGTTTAATTTTATGCATATTTAGTGAATAAGGTGGCAATGGTTGATGCACTGAGTAACCGGGTCTACGCATGACACCCATGGGTATGATTCGCGCAAAAAGGTGTGAAAACTATCCACTAGGAAAGAAAGCTTGATCATTGAGTAACCAGGTTCATTCATGACACCCATGTTTGCAACTTGCGTCAAAAGATGTTCAAGTGGACTTCATATTAGTAGTTGAGGTGTTGATAGACCGGGGCCATTCATGACACCCATGTTTGCGCTTCGCGTAAGGAAAGCACCAAGACAAGAAAAAGAAAAAAAAACAGAGAAAAGAAAACCAAAGAAAAAAAAAAAAAGAGAAGTGTTGCATTTTATTTTGGCCAAATTGCAGAAAACCACCCTTTAAATATGCTGTTTTGCGTGAAACCACCCCTTAAAACGAAAATTCCAGAAAACCACCCTTTAAAACCGTTTTGTTTGCAAAGTCACACCCATCACCCAATTTTCGTTAATTAAATGTTAAAGTGTGTGGAAATTTAATTATACCCCTTATTATTATTATTATTTTACTCATTTTAATTGATATTAGTTGATATTTAACTTTTAACATGTTTTTCAAAAGCAAAAAACACTACAAATATAAAAAAATGTTTTTTTAAATAATTTCATACTTACAAAAAAACTCTATAAAAAATCGATGCGTAATTTATGTTTTATACATATAAAAAAATGTGTAATACTAGGGGTACTTGAAGATTTTTTTTTTTTAAAATACTGTTTCATATCGTTTTTATTATTCTAAAAATGTATGTGGAATAGTGAACCTATTTTTAGAATAATAAAAACTATATAACATATCATTTTAAAAAAAATTATTTTCTTTGAGTAGCCCTTTAGTAATATACACTTTTTAAAATATACTCCGTATAAAACATCAATCATATCTATTTTTTATAGAGTGTTTTTACTGATAATTATGAAATTATATTTCAAAAAATGATATTTTATTAAAAAAAATTACTTTTGAAAAACATGTTAAAAGTTAAATATCAACTAATATTAATTGAAATGAGTAAAATAATAATAATAAGGGGTATAATTAAATTTCCACACACTTTAACATTTAATTAACGAAAAATGGGTGATGGGTGTGACTTTGCAAACAAAAAGGGTTTAAAGGGTGGTTTTCTGGAATTTTCATTTTAAGGGGTGGTTTCACGCAAAACAGCATATTTAAAGGGTGGTTTTCTGCAATTTGGCCTTTTATTTTCTTTATTTTGTCCCGCAAGTAATGACATTTCGGTAGAGAATTGGTGATATGGTGGTCAATGTCTATGAGCTTAGTGCATTATTGGTTTGAGTTGAGAGTTGTACCTAAAAGCCTAAACACATGAGTGAAACACATAATTCTGGTGAGGTTGGATGATGTCTACTTCTAAGCTTTGATCACTGGAATACATGCTATGACGTTTGTTTGCTTGGTTTAGGTTTTCACCTGCTATGATGTTGCTTTTTGGTAATGTTGAAACTTGAAGGGATTTCCTGTGGGATACATTGATTCATGTTCATTCTATCATTGCTTGAGGACAAGCAAAGGTTAAGTGTGGGGAAATTTGATAATGCATATTTTAGATAGGCATTATAGATATATTTAGTTTAGTTAGGTTGCATTTCTTGCTTACTTTGTTGCTAAATTGCATCTTGTGATTATTTTGGAAGAGTTCGGATTCTGCGCAATTTTGTGTTTATCTCGCAGATTGGATCGGAACACATTTGGGAGATGCAATATCTCGAAGAGGAACACAAGACACATGGGAAGGAACAAGGAAGAAAGAAGCAAGACAAGAGGAGAAACCAGCAGCGGAAGCTATGAGGCTACGGCAAAACGTCATGCCCCGGGTGCCGCAACATTGCGGCGGGCGTCGCAGAGGCCGCTGCAGCGGGGATCCAGATCTACATGGTGCGGCGGCCGCCGCAACTACTGTCAGCGCGCAGCGCCGTTTCGGGAAAAACCCTAGTTTTTCTATGTTGTTTTGAGGCCGACTTGGATGTTTTATTAGGCCACTTTTATGTTATTTTTGATTACCTTTCATTCTATTCTTACTTCCATTAGACACTTTAGAGATTTTGAGCGATGTCTTCCATGAGGAACTAAACTCATCTATTCTGCCTGCAATTTGAAGCTTTATTCGGATTGATTGTGAGTTTCTAATTCTCGCTCCTTGTTTCCTATTTGTGAATGCTTCAACTTCTTTGTGCTTGATTGATTATTGATTTGTTCTATCTTGTCTGGCCAACTTGTTAGATCAATTCAATCGCTAAGGTTTTGTAGATTCCTGATTGTGAACCTTAACCTAAGTGGCAAACTTGTTCCTTTAGGGCTGATTGAACTAATTGAATGAGTAGGAAGTTGAATGTGTTGTTAAATCCTTCTTTAAGGACTGCAAATACCTTGGCTAATCTCTGAACTTAAAGCTATCAATTGGGTTAAATCCTTCTTTAGGGACTGTTCGATTGATAAGGGTTTCTAGGACTGATTGGACTAATAACTATATTAGGTCGGGACAAGGGCATTCATAGGAAACATAATAGGATGAGAAGAAGTTACAAGGATCGCTTCAATCCAATAAAGTGGAAAATTGTAGGTGGAATTGTTTCTCTCATCTGTCTAAAACAAATTCACTTACTCTGCGTTCGTTACTTTGCTTCAAAACTTTCACACTAAAACCCCCCTTTGGTTACTTAATCGGCATTAAAATCATACTTGAGTTATAAATTTCCCTGTGGATCGACCTCTTGCTTATTGCTATACTTGCTTTAGGTTTGAGTTTTCTTTGACGGAATCAACGACAGGTTTCCCCTTCGTCACACATTCAAGGCGAAGCACGAACAACCTCCACCTAGATCCCTATCAAGTAGAGTTATCAATTGGGTCATTCGGTTCGGGTTCGAATCGGGTCATTTCGGGTTTCGGGTAAAACGGGTCCCGAGTTGACTTGAACTCGGGGTTGACCCAGCTTCGGGTCAAATCGAGTCGATTTCGGGTTTGTCAATTTCTATTTTTTAAATTAAAAAACATTACAATTTAGTAATTTTAAAATAATTTTAAAATGCTAAAATTAAAGACGTGGTTCTTAAGTTCTAGCGCTTGTAATTATATACTATATCTGATCTAATATATTTTATTTTTATTATTTCTCTTAATTTTTAATAAAATTTAAAAATATCTAAAATATCAAATATTTAAATAATTTTTTAAAAATAAATAATTTCATGCAATTAGTATTAAGCATAGAATTGTTTTAATATTTTAATGTATTTTAGAGTTTTTTATCTTCTTAAAAATGTGATCAAAAATAAAAAATCAAATATTATCGATCGGATGGAGTATTATACAATACAAATAAATATAAAAGTTGATTTGAAAATGAAAGATGAAGTGATTGTAATTATAAAATGTAATAAATTGGAATCTCCATAAAAAAAAATTAATCATATATAATTATAAATCAATCGGGTTAATCGGGTCACCGGATCAATTGGGTCAAAATTACTAGGTTAATTGGGTCACCGGATCTAAACCCAGATGACCCGGAAAATTACCGGGTTATCAAGTTCGGGTCGGAAAAAATTTCTGGGACAAATTTTCCGGCTCTTGACCCAAAATTTTCGGGGCGTTCGGCTCGGGTCTACCAGGTCGGATCGTGTTTCTATAGGTCTACTATCGAGCATTGCCAGAGAAGGTTGAAAACAAAGAGTCGACGACCGAAAGAGGTATGACTACATCTGACCTACTAGTAGAGGTGGGCACAACTTGCATAAATTAATGGTAATTTTGTATAAATAATAATAAATAAAAAATATAAAACCAAATAGCGATTGGGGCCTCTCTATGGATGTCATGGAGCTCGATATGGTGGGGGGTTCCTAGGGGTACCTTGGTTCCGTTGTTGTTGATAGAACCATTGGTCCCCCATATAGCGATTGGGGCCTCTTACGTAAGCCGCTTCTTCGTGCATGTTTGCTAGGTGAACTTTCTCCGTATGTGGGCACTAAGGGATGGTGTGCCGCTGTGAATGTGATCCACATTCAATGCAAGATTGGTTAACGGAAAGGAATTTAACTTGTTTAAGGAGCTTACGGTTTTGATCATTGTAGAATTGCTCCTTGACGCCGGGATCATTCTCTCTGGAGGGCTCATACAAGGGCATGGATGGGGCTAGCCTCGAATATGCGTTGTCGGAAGCCCCATGAGTCCCATATGTGATGTCGAAGTTCGTTAAACTCTCTATAGTCGCCCAGGCCTCCGTCGGTGTTAGCTCGATGTAGCGATAGGCGATGTATGAGTTGATCCGCCCCCTACTCGATTCATCAAGAGAGTTGTAAAAGATCTCTTGAATGACGTATGATGGTTGCCTATGAGTAGGGCAAGATTGCAATAGCTCTTTGTACCGGTCCTATGCTTGCACCAGCGGTTCCCCAGGCTGTTTTTGAAAGTTGTGATCTTCTGGCGTAGGAGCGCTGTCTTGGAGGGAGGAAAGAATTTGTTAAGGAACACATTCTTAACCTTTGTCCATGTCGTGAGTGATCGCGGGGTCAATCCTTCGAGCCATTTCAATGGATTCCCTATAAGAGACCAACGAAACGTTTTTAGTCTGACATATTCAAGGTTTTCGCCATCGGCGATAGTTTCACATAAGTCAGAAAACGTCATTTTATGAGTGAGAGGGCATTCATTTATTCTTCCTTCAAAAGTATGCTTTTTATTTTCAGAAAGAAAGGAAGTGCGAATTTCAAAATTAGAAAGAGGGATAAGAATAGCTTATTCAGACACTGTCAAGGTCAGACGCCTGTAGTCCTTAGCCGTCGCAGGATATCGAGCAAGCTCAACCTATGCTTGCCTCCTGGCTTGTTCTTCGTGATCGACGTGGGCCATATTTGCAGCGACTCATGCCCTTTTTGTGGCTATAAGTGTAGTTTTTTCCTCTAACTTCTTCCTGAGCCTCTTGATAAGCTGAGCTTGAGTTTCAGCGGTCGACGTGATGCCTTTTAGCCATGAGTGTATGTGTAGAAAGCGTTCAGGATCGTCTGATCTTTCGAATTCTGGCGGTTGACCAGAGCATCGCATACACCTAAAAAGAAGCACTCAAAGTAAAACGTGAAATATGGCTACCTAGGGCGCGAATGATCGCTCCCCTGGCAACGGTGCCAAAATTTGATAGAGGAGGAAATCAAGTTTAGTAAATACGAATATAAATCAAATCGAGTTCTAGCCCGCACAAATAAACCCAAGACTTTCTCCCGTTGTGGTGGAAGGGAATCAGGTTCGATCCACAAGGAAACGGGTCAGTGGATCCAAGATAGCAAGCGCTCAAGTTCAATTTCGACTCAGAGACTCACTCGATATCGACCTAGAGGAGTCGATATCGACAAGATAGTCGATTTCTAGGCTTCTGCAGACGAGTCGATATCGACCTTCAGGAACTCGATATCGACCAGGTGTTGTTGATTTTGAGTCGTTTCCAATCGATTCCTACCTGTAGAGACAAAAACAGCATAAGTCGATTTCGAGTAGATTGACTCGATTTCGACCAGATTAGTTCCCAATATCGACTGGCTCAAAATACCGCCAGTCGATTTCCAGTGACTCGATTTCGACTCTACGAGGCCGATTTCGAGTGCTATGCAGAACCAAGGTTGAATAACGATTGTAGAAAATATATGAAATAAAACTTCCAAGACCGGGGCTTACCACAACGACAACCATGCAAGAGTATCAACAAATCGCAAAAGATAGAAACTTTATCGACAAAGGAAAAGGTTTTCACCAAATTCGGCAAGTAGGAATATAAAACTTACGATCAGTAACCCTAATTGCGTCTATCCCTTTTTATAGTTAGAATTTATAAACTTCTGAATAGAAACCCTAATTACTACCCAAGTATCATCACATGAGTTCCTTGATTTTCCAATTAAAGATGAAGCACAAAGGATGAAACAAGATAAAGTACCTTTCTTTAGCGATTCATCAATCCACTGCCATGGCTATCGTCGAGCTCACCCGGCCCTAGAAGTAGGGTGACTACTCGCTCATCGCAATAGAAGACAAAGTTTATGGAAAATAAACTTGCATAAATCTAAATCAAAGTCTTTACAATTCTGGCACTTCAACTTTCGCAAAAGCGCCAAAACCCTAAAACCTTTGAAAATCTAAAATTGCATTAGAAGTGTTCGCTCTGAAATTGAATGACTAACTACTAGCTTCTTGGGCTTTATTTATAGACCCAAATCCTTGCTACCCAAAGAAGGAATATATTTATCCTCTATCTCTATCTATCTAAAGATATAATTATAATTAAAGGAAATAAATCTAATATGGTAAAAGTAGATGAATTCATAGGGTAATTAATTGTTCCACCCTTAGGATAGAAAATAAGTAAAAAGATAAACTATCTTAAGTCTTCATGTGAAAGGAATCTCTACTCGGAATTGGGACTTGGATTCAGCTTCGGCTCGATATTGAGACCCACTCGATATCGACTGACATGGGTCAATATCGAGTCAACTTCATCGGTTTTAAGTTACAGCTCACTCGACGTCGGCTCGGTACAGCATTTCGAGTGGCACTCACTCAATATCGACTATGCAAGGTCGATATTGAGTCGTCTTCAGCTTCCAGCTCCGGGTGTGTGTTGTGTCGAGTCCGATTGCCTGGTTTCGCCCTGCCTCCACTCGTTATCGACTGAGTTGGGTCAATATCTAGTCCTCTTCTACTCCATCTGTTGTGTTGAGCTGGCTTGTTGTCGGGTGCTCTTCTGTGAATGTTGAGTCCTTCAGTAGATATCAAGTGCATTTCCAGTGCTTTTTGGTTTTGCTCCAAATTCGCTCCAAATTCTGCAATATTAAATAGAAACTTGTGTAGACCTCTATTTCTCGCAAATAAGCATAAACCACAAAAATTCACCATATTCCCAACCCAAAGTATGTAAAATGATAGAATAAGGAGCTAAAATAAGTATAAAAACATTGTTTAAAACACAAACATCAAACTCGGGGCGGTGAAACACGTCGACAACTTCTATTTTGGCTTGGATCGGTGGTTAGCCTTCGTCTTCGTCACTACATCTTCAAGGAGGAAGGAAAAGAAGCGTTTGAGGTGTGCGGTGTTTGAGCTAAGAGAATCACAAAGGAAGGGATTTTGAGGTGGGTTTGAATATTGAAGGAGGAGGAAAGTGTTTAGAGTTTTCTCTTGTGGATTTCAAAATGGGAGAGAGAGAGAGAGAGAGAGAGAGAGAGAGAGAGAGAGAGAGAGAGAGAGAGAGAGAGAGAGAGAGAGAGTTTTAGGGTTCTGTGTTTGGCTCAGATTTTGAGGTTGATGCTAGGGTTTAGGGATTGATGTTTTCTATTTATAGGGTGGGCTTAATGAGGGCTTATGGAGAAAAAGGCAAAAGAGTGAAGGAGAGAAATAAACCAGTAGGGAGAAACCGAGAGAGAGAGAGAGAGAGAGAGAGAGAGAGAGAGAGAGAGAGAGATATGGTCCCGCTAGGTCCGACTTTGAATCCCAACAATTTAACCCAAATCCCGACTCGCGGAAAATCCAAATCGAATTTCAACCCGTTTCAAAACGACCAACGAGACTCTAAGTTTTAAAATTCAAAACTCGATAGCGGAAATAAGACTCATCAAATTACAAATTGAAAAGGATACCGGGATCATTTCAAGGACTTTCCAAAAATAACATTTTGCTCATTAAAAAACTTTCTAAATCGGGAAATTAAATAACTAATTAAATCTCGGTCTTTAGAGAGTACATATGTATTAATAGGATTTATGTACAACATCATTTGTACCTACATCGAGGTAGGAGTACATATGCATGGTTTGGATCATCCTTCATAATGATAGATGAAAGGAAGGGAAATCATACTCATAATCTCAATGACTCTATCAGGATAAATCCGATTAGGCTGGGATGTCCTATGACCCTAGCAAAGATTCTAAAGACTCACAGATAACAATCATTCTGTATCAGACGCATTGGGTAAATAGATGCTCAAACTGTTTGTGCACCCTAATCAGGATACTCATTAATCATGCTTTTATGCGTATGCCAACACCTATTCTACCTTATGACTACATGCATGAGAGTCTGATTTGAGTAAGCTCCTGAGTGAAGTTACCTGAAAGAGCAAAACAACAAGGTAATATCCAGCAAGGAACGTAAGTCAACCACGTCACGGATCACCTGACATTTAATAGAATAATATAAGTCTAAGGCATAGAAGTATACATCTACTACTACACATAACTAAGCAAGCATAGAATAAATCATCATCAATCATCAAGCTATTTCCTAACATAGCAAATCAAGCAATTGGTTCATCCGGTTTCTCAACTCTGTCATATCAACAATTCAGTCTCAAGATATCAGATTAAGTCATAAGTCCAAGTCCAAGTCCAATTCAAGTCCGGTAGTTAAGGTCCAAAAAGTCCAGTTAAAGTCCGATAGTTAAGGTCCAAGAGTCTAGTCAAATAGTTCAGAAGTCCGAGGTTCAAAAAGGGCAGCCTCAAATCGTTAAGTCCGGTTCAATTATTTCAGAGTTAAGGCGTTAAAGTGGTTCCGACATTTTCATTTCAAAACAGAGAAAGTATACAAAAAAGCATTCAAGCAAGATATCATCAAGGCTCAATTAAATAAGTTTGCAATCAACTGTTTTAAACCAAAGCATTATAGCATGAAAGTTCCGACTCAAATTCACTTAAGTCAGAAAACCATCATATTTTAAATCGAGTATATTATTTTAAATATCAAATCATCAAATTATATAACAAGATAAGGCACACATATAAATCTTACAAAAGACAACCCCAAACCGAGTTCGAATCAAAAACCGAGTCAAGGTTCCAAAATAGGAGAGAAATGGCTTCATCCAAAAGCACAGGTCAGAGTTTTATGGACTCAACCCATCATCTATTACAAAGGAAACCTCCCGTTGCCGCAAAAGGCTCATTTCGCCGTGGCGGAACAATCTTTCGCCGCGGCAAAATGCTTCGTCCTAGACCTCTGGTTCCCAGTTCTTGTTCGTCGCGGTGACCATGGTTTCGCCACGGCGAAGCAAGCAACTGTGGGGTCATTTTTTAAATAAACCCGCTCCTTTCATTCTTAAACCACTCTCATCCTCTTCGACACCCTTCTCCGACTCAAAACAACAATGAAAGACTCAAACGCATACCAGAAGGGGAGAGCGGAAGAGGGATTACCTAAGCTTCTTCAAAGCTTCTTCAAGGCCTTCAATGGCGGATCTTCGACCTCTCAATCGATGAGGTAAGCGTTTGATCAAGCCTAGGAAGGATAGAGGATAAGTAAAGGTCCTATTTTATGAAGGTTAGAGACCAAAACAAACGGAAACGAGAGCAACCAAGCTTACCTTCGAAAAACAGGGGAAAGAGAGGGAATGAAGATCGATCAAGCTTTTCCGAGGCTGATATGGCTTCCTCTTGGCCTAGGAAGGTGGATAAAGTGTTAAAAGTACATGGAGCTTTATGGAGGTTAGAAATGAATGGAATCTAGGAAAGAGGGAAACGAAGCCTTTACCGCGAGAAGCACGAACATTGGCTCAGCCAGGCTTCCCTCCGCAGATGTGATCAAGAACACGCAGCGGCAAAAATGTCCCTACAACCTCTGGAGTGGCGTCGAACTAGTGCTAGCCGGCTTCTCCTTTCTTGAACATGAAGTTTTAGGGTTTAGAGATTGGTGTATGACTTATATAGGGGAGACAAGGGCAGTGGGTGTGGTTCTTGTTGGAGCAAAAGGAGAAAGAATACAAAGAGGACAAAGGAGGGAGGGGCATGAGAGAGATGGTCCCAATTCTTAAGGCTAAACCCAAAATTCGAATCCCGACTTTCGATCGCTCATCCCCAAATTCTGACTTTAAAATCCAAAGCGAATTTTAAAAACTGAAATATTCAATTAGAGGCAATCTCAATCATATTTCAAAATCTCGAGTCAAAACAGTGAAAATTGAAATTCGTCGGGAAATCCATTTAATCATGTCGAAACTTATTTTAAAAGAAGATTTCCAAGTAGTCTGAAAGCTCGAGGATTGAATTTCTCAAAATTTCCAAAATTCCATGTCTTTCCATTCTTAAATTGTCAATCGATTTAAAATATTATTTAAAATTATCCGGTCTTTACAACTTTTGGCAGGGATCAATGACATCGTAAATCTCATCGTCATTCACCATATTTTGGATGGATGTAGTGTTTAGGTTATCGGAGATGTTTACATTTCTGTTTGTTCATAGGCACAACCATATATGTTGTGGCTAGTATTTTTTTTTAATCACAATTTAGTTTGTTGAATATTTCACATATGACTACTTTGAATGTTTTATTTTTATATTGGTATTTTGGATCATTGGTCCAATATATAATATATTCTATCTATTAAGTTGAATTGTGCGAGTGCGCTCAATGAACAAGTGGGTTGGGTTCTCCTCAAATTTGCCAAATAATCAACTCCCTTATTAGCCATGTAGTCCTTGTTGGGATTCCGTCAAGTGTGAGCCTTTAGCGGAAGTTTTTCACTTTTGGAAATGTGTCAAGTTTCCATATCGAAGCAATATTGCTAGATAAATGTCGTGTAGTATGTGCCAAGGCACTTGCAGTGTTGAACCATCCATCTTTGCTTAGGCCATGTTTATCAAGGGATACTAGGAATGCTAATATTTTATTCTTCTTTTTCCGTCACATCTTCCTAGGATCTCATTCTCACTTTTCCCACTTTATCAATAGCATCCCTAGTATCCCAAAACTCATCTTTTCTTATCAATTCAATTTACAACTATACACAAATTTCTACCATATTTGTAAATGAATCATGAAATTTATTATGTAATATCACATATTTTATATTTTTTTAAACAACATTATAAATTATTCAAATGATAATAAATTATTACTAATGAACTATATTGAAAAATATTTTATAAGGTATTATTACATATAATTCTATTCGAATGAAAATATTTTTTTTCAAAATATAATCAAACATATTCAAACTTAATGTCTATATCTAGAGAAAAATGAATCTAGTATTTTGGTATAAACTTTTTTTTACATTTTCATTGTTTAAAATTAGGTTTTATAATTGTATAAACCTTCCGGCATATTAAATCTCAGTCGTCCTTTCTGCGACATCACGGTCGTCTGCTCAGTAGCCACTTTGGAAGCTACACGTGTCGCTCTCTCACCTACAACTGCATCCAGTCGATGCCCCTTGCAACGTTGTGTATCCTTTTGTCTCCCCATTGTAACGACGTCGTTCTGGGACCCTATCTTTCGGAAAAACCGAATTGCTCTTGACACATCCTTTACTTTTTAGTGGAACATTAATTATAATCGATACTTGAAGAGATACTGGCCCAAGTATCGGAAACAAGGGATACTACCATTCCACTCCTTATTTTGATATTTAAAAAGACCAAGTACCTCATTAATCTTGCTCTTAGTTTCCAATAACGTCTATCTTTTATATTATTTTCTAGTATGTATATGCTTGCGATCTTATTAACCACGTCTATCGAGAAGATCTTAGATACTTCATTTGTTTCCCATTTTTTATTATCGTTGATATATTTTTCTACCTTCTCATTTCTATTCACTTAGATGTTAGGATGTTGCCTTCCTAATAACGGTTTCTCATCTAGCTATGCATCCTTCCAAAAAATTGATGGTTTTTCCATTTTCGATCTACTGGCCATATTAGTCCTCACTATAAATCCTTTTTCAATTCCATTAGTTTGGCCCATTGCCAAGATGTGTTGTCTTTTCTTTGTATTCAAGGAAGGGGGTTCCTTTTCGGCACTTTTCAATAATCACTTGGACCCAAGGGTTACTTGGTTTACAAAGATTTTCCATAGTAGTTTCATTTATAGTGTCCGACTCATATCCTTTGTTTTGTGGATTTCAGTTCCCCATAATCGTTTTTATTTGCAAATTTTATCCCAACCAATAAGTGGTGTAAACGAATGTTATTTATTCTAGGGAAAAACATCGGTTAATCAGATCAAGTTCGAATGTCGGGTTGTGAACCTCTCTCTCTCTCTCTCCTCTATTTTGTCCTCTTCTTCATTAACACCATAAAACCCACCCCTTGCCTCCTCTATATAAGGGTAGTGTAAGGCTCGGATTTTTAAATCCTAATTTTTGGAAAAAGAAATTTCAAAATGAATTTAAAAGTGAAATTTAACAGAAAACTCCCTAAATCGGATTTTAAAACTCATGGAACGGATTTCTCCGACGGATTTCAATTCCGCTACTTTAACTTGAGGTTTTGAAATATGAGCGAGATTTTATCGGATTAATTAATTCGTTTTTGAAAATTCGATTTGAAATAGATAAGTCAGGGTAAAATCGAGAGACTGGGTTACGAGATTTTTTTCTTCTGGGTATTAAATGATATTGGGACCACTTGGAACCTTTATGCCCTTCCTTCTTTCTTACACATTTTAGCAACCCCTCAGCCTTTCTTTTTCACAGTTCAACAGAAGACCAAACCAAAACAAATCCCCCTCATAATTCTCCTCCTGATTCTCCTCCTGTACACGTCAAACAACCCACCTCAACTTCTTCTCCTTTGGGTAAAATTCTATCTCTATTTCCCTCCCTCCTTCTTTGATTTCCTTTCTTTTGAAAACAAACAAGAAGCTACTGCATTGACCAGCTGCAACCCTCTTTTCCCATTCAAAGTCTGAACGCAACCCCCCATTCCCCACATTTCATTTTTATTTCAAACCCCCTTCTCCCCTTTGAGCGTTGCCGAGAGCCCTGAGCTCCAAAGCTCCCTCCTTTGCCGCCGGCATCCAGCCACCATCAGTCACCACCTCCCCTGTTTCGCAACACCAGAACCGAGCACCATCACCACCAATCCTCCTCCTCCGTCCGTACAAAGCAACAGTACCACCCACATATTCCCCGACTTCGCACCTTGCCTCCGTTTCTGAGCAGTTAAGCACATCCGAGCAGCAACAGCTACCTTCTCCGACCTCCGTCCAAGGCAGTGGCAACTCCGAGCCATCGACCCTCCTCTCCGTCCCTGTTTCCCGATTTAACTTCGGTAAGACTCCTCTTCGTCTTTTCCAGTTGAGAACGAAGTAAAGCTCCTCCTTCATGGCCTATTCCTTCGATCTAGGGCCTGGAAAACTCCTCGAGACAACTCGAGCCCAATCGATCCCCAACGGCATTTTTCGGCGAGTCGACGCCCTTCGGTGAGCTTCGATCCTCTCTCCTTCTCTCTTGTGTGTCGTTTTCGATTCCTTTCATGTTCAAATTAGTCGGAGAAGAGCGCCGGTGAGTTTGAGAGAGATTAGGGTGGGAGCGAGGGACTTTTCGACGAGAGCTCTGGCGAGCTCGAGTGTGCGAGGACGGGACTGACAAGGACGGGGGAGTCCGAGGGTGAGCGAACCGACGAGGGAGGAGCAGGAGCGAGCGCGGCCGGAAGAGATGGGTTGCTGAAGAAGGAGATCTGGCAGCGGGGTCGAGGTCTCTGAAATCGAAAAGATAGCAGGGCCGGCCGGTCGAAGGAAGGAGGAAAAAGAAGACCAGCATGTAGGGCCCGCTCGCCACGTCAGCGCCACCTCAGCCGGGCCCACGTTTCTTTTGTTCCTTCGGATTCAATTTGAAAGGGAGAGCATTTGGGCCGAGCCTAATTTTGCTTCAGACATTTATGGGGGGATTGGGCCTATTTTATAAAATCGAATCTGGTTTTTGGGTTTCAACAAAATTGAATTCGGTTTTGGTATTTAATAAAATAAGGAGGCTCGGTTTTGGGTTTTACAAAATAAAGGGGTTGGTTTTGATAAATTAAGAAGGGTTGATTTTTATTGGATAAATTGGTCGGATTATTTTGATAAAATAAAATATACTACGAATATTTGAAAATAAATAAATAATGGCCTTGTAGAATATGGAGATTTAAGGTGTATTATTGTCCTGTAAAAATATTATAAGGTATTATTGATTAGATTCGAAAGAAATATATTATTATTATTATTATTATTATTATTATTATTATTATTATTATTATTATTATTATTATTATTATTATTATTATTATTATTATTATTATTATTATTATGGTGATTTAAAACAAATATAATATTATGATACTTGGAGATTTAAAAGGGTATTTTTGGATTTAAATCGAAAAAGGGATTCATTGAGCATTTTCAAAATGACGGAATTTCTAACTAGTTGATTTGGATTTTGAAACGGTTTTCGGGACTAACATGGGTATTATGTGATCGATGACTAACTAGCATGATGATATGAATGACTGACTAATAGCATGATTTGTGTGGATTAATGTCATGAATGAATGACTAACAGTATGATGAGATGTTAGAATTTCGTATCATTCGACTTATGCTATATGAGCCATGATTAATATGATGAACTTTGAGATAAATGGCTATGTGGATTTATTATTGCGGAAATATGAATGTGGTTGAACGAAATGATGAGAATGATGTGGTCTTACGAAATTTGGCAATGAAATGAATGGTTGAACTTGATAGAATGATGATTGTGATATGGTTGTTATTCTCGTTTAATGATGTATGCTTTCATTGCTTGAGTGGCTTAGATATAGACTCTTATATTCTCGTTATTCATCTAGGTGATACCTTGTGATTATGATTGATGTATGCCGGACTTTCTATTCTATTGTTCTACATAGCTAGGTAAGTCTCTTCGGAGCTTACTCAGATTCAAATAGAGATATTCCCTGCTTTAGGTGCATGATATACTAGGTGCTTGCATTCATGATCAGCATGCCATGAAGTACTATGCTAGGTTGCATTGACCATTGAGCATTCTATTTCTTTATGCGTATGTAAACAGAATGGCCATTATCTGTAAAGTAACTAGAGTCTTTGCTAAGGTTATAGGATGGCCCAGTCCCATCGGGTCCCGTCCTGAGTCAATCGAGTCATGGAACCTCCTGCCTGCGGGCTTTATTTTATTGTGGATACGGGTTGGGCATGCGTGCCGCCCGATTATTATGGAATGCATTCACGAGCTGGCCAATCTCCACCCTATCGGAAGGGGGTGGAGGTAGGAGAGGGATATACCACTTGGTATTATGTGATAACGCCTTATTATTATTATTATGCACTTGATCTTATGAGCATATTAGTGTGTTAATGTTCCGCCTTGCATCTAGAAGCATCTTTATTAGGTATAGCGTATATGTGTGCTTAGGGTCGGGATGCAGAGCCAAAGTGGGCATCGAACTGATCCCGCCCAGTATCAATTTTTTTAGGTATCCGTTATGCTTACTGATAACTCCACTCCCTTGACAAAAATCGGAATTAGTTTCAAAGGCTTTGACAGACAGTTTGTGTCAAAGGTCTTGAAGCCACAAGTGTGTTGATGAAACACAAAACCTGTACTTTATGTTATATTATGTCCGAATATTATTATATGTTATTTCCAGATATTATTATATATTTTATACACTAACATATGCAGCAAGTTTTTTGAATAATATCTCCTTCAAAAGATGAAAAGATTAGAAGATAAAATCGGAGAGATTGTGGCTTCAGAGTTTCCCAGTTTAGAAGATCTCAAAGATCCACCCGCAAGCCATAATCCAAGTTAGCCGTTGGAGAAGATTCCTTCCTCAAGTGGTGCCGATGATCTTCACTATATAAAGGAGATGAAGAAGAGAAGGAAGACTAACGAACTCTTACAACATCAACCCTCTACATCACACTCATCCTTCAAGCATACTTCTCTCTTCTTCGTGTTCTCTCTGCTTGTTCTTAAGAGTCTTATGTTTTGTTTCAAAGGATTTGAGAGTTACATAGTGCGCTTATAGGATATATTTCGAGTGAGTGTTATATTCGAGAGTTTGTAACTCATGAAGTGGACACTAGGCGATTGATTCACTAAGTGTAAGAGGATTGTACTAGATAGCTGAGAGAGGTGGGGCTCTTCTAGATTGGTCTAGGACTCCAAGGGAACGTGAGTTGACTAGATTGCAATTGTATAGGAGAGAGGCTTCTCGGTGAGCTATTAGGATCCTAAGTCTTGTGAATCAATAAAGTCGGTTGAATCCTAGGGTTGTGAAAGAACCCTAGGCGGGGACGTAGGCCAAGTTCATGTCGAACCTCGTTAACAATTCGTTGCGTCCTTTTCTTATTGCTTTACCATATTTTCGCACTTGTTTCGAATTGTTTAACTCTTTTGTGATTCAGATTCAGGTTCCGCACTTGCTTTACCATATTTCTTATTGCTTTACCATATTGAGATTATCTGCGAAAATCCGTCATACTCTATTCAACCCCCCCTTCTAGAGTATCTTTATATTACTTGATTATACATTATCGAATCTTCATTTGGTATCAGAGCTTTACTCACTTCTTTTGATCTAACAATCTTGTGAGTTTTTTATCATGTCTGGTGAAGCAAGCGGAGGATTTGCACAAGGGAGGTCTACCATTAGACCACCACTCTTTGTAGGAAACAACTTCGTCCACTGGAGGTCCTTGATAAAAATGTTCATTATAGATCAAGATCTGGAACTTTGGAATGTTTTAGAGAATGGTCCGAAGATTCCAGTGAAAGACGGACCAAATGGAACCAAAGTCGCGAAGACCGAGGCTGAATTCATCCAAGCGGATCTTGAACTCGTCTCCAAAAACTACAGGGCTATTAACTTACTATATTGTGGTCTTATCACTGATGAGTTTAACCGTATTTCATCTTGTAGGTCAGCTAAAGAGATTTCGGACAAGCTGGTTGTCACCTACGAAGGAACTAGCCAAGTGAAGGACACCAAGATCAGCATCTTCCTTCCAAAGTATAAACTTTTCAAAATGAAGCCTGATGAGTCTATTAAGGCAATGTTCACACGGTTCACAGAGATAACCAAAAACCTTGACTCTCTCGGAAAGAGCTTTAAGAACGTTGAAAAAGTGAGGAAGATATTGAGGTGTCTCCCAAAAGACAAATGGGGCCCTAAAGTGACAGCCATAGAGGAAGCCCAAAGTCTCACCACTCTGCCCCTTGATGACTTGCTTGGGAAGCTGATCACACATGCAATGATTCTCAATGAAGACGATGGAAAACTCCCAGCAAGCACTAAGAACTTGGAGCTCAAGTCTAAGAAAGATGAGTCCAAAGATGTGTATGATTCTGAAGATGAGGATGATGATGAGGATGATCCATTTGATCTCATTACAAGGGGTCTTTCTCGAATCCTCAAGATGAAGAAGCAATTCGACAACAAATATGGATCAGAGTCTTCTAAATTTCGAGGTAAGTCTCAATACAAAAAATATGACAAGAAGACTAAACCTTTGTCTTGTTTTGAATGTGGTGAAATAGACCATCTAGTGAAAGATTGCCCTCAAAAGACGAAGAGCCAGTTCAAGAAAGGTGATAGATGGAAAAAGAAAGCCATGGTGGCAGCTTGGAGTGATTCCGACTCAGGTGACTCAAATTCTGATGATGAAAACACCAACCTTTGTCTCATGGCCACATGAGATGAATCCCATGATAAGCAACTCGAGGAAACTGTAAGAGAGCTCATGGCAAGTCCAAAAGAGGTACTATCGGAATTCCTTTCTAATATGATTGCCAATGAAGAGAAACTTATTGCCCAAACTAACACTCTTATCAAGAAAACTGTGGACCAGGAAAGAACTATTGAGGAACTGTCTAGGCGGGTCAAAAGTCTTGAAACTTCTTATTCAGGTCTTGACATTAAAGTCAAGACTCTTGACTCAGAGAAATCTGAACTCAAGCAAGATCTCTCGTCTCTGAGAAGTGAACATCATGACTTAGAGAACGAGAAGATCTCCTTGAATAATAAGATTTAAGACCAACAGACAGCCCTCATAAGTTTTACCAAGTACAAGGGCGCTCTTGATAGGATGTTGGGTGAGAAATGAAGTTCTCTAAACAGAAGTGGTATTGGTTACAACCCGAGATTTTTAAAGAAGCAACACATTACCACTTTTGTGAAGGCAAAAGGAAGCAGAACCTCTCCAATATGTCACCACTGTGTGAGAAAGGGACATGTAAGAGAGACCTACCCCTATAGAAGAAATGATCCTTATATTATTCGCAATACATTTCCTGTTCACTTGAGAAAAGAACGGATAACGCAAGTTTGGGTCCCCAAAGGCACTATTTTGCCAAATATGGTTTATCCCAATAAAGGATCTAAATTTGCTCACTAGTCTAGCCACAAAGGTTGATTTTTGTTTTGCAGGAGATCACCCAGGTGAAAGAGCAAAAATGGATTATTGATAGTGGATGCTCTAGACATATGAGGTGGAAGAGGTCTCTCTTCCATGATCTAAAGAAGCAATCCACTAAAACAATCACTCTTGGTGACAAAGGAAAGTGTGACATTGTTGGTATTGGTAGTGTTAGGAGTGATCCTAACCATAGCATTTAAAATGTTTATCTTGTTAATGGTTTGAAGTATAATTTTCTTAGTGTTTCTCAACTATGTGATAGTGGTAATGATGTTGGATTTAACAAGAAAAGATGTCTAGTGCGCAGAAAAGATACATGTGAAATAGTTCTAACTGCCTAACATTATAACAACATCTTGTTGTGAATGCCGAGCAAGTGGCACAAGGAAGCTTAATCTGTCTAAAGGCTTTGACGAACGATCCAAAGCTCTGGCACAGGAGATTCGGTCATGTAAGCCCACATACACTACAAAAGCTTGTGTCTAAAGGGCTTGTAAGAGGACTACCTGAGATGGACTTCAAAGGTATTGAGAGGTGAAAAGCATGCACACGAGGTAAACAAACACGTAGCTCTTTCAAACGCAAAAAGGTTGTAAGTACTTCTAGACCCCTTGAACTTTTATATATGGATTTATGTGGTCCTATGCGAGTCAAATCTCCCAATGGTAAAAAGTCCATGCTTGTTGTTATATTTGATGAATGCAATGACGGTTCTTTGAGTGAAAGTGTTGCAGATTTAGATCTTAACATCCATCCAGAGAACGAGGATGGTGATGATACTGCTATAAAAAACACAGAGAAGAGGAACATGCAGGAACAGATTCTCAACACTAAAGAATTGGCCCAAGGTGTTGAAGATTCGTCCAAAGCCCTTGATGTCCAATCCAACAGTGTTGAAACGTCAGAAACTGTTGTAACCCAACAGATCCATGGAGTCAGATGTACCACAAATCAATGTTATTGGTGTGACGAATCAAGGAGCTGAGACTAGCAAAAGAAAATTCAAATACTCCTCATCACACTCATTAAAGGATATCATTTATGACCCTGCATCTAGTGTTCAAACTCGTTCTAAACTTAAAGATCTTTTTGCTTTTCACGCGTTTGTTTCTCTTATAGAACCAAAGAAGGTAGATGAGACCCTTCAAGAGCCAGACTGGATCATTGCTATGCAAAGTGAGCTTAACGAATTTGAAAGGAACAAAGTCTGGACCTTGAAGCCTAGGCCAAAGCATCAATCAGCCATTGGCACACGTTGGGTATTTCGGAACAAGCTATATGAGAATGGTAAGACCGTGAGGAACAAATCAAGGCTTGTTGCTCAAGGCTACAATCAAGAGGAAGGTATTGACTACGATGAGACTTTTGCTCCCGTAGCCAGGCTTGAAGCCATTCGCATTTTATTAGCATTTGCATCTTTTATGGGCATAAAGTTATATCAAATGGATGTCAAGTGTGCTTTTCTTAATGGTTTCTTAAAGAAAGAAGTCTATGTGGCTCAACCCCTAGGTTTTGAAAGTTCGGAATTTCCTAATCATGTTTACAAACTAGATAAAGCGCTTTATGGTTTGAAACAAGCCCCAAGAGCTTGGTATGAGCGTTTCTCAAAATATCTTTTAGAAAATGATTTTAAAAGGGGGTTGATCGACAAGACTCTTTTTATCAAGACCAAAGGAAATTACATTTTGGTTATTCAAATATATGTTGATGATATATTGTTTGGTGCTACTAACACATCTTTGTGCAAGGAATTTTCTGACATTATGTGCAGTGAATTTGAGATGAGCTTGATGGGTGAACTCAACTTCTTCTTGGGATTACAAGTTCATCAATCCAAGAAAGGGATCTTTGTCAAGCAAAGCAAGTACACCAAGGATCTTTTGAAGAAGTTCAAGATTGATCAATTCAAAGCAGTCAAGACACCCATGAGCTCAACCTTATCTCTAGATCAAGACAAGAATGGGAAGAGTGTCAATCAAAAGGAGTATCGATGGATGATTGGATCTTTATTATATCTTACTGCTAGTAGACCTGACATCATGTTTAGTGTTTGCATGTGTGCTAGGTTTCACGCAAACCCTAAAGAATCTCACCTCGTAGTTGTGAAGAGGATCTTTCGATATCTCAATGGCACTAAGGAGCTTGGCTTATGGTACCCAAAGCAAAAGGATTGTACATTAATTGGATATTCTGATGCAGATTTCGCAGGCTATAAGGTGGATAGGAAGAGCACGTCAGGATGTTGCCAATTCTTATGAGCATCTTTGATCAGTTGGCACTCAAAGAAACAAAACTCAGTTGCTCTATCCACTGCCGAAGCCGAATACATAGCAGTTGGATCATGTTGCTCCCAAACCCTTTGGATAGCTTAACAAATGAGAGATCTAGGCATCAACCTCAAAGGCATTCCCATTAAGTGTGACAATACAAGTACCATCTCCATTACAAAAAATCTTGTTCAGCATTTACGAACCAAACATATTGATGTAAGGCATCATTTCAAGAGAGACCATGTCGAAAAAGGTGATGTGTCCATATCCTTTATTTCAACTGATTATCAATGGGCTGACATTTTTACTAAGCCTTTGGCAGAGAACAGGTTCACCTTCATTAGACGTGAGATCGGAATGCTTAACAGGGATGCACTTTCGTAGGGGGAGCTTTCCCTTTACGAAAGATAAATTCTACTCAGTGTCAAGATCCTTGAACCTCATTTCAAAGGTTGTGAACTGAACAGTAGAGCAGATATAACGGATCATATATTTGTTGGTATCTTTTTAGATATTTGATCAAATATTTTTTAAAAAGGAATTTTAAATATATTTACTTTATTGTTACCTTTTCGAGAAAATACTTTTTATTACATGTTATCCGATTATATTTTTATTTGTGGAAATTTTTTAAATCGGATAAACATCTCTTGCCTTAATCATTAAGATTCGAACGGCTCTTGGTTTAAAATTTGAAATTATTCTGGTGACAGTTTTTATCCTCCTCCCTTTGTTGAAAGACCAAAAGGGGGAGATAGTTTGATGGTTTAGCCTTTGAAACTGCTGTGAACCAAAGGTCTTGGAAGACCTTGTTTTGTTTTACTTTGTTGGATATTTCTCGATTGACTTTGAAAACTTATGATCCAACATTTGTCTAACACATGCAGGTACTTAGTCCGATTTTTCTTAGAATATATCTGCTTGACTAAGTTGCAGGGATGCACAGGTTTTGTCTTTCATCAAGGGGGAGATTGATAACTCCACTCCCTTGATGAAAATCGTAATTAGTTTCAAAGGCTTTGACAAACAGTTTGTGTCAAAGGTCTTGAAGCCACAACTGTGTTGATGAAACACAAAACCTGTACTTTATGTTATATTATGTCCGAATATTATTATATGTTATTTCCAGATATTATTATATATTTTATACACTAACATATGCAGCAAGGTTTTCGAATAATATCTCCTTCCAAAGTTGAAAAGATTAGAAGATCAAATCGGAAAGATTGTGGCTTCAGAGTTTCCCAGTTTAGAAGATCTCAAAGAACCACCCGCAAGCCATAATCCAAGTTAGCCGTTGGAGAAGATTCCTTCCTCAAGTGGCGCCGATGATCTTCACTATATAAAGGAGATGAAGAAGAGAAGGAAAACTGACGAACTCTTACAACATCAACGCTCTACATCACACTCAGTCTTCAAGCATACTTCTCTCTTCTTCATGTTCTCTCTGCTTGTTCTTAAGAGTCTTATATTTTGTTTCAAAGCATTTGAGAGTTACACAGTGAGCTTATAGGATATATTTTGAGTAAGTGTTATACTCGAGAGTTTGTAACTCAGGAAGTGGACACTAGACGATTGATTCACTAAGTGTAAGAGGATTGTACTAGATAGCTGAGAGAGGTGGGGCTCTTCTAGATTGGTCTAGGACTCCAAGGGAACGTGAGTTGACTAGATTGCAATTGTATAGGAGAGAGGCTTCTCGGTGAGCTATTAGGATCCTAAGTCTTGTGAATCAAAAAAGCCGGTTGAATCCTAGGGTTATGGAAGAACCCTAGGCGGGGACGTAGGCCAAGTTCGTGCTGCACCTCCTTAACAATTCGTTGCGTCCTTTTCTTATTGCTTTACCATATTTCCGCACTTGTTTCAAATTGTTTAACTCTGTTCTGATTCAGGTTTGCCAGAAGAAAGAATTACGTCTAATCTCAAAGGGTTTTGCAAGTGCTTCAAAAGTCTTGAGATTATCTGCAAAAAAATCTAGCATACTCTATTCAACCTCCCTTCTAGAGTATCTTTATATTACTTGGTTATACATTATTGAACCTTCACTTACTACTATTGATGTTGATTTGGCTCCATGATCGCGGGGTCTAATATGGCAGGAAGAGAGAGTTGAGATTCCGACTTCACCACTTTAATTATGGTTTGGATTTGAATGGTTGATCATGTTTTGCCCCGGCTCTGCCGAGGCACCCCCTTTGTATTATGCTTTACTTTCGCTATTTGTGTGACCTTTTGTTTTCCACGCTTAGACTTACAACAGGTACAGGGGACTTCACCGGGGATTCCAACGATCCCTTCGAACTTGGGTATGAAATCCCCCTTGAAAACGTCGGTTTAGAATTTCAAACCTTCAACCTGTACTCGGGGCGCAAGGTCCTAACGAGGGGTTTCATCCCTCGAAACGTAACCCGGGAATCATAATCCCGGGCCGTTACAAAGTTGGTATCAGAGTGAGGTTTTGAAAACCGAGTATGATAGGTTGAAGTGGTTTTTAAAATGGCCCAATATTTCAAAAGGTTTTTCAAAATGTTTTAAGGGCAAAATGAATTTAATATGGCTAACTCAAATGGACTAAATATGAACTTGACTCAATAAATTCGGTAATCAAACAAAAGGAAACGAATGGGTAGTAAAGGCGCTAGACCATCCCTATTGGATGTAGTTGGGAACGGGTAGACAAAATATAGCTTGTTCTTTTACAGGTGGACTTGAAGACTCCAAGGAACCCGAAGGTTGGGGAGACATGGGTTAGGAGGTCGTGAGGTATTTTCCCCTCCGGTCATCCGTCCCTCGAAGGACGGCATAGATCGTCTCTGTGATTATATGCAACTGGGCCCAAGGGCGACCCTCCTCGAAGAGGATGATATCAATTCCTTTGGTTGCTTTCGTGCTGAGTGTTATTGTGCTCAGGATAGATAACTAATCAGTATGCCTTGACTTGAATCATGTATTGAGTAACTGTGCAAACGGGATAGCGGGAGAATACACTGTTCTTATGTCATTGGAACTCTTGTCTTGTCAGAATAGTTCTTCCATAATTTAAACTCCTGATGATTTTGACTCTGTCAACCATCCCACCAAACCATTTAGGCATGTTAGCAAGGGTCGAAGAGGATCCGCTCTCCCCATTTCGAGTCCTTCTTGATATCTCATCATCTATGCTTCTATCGAGTCTCGTACCTCAGGCTTGTGTCTTTCACGGAAAAATTTGGGTTGCTCAACTAAACACCTTCGGAAATTGTGTCGGATGTGAGGGGTATGTTAGTGGAGTTGATAATTGAAGTAGTTTGTAGTCAAAAGTGAGTTATCTCATGGAGTCATCCCTTTTGATCCTCGTAATGGTCAACTATGTTTTTTTGCCGCAAAAGTCTACGCACGAGTTCTACCCTCACCTCCCGGAAACAGTGTGAATGTCCTTGTGTCCTACCAAGTGAGTCATATTAGTGTCCCACGAGGAAATAGGGTGATGAGTTAGTGATCGCCTTTAGAGAATTTTGTCCGGTTATAATAGGAACCCTCGTTGTGATTGCATAACATGATGTGTTGGTATATTGCAGCATGACTTACCTGATATCTTGTATGGTTACACTTATGAATGAATATAAATGCTGAATATACGAATCCCCATGATAGTTAATCTCCATTGAATTAGGTCGGTGATAGTGTGGTCAACCCTCTTGTATGAGTATCATGTGAAATAAATTCCTAGCATGTTAAGTTGATCAAATAGAACCTCATTGACTATGTACTTTCTTAATGAGTGTTGGTAGTATCATGTAGGATATGCATGTCCTAATTATGGATCATCATGCAATTATGTGCCATACTTGTCATACTACACGTACATGGTTGTATTGGATGTGATAGTTGCTATGCCCAAATGACTTAACCATATCCCTTAACACGATTATTAGAGTGCATCTTAACATGCTTACCTGGAACCCACATTGTTTTGACCTGCTTATGTGTACACTAAGTGAGTAATGAATCATACATGTGATATCCTATAATGCCCTTTATGTCGTACATAACTCATCATGTATATGTTTATTGTCGGGTTGTGCATATATGATCTTAATATATATAAAGCATGATTAGTGAATGAGCCGATAGGTTGCTAGCATGTTCCCCGTGCATGAAAAGTTGATTATGTGAATATGTTATGAATGTATAGATCGCTATCCCTTGAGATAGGTACATGCTAGTGTAGAATGATGTGATGATTTTCATGAGTATTATGTGTTTGTGTGTCACAGTTATAACCTCATAGAATACCCTAAGGACATCGTTGTAATCCTCGGGTGGGGATTCTACCTTGGTCTCGTCAACCCTAGTCCTGGTTCGTGTCTGAATCCTTAAGGAAGTCATGTTGTCCTCCCTTGCCCTCCCCTATCTCCGTGACTTCTAACTCCTCGTGATCCCCTTGATTGACATCGACATAGAAGAGAAAATGAGCGATCGAATGGCATCAGAGTGGCGCAACGGATGCGTGGTGGGCCCATGGCCCATGGACCCTAGGATCGACGTCACCAAGGGATGGACACCTTTTGAATATGGCAGTTACAGACGTAATCCTCCTAGATGACTCAAGGAATGACGTTCTTCATCCAAACTGTGATCTCTCTCTGCAAATTGGAAACATTATCGTGATATAGGCTTGGAACTAACAAAATGGAGGTGTGAGGACTGATGTGCTGAGCTGGTAGTGAATGATTGTCTGGCTAACTTGTGTCTGTGATGGTGTGCCTTTATGCTTAAGTGTACTGACCTACTAGCAAATCGGTTATGGGGTATATAGGCGGTGGTGTTTTCTTCTTGGGCTTGAGTCGAGTGATTCCTTGGTGAGACGGGTCGAAAGTGGTAGGTAATTTGAGGTCTTCGAGTTGGGTCATTGGTCATATGAGATGGCGTGTAGGAAAGATGTGTCAGCTTGAATAGATTTGAGTTCCAGGTAGGCCTTAGGGGGGTAGTGGGATTAGTGTGATAATTAAGATTCCGAGTGAGAGGTCTTTGTTAGAGGTAGTGTTAGGCAATAGTGTTTGCGAGTAGTGTAGTTCTAGAAGTGGATGGGTGAGTTAAGAGTGGATCGGAAGGATTCTTGAAGAGATGTGTTAATAGACGGGTTAGTGTGCTGTGAGAGAGTGTCTAGATAGTCGAGGAGCGGATCGTGGGCGGCTTTGAGGATGATCGGCTAAGGAATGTCTAAGAATCATAGGAATTGGGACTAGGTTGTATGTGCGGTGATTGGGAGCAATCTTGGTAAGGGATTGAGGTTGAGAAATCGCTAAGGAAGAGTAGTATGAGGTTGCTTGGGAAATTATAAATCTTGGATATTAGGTTGTTCATATCAGGACTATACGTGTGATGAGTATTTGGGGGATTGTTTGGATAGAATTGGTAGTGCTTCGAGAATTTATGAGTGAAGGAATTCTAGATGCGTTGTTGGAGGATTTTAGCATAGGGAATGAATCGGGATTTATGAGTGGAGGTTATTGTGATTGTTGAGGTATTCGAGAACGTGAGGTGAATCTTCAAGGAAAGGTTGCTAGCTAGGTAAGATTGCCATTGAGGTTTCTAGTGAGACTGTGGGCTTGAGGTTAAGCTAGGAAGGTTCTGAGCATAAATTTGAGTAGTAGGCAAAGCGGAAGGTATTGGGAACGCGGGAGAGTGAAGGCTTTTAGAAGTTTAGCGAGATTGTGGTACTTGGGAGATTCAGATGAGGAAATTTGGGAATATGTTGAGACGATAATCTAGAATGGGTCGGCTGAAAAGTCGTGGATGTTTAGGTTTCGTGATATTCGGAATTGGACAAGTAGGTAGAATCTGTGATCGGTCATTAAGGATAGACGCATGTGATGAGGAACTCGGTTATGAGTTAGTACTAGACGATTTTCTGCGTTAGGGTTGTCGAGAGTAGGCGATTGAGTGGATTCTAGCAAGGTAGGATGCTTGTGTTGGTGATGACGAGGATAATGATGGGAGTGTCAGGCGTGAGATAGTTATTATGAGTTGGGTTCTTAGAGGTGGATGGTTAGTGAGAGTGATTAGTGGTGTGGGAAGTATGATCAAATTAGAAAGTGATTCGAGATGTCTCTTTGGGAGGTGATGGTCAGGCGGAGTCTTGAGAGCCTAGGAAGGGTCAGCGAGATTGTTGAGAAGTGTCTAGATCGATCGTGAGAGCAGCTCAGTTGAGGACTTGAGATTTCTCTTAAATGGTAAATATGGGACTGGTAGGGAACCCTTAGGACGAGGGTGTGCTTTATAGAGAGTCTTGGTAGTCGGTTGAGTTGTTAAGCTTGTCGAAATAAGGGAACTGTGCGATTGGGAACCCCGAGATATGGTTTTAGGTTGTCGAGTAGGATTTGAGGTCAGGATGTCGAACTAGGCTGGCTCCTAGATGGCTTGATGGCATGAGAGTTGGGATATCTAGTAGTCGGATTGGGTATTTGGCCTTGATTGTGGATAGTTATGAGACTAGAGAGTTTGTATATAAGCGGGATGCAATGGTATTTAGAACTAGAATCGAATTTGAGTTGGTTGACCTAGGTGAGGTTAATCTTGTCTTGAGAATTGTTGATGATGAGTGGCGATCGTGTTCTAAGGTGGTTGGTAATTATAGGCATGTTTTCTCGAGGATGTAGCTTATGGTTATGAGATACTTGGGACCGAGTGATATGAAAGTTCTATGCTATAGAAGATGTCGAGTCTCTGATGTGTTCCATAGGCGGTAGTGAATTGTTAGTACTAACATAGTTACCCCTGAACTCGATGAAATGCTTGTGTGCGGAGGTACTTGATGCCTCTAAATGTGATGATGATGCTTGGTAGTTAGTATATGATGTGATTAACTATTTGATACGATGTGCAACCCCTGTGATGTAATGTGAGGTAATGAGCCCCGCTATTTACGATACTATGATAGATCTGTTATGGTATGTAACTGTCTTTGACATGAGTATGATCTGTTTATGAATGTGTGATACGATTGCTAGTATGATAGAACCGAATTGAGAAATTTGATCCTGGCTTGGAACCTAGGAAGGAAATATGGGATTAGCCCTTAGAGGTGGATGATTTCACCTCCTGAGATTTCAAACTTGCTTGACTAATATCGGGTTAAGGGATTTTGAATCGTGTTTAAGAAGAACTAACTTGGATTTCAACGCGATCGAGAATTTCAATGATTTTGAGACCAAACCTTTTCGAACTGAGGATCCCTCTTGAAATTTTATGAACGAACTTTCATTATGACGCCCCAGGAAGTGGATACATGCATTTTATAGGGCCCTTATAGACTGCTTGCTAAGACCTAGTGGGGATGCTATAATGCTTTTTGGGTATGATATAACCGAGAAGTCGAGGTAAGGATGTGGTAAGGACCCATATCACATTCTCGCTAAGGATGCTATAATGCGATATTGTGAGAATCTTATAGGGGCACTTAAGAGGAACTTACGGGGTCAATGGAATGGTCCTTGGGCTCACCTACTTCCAACTTCATCCCCTACCTTGTTTTGATTTTAGTCTCGGGGACAAGACTTGTTTTTAGAAGTGGATGATGTAAATGCTCGAATTTTTAAATCCTAATTTTTGGAAAAAGAAAATTCAAAATGAATTTAAAAGTGAAATTTAACGGAAAACTCCCTAAATCGGATTTTAAAACTCATGGAACGGATTTCTCCGACGGATTTCAATTCCGCTAATTTGACTTGAGGTTTTAAAATATGAGCGAGATTTTAACGGATTAATTAATTCGATTTTGAAAATTCGATTTGAAATAGATAAGTCAGGGTAAGATCGAGAGAGTGGGTTACGAGATTTTTTTCTTCCAGGTATTAAATGATATTGGAACCACTTGAAACCTTTATGTCTTTCCGTCTTTCTTACACATTTTAGCAACCCCTCAGCCTTGCTTTTTCACAGTAGTTCAACAGAAGACCAAACCAAAACAAATCCCCCTCATGATTCTCCTCCTAATTCTTCTCCTGCACACGCCAAACAACCCACCTCAACTTCTTCTCCTTTAGGTAAAATCCTATCTCTATTTCCCTCCCTTCTTCTTTGATTTCCTTTCTTTTGAAAACAAACAAGAAGCTATTGCATTGACCAGTTGCAACCCTCTTTTCTCCTTCAAAGTCTGAACGTAGCCCCCCATTCCCCACATTTCATTTTTATTTCAAACCCCCTTCTCCCCTTTCAGCGTTGCCGAGAGCCCTGAGCTCCAAAGCTCCCTCCTTTGTCGCCGACATCCAGCCACCATCAGTCACCACCTCTCCTGTTTCGCAGCACCAGAACCGAGCACCATCACCTCCAATCCTCCTCCTCTGTCCGTACACAGCAACAGTACCACCCACATATTCCCCGACTTCGCACCTTGCCTCCGTTTCTGAGCAGCTGAGCACATCCGAGCACCAACAGCTACCTCCTCCAACCTCCATCCAAGCCAATGGAAACTCCGAGCCGTCGACCCTCCTCTTCGTCCCTGTTTCCCGATTTAACTCCGGTAAGAATCCTCTTCGTCTTTTCCAGTCGAGAACAAAGTAAAGCTCCTTCTTCATGACCTATTCCTTTGATCCAGGGCCTCGAAAGTTTCCTCGAGACAACCCGAGCCCAATCGATCCCCAACGGCGATTTTCGGTGAGTCGACGCCCTTCGGTGAGCTTCGATCCTCTCTCCTTCTCTCTTGTGTGTCGTTTTCGATTCCTTTCGTGTTCAAAGTAGTCGGGTAAGAGCGCCGGTGAGTTTGAGAGAGATTGAGGGTGGGAGCAAGGGACTTTTCGACGAGAGTTTCGGCGAGCTCGATTACGGGACTGACAAAGATGGGGGAGTCCGAGGGCGAGCGAACCGACGAGGGAGGAGCAGGCGTGAGCGCGGCCGGAAGAGATGGGTTGCTGAAGAAGGAGATCTGGCAGCGGGGTCGAGGTCTCTGAAATCGAAAAGATAGCAGGGCCGGCCGGTCGAAGGAAGGAGGAAAAAGAAGACCAGCATGTGGGGCCCGCTCGCCACGTCAGCGCCACCTCAGCCGGGCCCACATTTCTTTTGTTCCTTCGGATTCAATTTGAAAGGGAGAGCATTTGGGTCGAGCCTAATTTTGCTTCAGACATTTATGGGGGGATTGGGCCTATTTTACAAAATCGAATCTGGTTTTTGGGTTTCAACAAAATGGAATTCGGTTTTGGTATTTAATAAAATAAGGAGGCTCGGTTTTGGGTTTTACAAAATAAAGGGGTTGATTTTGATAAATTAAGAAGGGTTGATTTTTATTGGATAAAATGGTTGGATTATTTTGATAAAATAAAATATACTACGAGTAATTGAAAATAAAGAAATAATGGCTTTGTAGAATATGGAGATTTAAGGTGTATTATTGGACTGTAAAAATATTATAAGGTATTATTGATGAGATTCGAAATAAATATATTATTATTATTATTATTATGGTGATTTAAAACAAATATAAAATTATGATACTTGGAATTTAAAAGGGTATTTTCGGATTTAAATCGAAAAAGGGATTCATTGAGCATTTTCAAAATGACGGAATTTCTAACTAGTTGATTTGGATTTTGAAACGGTTTTCGGGACTAACATGGGTATTATGTGATCGATGACTAACTAGCATGATGATATGAATGAATGACTAATAGCATGATTTGTGTGGATTAATGGGATGAATGAATGACTAACAGTATGATGAGATGTTAGAATTTCGTATCGTTCGACTTATGCTTTATGAGCCATGATTAATATCATGAACTTTGAGATAAATGGCTATGTGGATTTATTATTGCGGAAATATGAATGTGGTTGAATGAAATGATGAGAATGATGTGGTCTTACGGAATGTAGCAATGAGATGAATGGTTAAACTTGATGGAATGATGATTGTGATATGGTTGTTATTCTCGTTTAATGATGTATGCTTTCAGTGCTTGAGTGGCTTAGATATAGACTCTTATATTCTCGTTATTCATCTAGGTGATACCTTGTGATTATGATTGATGTATGCCGGACTTTCTATTCTGCTGTTCTGCATAGCCAGGTAAGTCTCTTCGGAACTTACTCAGACTAAAATAGAGATATTCCCTGCTTTAGGTGCATGATATACTAGGTGCTTTCATTCATGATCAGCATGCCATGTAGTACCATGCTAGGTTGCATTGATCGTTGAGCATTCTATTTCTTTATGTGTATGTAAACAGAACGGTCATTATCTGTAAGGTAACTAGAGTCTTTGCTAAGGTTATAGGATGTCCCAGTCCCATCGGGTCCCGTCCTGAGTCAATCGAGTCATGGAACTTCATGCCTGCGGGATTTATTTTATTGTGGATACGGGTTTAGCATGCGTGCCGCCCAATTATTATGGAATGCATTCACGAGCTGGCCAGTCTCCGCCCTATCGGAAGGGGATGGAGGTAGGAGAGGGATATACCACTTGGTATTCTATGATAAGGCCTTATTATTATTATTATTATTATTATTATTATTATTATTATTATTATTATTATTATTATTATTATTATTATTATTATGCACTTGATCTTAGGAGCATGTTAGTGTGTTAATGTTCTGCCTAGCATCTAGAAGCATCTTTATTCGTATATCTGTGCTTAGGGTCGGGATGCAGAGCCAAAGTGGGCATCGATCTGATCCCGCCCACTATCACTTTTTTTAGGTATCCGTTATGCTTACTACTATTGATGCTGATTTGGCTCCATGATCGCGGGGTCTAATATGGCGCGAAGAGAGAGTTGAGATTCCGACTTCACCACTTTAATTACGGTTTGGATTTGAATGGTTGATCATGTTTTGACCCGGTTCTGTCGTGGCACCCCCTTTGTATTATGCTTTACTTCCGCTATTTGTGTGACCTTTGGTTTTCCACGCTTAGACTTACGACATATACAGGGGACTTCCCCGGAGATTCCAACGATCCCTTCGAACTTGGGTATGAAATCTCCCTTGAAAACGTCAGTTTAGAATTTCAAACCTTCAACCTATACTCGGGGCGCAAGGTCCTAACGAGGGGTTTCATCCCTCAAAACGTAACTCGAGAATCATAATCCCGGGCCGTTACAGGTGACTCCAATCCCAAAACCCTAAACCCACACGCAAAATACCGAGCCACCAAAACCCTAGACACTCTCTCTTCCATTTTGAAATCCAAAAGAAAACTCTCACCTCTCACCCTTCTTTCCTCCCTTGTCCAATCTTTCAAACACATCCAAATCTCTTGTTTCTTGTTGTTTTTCAAGTTTGAACACCACAAATACATCTCCCATCTTTCCCCTTTGAAGATCGAGTGAAGAAGAAGAAGGTCGACCACAGTTCAAAGCAAAACAAAAACTATTCTAAAAAACGCTCTTGGTGTCCGCCTAGACACCGCCAAGAAGCTTGGCGTAGGCTAGCCGCCAAGACACTGCGTAGGTGCTTGGCGTTTGACACTTTGACGGTTTGTTTAGAATTTGAGATTGATTTTTGTTGTTTTACTTTGTTAATGTAGAAATTATGGATTGTGATGTTTATTTGAACATGTTTATGAGATTTTATATTTGATTTTAGGCCAAAATGCATAAAACCACCCTTTATTCACCATGGTTTTCAATTAACCACCCCTTATTCAAAAAATTTCACTTAACCACCTCTTATAACAAACTGTTTGCAAGTAACCACCCATCCTCCCATTTTCCCTTAAACTTCCATAATTTAACTTGAAAGTGAAAGACTAAAATGCCCCTAAATGTGTTTTTAGTACACTACTATTATTTTTCCATTTTTATAGTCTTGTAAAATAAATCAAAGGTAGGCATAAACACATTCAAGGCGAAGCACGAACAACCTCCACCTAGATCCCTATCAAGTAGACTTATCAATTGGGTCATTCGGTTCGGGTTCGAATCGGGTCATTTCGGGTTTCGGGTAAAACGGGTCCCGAGTTTACTTGAACTCGGGGTTGACCCAGCTTCGGGTCAAATCGAGTCGATTTCGGGTTTGTCAATTTCTATTTTTTAAATTAAAAAACATTATAATTTAGTAATTTTACAATAATTTTAAAATGCTAAAATTAAAGACGTGGTTCTTAAGTTCTAGCGCTTGTAATTATATACTATAGCTGATCTAATATATTTTATTTTTATTATTTCTCTTAATTTTTAATAAAATTTAAAAATATCTAAAATATCAAATATTTAAAAAAATTTTAAAAATAAATAATTTCATTCAATTAGTATTAAGCATAGAATTGTTTTAATATTTTAATGTATTTTAGAGTTTTTATCTTCTTAAAAATGTGATGAAAAATAAAATGTCAAATATTATCGATCGGATGGAGTATTATACAATACAAATAAATATAAAAGTTGATTTGAAAATGAAAGATCAAGTGATTGTAATTATAAAATGTAATAAATTGGAATCTCCATAAAAAAAATTTAATCATATATAATTATAAATCAATCGGGTTAATCGGGTCACCGGATCAATTGGGTCAAAATTACTAGGTCAATTGGGTCACCGGATCTAAACCCAGATGACCCGGAAAATTACCGGGTTATCGAGCTCGGGTCGGAAAAAATTTCAGGGACAAAATTTCCGGCTCTTGACCCAAAATTTTCGGGGCGTTCGGCTCGGGTCTACTAGGTCGGATCGTGTTTTGATAGGTCTACTATCGAGCATTGCCAGAGAAGGTTGAAAACAAAGAGTCGACGACCGAAAGAGGTATGACTACATCTGACCTACTAGTAGAGGTGGGCACAACTTGCATAAATTAATGGTAATTTTGTATAAATAATAATAAATAAAAACTATAAAACCAAATTTGGGGCTATTTTCGTCTTTTACTTTCAAGTTGAATTTAATAGAAGTTTAATTTAAAGAAAAATGGGAGGATGGGTTGTTACTTGCAAACAGTTTGTTATAAGGGGTGGTTAAGTGAAAATGTTTGAATAAGGGGTGGTTAATTTAAAACAAGGGTGAATAAAGGGTGGTTTTATGCCTTTTGGCCTTGATTTTATGTTGGAATATAACAACGGTTAAAATGATGACGGTGTTTATTTGATTTGTACGATGATTTTTATTTAAAGATGTTAATGACTTTGAAAATACATATTTTATTACATTATATAAGGTTTAAATATGATCAAGAGTTAAATATAAGCAAATAATAAAAAACCGTTCTGGGTCTACCGGAAACACTCTCTTGACTAGTTCGGGGAAAGAGTGTGTACATCCTGACCGCCCAGAGCCTGTTTTAATGCGGGATATACTGGATTGTTGTTGTTGTTGTTGTTGTTGTAATGAAAAACCGTTTTATCCGCCAATAAATCCGTCAAATTGTCTTGGTGCTTGATGGAACCTTACCGTCAAGCATCCGCCAATTGTCTTTTAGAACATTGAAAATAGAAGCTGCAGAAGAACTATCACTGTCGCGAGTTCTTGATCGGTGCCGCGAGTTGGAGCCCAGAAGGTACCTTGTTCGTCCATCTTCGCAGTAATCGCTCCAATTATCCATTTCACTTTAGTGAATTGATCGTTGATTCTTCTTTTAAATTCTCAATTTACATTAATTGTTCTTGTTCTGGTCTTGTAGAAATTATTAGTCCTAATCTTATAGAAATTAATTTTAAAAAATATATTATATTTAAAAAGCGTATTGAAAAGGCAAACGATCTATATTTTGAGACAAATGGAGTATACTTTATCATCGTAAAATTAAAAATATATCTTTTCAAATTTTAATGGTTTAGGGAAATATTTACTAAAATAGAGGTGGTTTTCTGAAATTAAAAAAATAAAAGATTTACATTTTGCATACTCATAATGCATGATCATACTTGGATAAGATCGCTAATTAATTTTGATCCAAAATTCTCAAAAAATTTATACTAGTGAAAATATCAATAATTTAGTTTCTAAATTAAATCTGATTTGATGAAATTGACTGCTGTCATTGCTAATATCTGTCGTTGTGGTCCATTCTGACACGGAGTTTTGGCTGTACACGTTAATTCATTACTGTTCAATACTGTAATATAAATAGATTGCCCTTTAACTTGGACCCCAAAAATTCTTTAATGAAGTATTCAAGCATAATAAATGGCAACCTAAAAGGCGTTATACAAGATTTAGATAGCCATCGGGTAGAGGTGCACCTTCAAACAATATGAGGTTATGGGTGCACCGTGCACCTTATACAGCTTATCAGTGTTAGCTGTTGCGGTCTGCTGGACGAGGCTTGACACTAATGAGAAGCTTATGAACCATCATCTCCAAGGTCGTGAGGCATTGGTAGAGACTAAAGAAAATCAATTTCGCCAAGAGTGGGATGAAGAAGCTGATTTTGGTTGCAAGTAGCCAAATACACTAATTGAAATGGAAACTGATACTAGAGCTTCATTCTTTCTGGGTGCAATCTGTGGTGGGTTCAACAGATCCTTCAAGCCATAGAAAAAAGTTATTTCAACGAAGATTAGCAGCAAACCCAGTGACTACACCAAGCAAGTCAACAAGCCTAAGACACATCCCTACAACTAATCATCGTGTTCGCAGATCAGATTACAGAACACAAAACTTAATACTGAAATCCAGCAGCCAAGGAGTTTGCATCCAGCAACTACCCAATTAAGTGAATTACTCTGAGAACCATCCCAAATCTGATGGAAATCGGTAAATAACTACCCAATTCAAATAAAGAACATCAAGGAAATCAACAGAGGGTATGTGCAAGAAGTAGCAGGGAAAAGTAGCAACAGAGGACTACCATAACCTCAGAATCCGCTGAACTATGCAACAAGTAGAAGCGAGAAGATAATATGTGAGATAAAAAAGACACTGTCAATTGAAGAATCAAAACTAGTAATGATGCAGTTCACCCAGGATTCATGAAAACTTCTGTTGCAATAATCACAGACGCCAGATATACTGATAGTCTAAATATACTTCACTGTAATAAAAAAAAAATAGAGCATGATTAAGCGATGACAATATCATAATTTGAAGAAGATTTGTGTATGAATGAACCAAAACTTATCGAATTGCCTGGTCCATAATCAGCAGAAGTTTTTCAACGTTTCCAGTCACAGACTGTACAATTCATGACCGCTGTCCATCAAAACTCTAAAGCTAAAGAACAAAGCAATATATGGTGAAACAATAAAGAACCACCTGTGTTCTCCGGTTACTACAAGTAGGAAGACCCTGCACAAGGGAAGCCAATTTGCCCAAGCAACTAAAATGTAAGACAGCACAATGCAAAAGCGAGGAAACGAGGAACTTCATGGCCTTATACCCAGGCCACAACACCGAGACTTACTGAGAGCTCTTGATCTTCTTCAAGCCTGAGTAGTAACTCAGGTACCACCGAACAAACTTCTTCAACCCTCGCTGCAAATCAGTAGTAGGATTATACCCGAGCTCAGTCTGAGCCAAGGTGATATTGGCGTGCGTAAACATCACATCTCCATTCCTAGGCATCTGCGAAACCTTCTTGTTAGCCTTCACCTTCAGCAACTTCTCCAAGATACTCACCAGCTCATTAACACTCACAGGGGATGTGTTCCCCAAGTTATAGATCCTGAATTGCGCAGCCCCCTTCTTCTTCCCACCGCTCCCTGTACTCTTCTTAGCTGTATCCAACGCCCCCAAACAACCCTTCACAATATCATCAATGTAGGTGAAATCCCTAGCAACAGTCCCATGATCAGGCCCTTCAAACACTGTAATCTGCTTCCCCTTCAGAATATCCTTTGTAAAGAAGAAATACGCCATATCTGGCCTCCCCCAAGGCCCATAAACCGTGAAGAACCGCAATCCAGTAATCGACAAACCATATATATGATTGTAAGTGTGGGTGATCTCCTCCCCGGCTTTCTTAGTAGCCGCATACAAGCTAGCAGGTTGATCAGTCCTGTCTTTCTCGGAGAACGGGACCTTCGAATTCAACCCGTAAACGGAGCTACTCGACGCCCACACAATCGCCGGTTGGGGATTGGCGGATTTGCAGACATCAAGGAGATTCACAAGACCAGCAACATTACTGTGAATGTAAGAACCAGGGTTTTTCATAGCATACCTAACACCAGCTTGTGCAGCCAGGTGCATCACATGCGTGAAGGCCACCACATCGAATAGCTTCTTGAGCAGCGCCGGATCGTTAATGTCGCCCTCGACCACGAACACGCCGGCGCGCTCCAACAACGTCTGCCGCGCACGCTTCAGTGACTGGTCGTAGTAGTCGTTGAAGTTGTCAAGCCCTAAGACTCCATCTCCGCGGCGCTTCAGCGCCATAGAAACGTGCGTCCCAACGAAACCGGCTGCGCCGGTGACCAGGACGCAGAGGCCGTTTCCGGCGCCGGGCTTTCGGGGTGCGCCAGTGCCGCGTACACGGGAGGATAATCGCACTCGGCGCTCCCACTCCGGGCCGCCCCAGGTGCCGTCGTTGAAAGAGAGGCGGAAGGAGGGGGAGGAATGAGAATGAGGCGATGGAGGAGAGGAGGGAGGAGATGCGAGGAAGAAGACGAAGAGGACGAATAGGAAGACGAATGACCAAGCGGTGAGCTTGGAGAGAGGAGAGTACCAGCGGAAGAGACGGTGATGGTGAAGGAACGGCGACTTCTCAGACTTGAACTTCCCCGGCGTTGATGGGATGTCATCGGCGACGGAGAGATGAGGATTCAACTTCAGCTGCGACATTATCAACCGATGATTGCTGGATTTCTTGATCTTCTTCCCCCAAACGTCAACGGAGAGATGATGATCAAGATTAGGGTTTCTGGAGATGAGAAACCACCGAAACAGGAAGATCGGGTGAAATTACTGACAATCTTGTGCGTAATCCGGAAGATTGGGTTCCGGAATTGAGACTGCCGGCGGCTATGGCGGAGTTAGCGGAGGTGCTGTGGTGGGGTCGGTAGGTTAGGTGGGGTGGAGTGGGGGTGGAGCGGCCGAGGAGAGGGGAAGATGCTCTGGAGATTTGGAGAGAGAGAGGGATTTTTCTGTTTAAAAAACACCGATCGTTTCTTTCTTTCTCTCTTTTAAAAAAAATTGTAATTTCGTGTATCTTCCTTTTTAATTCGGTCCTTTATAGTCGTTTTGGTCGGTTTTATTTATTTATATATATTTATCTATGAGAAACTAAGCATGTTTTTCCGTGAGGTAAATTGAGTTGCGGATTTCCGATTTTGTGGCTAGGCTAAGGTATACGACCTTAGAGCTCTCTTCACACCGGGAGTTTTATTTATCCGCATTTGGGTGATGGGTCAGCAGAGTCTGACATTATTCAAACTCTTATTATCTCATTGGCTAAATTAAAATTTCTAATTATTTTCTTAACTAAGTGTTTGTACCTTCTAATTTATTTTAATGTTTATCGGCCAATGAAATTAAATGGAACATAAAAATAACTACGATGTTGGACTAGACGATTTTCACCTCTTATTTTGTATCGAAAAAACAAAAACAAAATAGAATTCCATGAAAACAGAGAATTGATATTAAAATGTATTCAGTATTTCAACAAAATCTATTCTTTTCTTTTTGAATAATAAATTACTTATTTGTTCATAATTCATATAAATATTTTTTCCATTATTAAGGGTTTCATAAGTAATTTTATACAAATCATATCTAACCAAACAAAAACACAATACTAAATACTAATTTCCGTGAAGTTAAACTTATCCAAACAATTCCCCCAACTTTCTTTCTCATAAATTAAATTCCTATAAAGTGCATTTTATATATATGTCTAAAAGTTAAAAATATATATAATTGCGATATTCTAATTGGGATGGAAGAGGTGTTCCTTGCCAAAGGTCAATAGTTCAAATCTTACTTCTAATATTTTTTTAGAATGTGAGTGCTCAACCTTTCATTGGTTTGAGGGAGTTTGTCTGGCGGTCTGTCGGCGTGAGCAAATGCTCAAACATTAATTGATAACTTCCGAACCTCCACGTCATTAAAAAAATCCAAAATATAGAAATAAAAGAAAATAATCAATGCATTATCAATACACTCTTGAAAACTTGGAATCGCCCATGAGAAATCGAAATGCATCTCGGGTAGACTTCCTAAAATCTGCATTTGTCATGGTTTGTTTTTTTTTAAAGTGAAAAAATATGAGTTTTCACGAAAGAGAAAATTTGCGCCGAATGCGCAAATTTTCGGCCCAATTAGCCAAATATACACGTTTTTGTATAATTTGCAAAAGTATACAATACTACACAAACATACTCCCACCCCCCGATACCCCTCAACTGCTCACTCCCTCTCTTTATCTCTCCTGTTTCTCACTCTCTCCATCGCGGTTTTCCTCTCTCCAACTGTTCTTCGACTGTTTCCTCCGAGAAGCGACGTTTTCCGGCCGTTTCGTGCTCGTTTTCGTCTGGTATTGAAGGTTATTCAGTATGGCTATCAGCGCAGGTAAGTGTTTTGTTGATTTTGGATCGTTTCTGTGTTAGGGTTTTGATTATGTCAGATTATGCGTTGGTGAGGTTGTGCGATGTTGCGATTGTTGTCGTTAGGGTTGTTTGGGATGAATGTGTGTTGTTCGTTCTCAATCGTACTAGTATGTGCGTTATTGAGCAATTACGACCTCTCTTCTGTAATGCTGACCTCGATTTTGGCATCTCATTCTGTTCTTTTGGAATCCATCTCCATCCCTTTGCATGTCCACTATTTGTCGTCTTTGATTTTTGGCGTGTTCTGGGTGTGGTGTGTGTGTTTGTGTTTGGGTTCATATTTCTGTGGGGCTGACATCTATTTGTCTCTTTGGTTATCTTGTTTTTGTTATGTTGACAGGGACCTCAACTGATCTCGATACTTACAAATGCAAGTTTGATGTGAGTCTATGAAATTTATATAGCAGTTGTTGTCATTTTGTTTGCCTCAAATGCTGACAGGTGTTTTTGTATTCAATCTGTATACATTTTTTGCAGAAATTGAAGTTTTGTATTCCATACAAAGAACGATTCCATGCCAGATCTAATCTATACTGCCGCCCTGGAGTTTGTGACATTATTAAAGAAGAGTTGCTGCCTTTGCACTACAAGATGTTGAAGGAGAGTTTTCTAGGATGGGTGCTTTCCCAAGGCAACAATATGACTGTTAACTTCCAGTTAATCCATCAAATGATGTTGCGGCAGGTTAAGACGAAGAAGAAGAAGGAACTCTGGTTCAAAGTTGATGGACTGATAGCTCGTTTTTCTCTTGCTGAGTTTCATGTAATGACTGGTCTTTCATGCGAAGACCGCGTCTGCAAACCTCCGAAAGCAGTGACTTTTTCTGATTTTCTTGGGATGGATAAATGCTCCCATGATGATTTGATGGATTGTTTCCAACAGATGAAGAAGACGTCCAAGAAGAAGCTAATTATAGCAAGGATGTTGCTTATTGAGATGGTTGTGTGTTATAGGCGGATAGACTATATCACTGAGGAAAATCTATCCCTTGCTTGCGATAACGAGACGTTTGGACAATATCCATGGGGCAGACAGTCCTATGAAGCTCTATTTAAGGCCTTGAAGAAGTCAGCTACGATGGATCGCAAGAAAGCTAGGCCTTCGTATGAGTTGTATGGATATTGGATTGCTTTCCAGGTATTCTGTTTACTGGTTTGATATATCCTTGTAATCAATTCTCACTATGTGTCAGCATTGAAGGTATTCCTTACTACGTGTCAGCATTGCATGTATTCATTAATTGTGTCAGCATTGCATGTATTCCTTGATATGTGTCAGCATTCATTACTTGTGTCATCATTTCTCACCATGTGGCAGCTTCCTATACATTGTTATTGTGTTTGCATGACCACTTGTTTTGTTTTTACAGGCCTGGATATTAGAAGCTTTTCCGGCGTTGGCTGAAAAGTTTGCCTGTAATTTGAGGATGAATGATAGAGATCCTCATTCTTTGCACTGGGTTTGCAAGGTTAGGCATACTTATGATGAAGCTGACGAGCTATTCGACGGTGACTTGGTAAGAGAAATATATCAGTGCTGACACCAACTCTGTCTTCTTATATACATGTGTTTTCTTATTTATATTTTTTTTGATGTGCATGATAGACACCGCTGTTCCCAAACTACGGAGAGTTTGCAAGAACCCCAGGTATGGGTTATATTGATGAAGAGGCTGACGATGTATGTGATGCCATTGGTGAGCCTATGTTTTCTCAACCACCTACTGATATTCTGTATGATTGTCGGTATATGCGCAAGTATGCATATGAAAACAAGTTTTTACGTAACGATGGGTCAGAGATTGAATCATTTATGTCTTTTGAGTATGGTTTTGTTGGAGGAGATGAAGAGGAGAGATTTGCTGAGATAGAGAAGCGAACGAACAGGAAACGTGAGGTTGATGAAGGAAATGTTGAGGGCAAATCTGTTGATGTAGAGAAGGGGAAAAAGAGGAAAAATGCTGACACGGGAAAGCCTTCTAAGAAGAAGCAGAAAGGTCCATCCACTGAGACCCAGGGGAAGAGAGTTGTTGTGAGGAGAGGGCGTTCTAGTGGACATCCACGAACAAACCCTCAAGCTGGGAGGAAGGCTGACATAGAAGTTATAAAATCAATCAGGAGGAAGGCTGGGAGGATTAGGAAGAAGGCTGTTGACTTTAACAGTGGTGAGGAATATAAGAGAGATGTGATTCCTTATGCTGACACAGAGACAACCACAGTGGATGCAGACAGGGTTTCCAAGAAGGGTGGTGTTGACAGGGAGGAGGCTGTTGTACAAGCAGAAAAACAAGACCAAGTTGGACATGCTTGTGATACATCTGACGAGGATAAACCTATTCAATATATTTTGAAGAAGAGGAAGAAAGTTATGGGAAGTACAGGGAAACGTAGAATGTTGTACAAAAGTAGCAGTTCAAACAAGTCTTCCTCTATCCCCCAAGCCCTTATTGATGCGTGTTTATCTCCCGTTGAAGTTGTGAATGATGCCTGTAGAGTGATTGTACCGTTTGGTGAGGTGCAAGGTGAAGCCCAGGCTGACACAGCAAAAGCTGACCCCAATGATGATCAAGTAGATGGCAACCAAGGTGTTGATGCTGACACTGAGAATGCTGACCCCAATGATGGCAGTCAAGGGTTTGATGACACCAAGGTTGATGCTGACATTGAGAATGCTCTGTTACTTCTGAACAAAGGAATGGATGCTGACACTGAAGATGTTGTTGGTGATGGTCAAGATGCTGACACTAGTGGTGATGAAAAGCTGGAGGTAGGTGCCAACAGAGACACTGGGGGTGATGCCAAGGGTGATTGTGGTGACAACCGGAAGGGAGTGTCTGACGAGCATTCAAAAGAGCCAGAGTTGGATGGTGGTGATAAAGATGAAAATGCAAAATGGCATGTTGTTGCTGGTGAGGCTGACGCTAAATCCAACCCAGTTTGGGTACATGATTTAATTAAAAGGATTGAAAAACTTGAAGAGCTTCCGGCACGTGTAGATGATTTAGTAAGAAGGATTGAAAAGCTCGAAGAGCTGCCTGCACGTCTAAATGAGTTGGGCTCTCGTGTTGATAGGGCGGTTGAACTTGTTGCAATGGTGACAAACCTGATGGAAAAGTATAATTCACTTGAGAATAGGTTCACACTGCATGAATCTATTGTTGCAAGGTCACATTCATCTGGCAACATTGATCAACCAAGTACCAAGATGGTGAATGATGTTATTGCTGACATGAAGATGGGTGTTATCGTTGAGGATGCTATTGCTGAGCAGGAAGCTGAGTTGGATTCACCCAAAGATTGTAAACAAATGCAGACATCTTCCTGTGATGATGAGAGAGATGAAGCCCAAAAAATTACAATTGATGTTGTGGTTCCGGAGTCTATCATTCCTGTCACATTGGTTGAAGGACAGAGGACACTAGAGTCAGATTCAGTTCAATTTGCTGTTGATCTAGGCCGTGATTCTGATTTGATGTCCATGGAGCCAAGAGGCGAAGAGTTTAAGGACAGCAACGACGGAGCTCATGAAGATGCTGACAGGGGATTGCAGAGCACCGGCGAGGATGTAGAAGCTGACCCGGCAGTGAAGCCAAGTAGTGAGGGGTGTAAGGATGTTGTTACCCCAGTAGGTGGCCAGGGTGATGGGGATGAGAAGGCTGATGTTGCAGGAACTCCACCTCCTACCATTGCACCACCAGGGACTATTAACCTGGATACTCCTGAAGGCGATGAAAATGCTGACACGGTTGGATTGCCTGTAGTGACTGACTGGGTTGCCTACAGCAAGCACCCTAAAGTGGTCGAAGAGATTGAAGAACTCAGGCGATCCAAGCGTATCCCAAAAGCGAGTACTTTTCTGACGAGTCCATATGAGCAGCAAGAAAAGAAAGGGAGGTGGCCCAAGCACAATGCGAAGAAGTCGCTTTTAAGTGAAGACGATCATGAGTTCTTGTACAAAACTATGAGGAGTAATCGGTATTAACTGTCTTTTTACTCGTTACATAATCATTAACTGTCTTTTGCTGACACCTCTACCTCTTATGATTATGTGTTTAATTCATAATTTTTCCTTGTTTTCAGGGATTTTTCTGTCGTTGTTGCTTCCGGAAGAGTTGATAAATCCTTTTTTAAACCAATTCTTAACAAGGACATGTGGCTGGAGTGTTCGGTAAATGATCTGGCAGCAATTATATTTCATATTGTTTGTCTTCTGGTTTTTGTTTATTGATATTTGTCGAGGTATATCTAGTGCTGACAGTAGCTTGTTACTGTGTGTTGTAGCATATTGAAGCAGGGTTGTATTATTTGAGGAAGAGGATCCATGAGGAAGCCGATAAGTATGCAGAGTTCATTGTCCTTGATTGGGTTTTCTATCAGAACTACCTGCCAGCCAGTGCCAAAGCGTACAAAGCAGATTTGCCTGTGTCAGACATGGTTGGGAGCTATTTCCTGGGTCTTTTCCCTGACCAGTATGGCAAACCATGGGCGTCAGCAAACAAGATTTACACACCCTTTAACGTCATCAACAAACATTGGGTTGCCCTAGAGATCATAATTGATCAGAAGGTGATCAATGTCTATGACTGCAATGTCTACGTTGTCGGCAAGGGTGTAGTAGATGCAGAACTGCAGCCTATTGCTCACTGGCTTCCTATACATCTGGAGAAGTGCGGAATATATGAAAACTTTAGCTCCACACCATTTGAGATAAGGAAGGTCCCTAACATGGTCCATGATAAATCTGGGTTTGTACTCTTACCTAACTTTTATATTAATTGTTGACATACATTTACTTTCTATTTATCTGTTGGTGACACAACCCTATTTGTTTGCGTTTGTGAGTGTGTGCAGAAGTGCTTGCGGGGTGTTTACAGTGAAAGCAATCGAGGCTGTTGTATTTGGCGGAGATGTAACCACAATCACATATGAGAAGCTATTCCGCTACAGAGAGCTTATTTGCTCAGACTTGATCAATGAGTCTTGGAGCTTCATAATTTGAGCAATGCTGACACTATCATTCTGAGTACTTAGTTTAAGTGACATTGTAGTTGGATATGAAGTTGGATATTAACTGTATGTATTTTGTTGACACCATCATTCTGGGTTTGGATATTAACTGTTTCCATTGAACATCGTTCGCGTATATTGAATGTATGTATTTTGTTGTGTTTAACGTACTTATTTGGAACTAAGCATCTGGCTTTTTACATTAGATCGAATTTTAAATAGTCCCCAATCACATACAATGTACAAAATCCAATATGACATAAGTAATGCTGAAACAAAGTGCATTGAATCTTCTTGAAAAACATATGGGAATGTATTAGTGTCAGCATTGCCCATAATGCTGACATGGGGTTATGTAAACGATGAAAAAAGTAATTTCCAAACAGAACAGGTTTATTGTATGCAATATATATAACTGGGGGGGGGGGTGTTTCTAGTGATTGTATCCTAGAAGTATATGATATAAAGCGAGCCGGTCTCAAGCAATGCTGACACCATCATTTTCTGGAGTACTTCAGTCTTCTCTTTAGCTCACACGCAGGCAACAGTCTCCTAGAGGGAGGTCTTCCTGATCCCCTCTTAACAACAGGAGGGTAACACTTTATAGATCTTATTGCTTCAGGGACGCCTGATTCATCATCTGTCAGCACTGGGTATATTGTTTCAGCATAAGCTAATTTCCAAGCATCAGTTGTGTAAAATCTGGCAACAAAGTCTGATACATTTGCCTTAATCTTTATGATGGCTGAAAGAGCATGAACACATGGGATCTTCTCTATATCGAAAAACTTGCAAGTGCATGTTTTTGCTGACAGGTCCACTATTGCATGAGACCCTTGCCCTTTTACTTCAAATTTATATTCATCCAGCCTCTGAACCTTGTATTCTCTAGCTTGATCTTGTAGGTTCCTAATCAAATCAAGTATTGCTGGTGTCAACTTGTCCTCATGTTTGGATGTCTTTTCTCTACGCTCTTGGAACCATTCTCCGAGTTTCTCTCTAGCAAAATTCAACAGTGCAACAATAGGATAATTTTTATTCCCCTTGAAGATGGCATTTATGCTCTCTGCATTATTAGATGTCATCATGTTGTATCTGGTGATTGGTGAATGTGCTCTAGCCCACCTATGTACTCTTGCTGACACTAAATAGGTCGCCATCTTCGGGCAGCTTTCCTTTATGCGGTCAAAATATTTATCGAACTCCCTAGTACTATAACTATTTGCTGCTTTCTTGAACCAATTTCCCAAGTATCTTTTCTTGAATGTGCTTCTAATGTTTTGTTCCATGTGCCATCTACAAATGCAGTGATGTGCACTGGGGTAAACCAAGCCAATTGCTCTTGAAATGCTGACATGTCTATCAGACACAAACACTAGATCATTTGACGGAGGAACAACCTTCCTCAGCTGGCGAAGAAACCACTCCCAAGAGCTGTGGTTTTCTGTGTCGGCAATGGCAAATGCAAGCGGGAAAATATTTCTGTTTGCATCTTGCGCTACTGCTCCAAGCAAAGTCCCTTTGTATTTCCCAGTTAAAAATGTTCCATCAATAACAACAACCTATAAAATAATGATTATAAGTTGTGTGATGATAATTAAATATTCAAAAGTGATCTGTGCTGACACTGATAATTTTATACCTTTTTCAATGCAGGGAAGGCCCGAATGCACTGCCCAAATGATAAAAACAAGTATTTAAACCTGTCATCATCATCTGTTGACATCAATGCAACAGTTCCATCATTTTTCTCCATAATCTTGTGACAAAATAATGGCAAGTCAGCAAAATTTGATTTCGCTATCCCTCTGTCCCTTTCTTGTGCAATTCGTCCTGACCTCCATGCTGTCCAATAACTAATGGGAATTCTTTTTTCAGTCCTCATTTTATCCATTATCTGCTTTGGATTGTAGCCGCTGCTGACACTTTAATAATGTATACATTAGAATGAATGATGTGATACTTGAATTGAGTGTTACTTTGATGATGACATATAGACACTTACACTGGCTGGATTATGCTTGCTACCACTGAGGAAGGTGCTTGTCTGCAATTGCTTGTTCTCACATCCCATGTGCATGTGTGCAAACCATTGTACGCTGACACCTCGTAGCAATTCTGAGAAACAGTATTTACGTGTAACTTCCATCTGCAGCTAGTATCCACGCAATGCGCCCCAAAATACTTGGGTTCAGATCTCGTTACTCGGTATCCAAATATTTCTGTCACCGATAATATACGTAAAGCATCCTTCATTTCCTTCTTTGATTCAAAGGTTCTCCCAATGTACATTGTGCCGGATGAGGTATTGTTGAAACTACCCATGCTAAAGCTGTCATCCTTGCAATCTTCTATTGTTTTATCTCTACTGCGCATTGAAGAGTACAGTCTCCTCCAGGTGTCAGCATCACAATCAATGTCATTATCATCCTCCATATCATCATCCATATCATCATACATGTCATCTGACCCCATCGTCTGCATTTGAGTGTCAGCAATCATATGATTTTGCTCCCTGTCATACTCAATCAATCCAACTGATTTCCCACTCTCCCTGTCAGCTGTGTCAACAATTGCAAGTGTTTGTGCCTGTATGCTGACACACAACTCAACAACATAGTCTACACCATCTAGTGCTGATATATCGAGGAATTCTTTCAAATCAGTGTCACAATCAACTATAAGTGGGGCTTTCAGCTTTTTGCATGGGTGCAAATGACTAAATTGCAATTCAAGCACACTGTCTACATTGAATCTAGTGCACATCTTTCTCTTCAAGTCTTGTAGTGTGGTTGAATCATATAGCAAAAACACCTTTGATGTTGTATTTCCAACAAATTCCAGGCCTATGTCAGCAAACACCCATGATCCACCAAATACTACTGTAATCACATGAGGTTCCATTTATGATTGACCTATCAATTAAGTAGGGACAATATGCAAACAAGCACAATGAGTTAATTCTGATTCCATGTCAGCATGATAGATATAAGTTAGATACAGGCAATATTTATACAAGTACAATGAATTGTATCTGATTCCGTGTCAGCATGATATAAATAAGTTAGATACATGGCATTTATCTACGAAATCTCAGACAGTGTCAGCATTACACAACGAGGCCAGAAATCAAAACAGATCTATGTAGAACAATTCATACAATTATTTCCTTTCAATTCATTCAAGCACAACATTTCGAATTCATCCAACAGACAGATTTAAGGATCGTGATGTTGACAGATCGAGTATCTATTAACGAAGCAGATCGACGAAGAACTTGAAACTCTATATATTGTTGACGACTTACTCTGATTTGTATCGAAACAGTAACAATCGAATTCGAAATTACACGATCTACACTATACGAGTTCAGCTATTGGATATAAAACGATATTTACACACGAATTGAAGTTTTTTTCACAGATCTATGAACGACAGATCTACCAATTATACGAATACTGACACTAAAACCACAATTCAGTAATGCATTGATATTAGATAGATGTAGTGATAGATGTAGCACTGAAAATCAGGAGGAGATCGGCGTTGATCAATACCTACAGCGATCGAAAATCAGATCTCGGCCTATCTCGTGTCAGCGTTGGTGAAAATCAGAAGGAGAGATCGGGGGAGGGTGCGCGTGTAGTATTGTGTATATTTTTGTAAATTTCCCACAATTGTGTATATTTGGCTAATATGGCCTCCTTATTTGTATATTTGGCAAATCATCCCTTTCACGAAATTTCTCTAATATTTATTTTTCCTCCAAATTCCATAGTTCCCTATGTAGAAATGTGTAATTGTTGAATCTATCCAATTCGGTGAAGATCCTCTAGTTTTTTCTAATAGTCCCATTACATAGTATATGTAAACCAATCTTGTTTGATATAACAAATTATAGAGAGTTTTGTAAAGCTGGTTTTTCAAAAATCGCAGAAAGATTGTCATATTACTTTGAAAAACTTCAATAAACTTGTCCTAACCACGTTTAGGAGATCCTTAACCAAATTTCACAATCCTAGTCTAAGTCAATCTGAAGTATTTAGCCATCCCAAGTTGATACGAATTAGCAGGCATGCTTCCTCTAAATTTACCTTTTCTTATTCGTTTAACATTAAAAAAAAAACACAAATTGAAAGCCAATAATAAATTGTGTAGTTGGTAAAATACTATTATTTCTTTTGGAAGTCACTGCAATGAACCCAAAATAATGAGCACGGCAGCCCATGCGCACATAGAGCAGTTCTAATTGCAAGACCGAATCCGTTAGATTAAGTAATTTGCTTGAAGAGTATACTTGAAAGCCCTTGGAGAAACATTAAGCGTTCTAGTCCATATTAGTGATGTTGGGAATTCTAGAACTTGACGTTTTGAATTTTTGATGGCGATTTTTTGGGTAGCCAGCCAATGTTACACTACTCACTATTTCAACCTACTGCTTGACACGGTAAACACAACCGAGTTATGAATTAACCTCCTCAAATTTACAAACCTAAAGGTCCAATAGGGCTGCCATTCCTAAATCCTAATCATGGACTTTTTATGGTCAATCTCTAATACAATTAAACAGCCTTGTCCAGTTAGAATGTGCTGTCATAATTTATTCTGCACTGCATCAAATAACACCTACACCTTTTTCTCCCTACAGAAGCAACTACAAGTGCACTACTCCACCAAACAACTCCAATCTTAAATAAAATAATACTATACATAATAGTAAATAATAAATCCAGTCTAGTCCCATATATGGTGCAGTTTCATCCTACTAAAGTTGAATAAATCCTGATTGCAATATTGCTCATTTATCCCACAAATGAAAAAGAAGAAAATAATAAATATTTTTTTCCCCGTAGCCAATGGATGGATGCCTGGATGGGTACAATAAACCCAGATTCTTACAAATCAAACAGGTTCTTTCTTCTGCAAGAGTTCAATCTAAGACTCAGTTAATAATGCTTGGATTGCTTGCTTCACATACAATCTGAATCTGATACAGCACCAATACCAAAAGCTAGGTTAAACGAATAAACCACAAGTCAATAAAGTATAAACCCACATCAAATTTCACACAATACAATGGGACGGTAACAATAACAGTCTATTTTTTATTTTCTGTTTTTTTTTAGAACAGAGATATTAAGTTGGCATTATCTAATATGCAAACATCCAGGAACCATGCACCTTTCTGAAAGTTGGGCTTTTTTTGAGTTCATCAATGACCATTTGTGAGGCAGCCATTCTGGCAAGCGCTGTCTAAGGGCTTTTTGGCGTAGAATCTTCTGTACATGGAGTCGACCTCGGTCAGGTAGTAAGTTCCCGGGGCCAGAAGGCTCGTGTCCTTGCTTGTCACAAAGTCCTTGGCGCCATATCTGTGCTCCATAAGCTTCAAGGTTTCCACAAACTTTTCAGGTGGGAACTGCATAACCAAGAGAACAACTTTCAGGTTTTTGCTGTCATTTAGCAGTGGACTTCTAGGTTCTCTATCTTGTTTTATTCAACAATAAGAAGAGAGCTATTTTGTATCATGAGTGGAGAAAATACCTCCTCCCTCGCCTTCAACTTCTCTCCAACATCCATTACAGTGGCAATGTTTGACAAGGTAAATGGATGTTTCCCAGCATTTAATCGGAGGGAGAATAGTGTAGCTGCCAAACCACTACCATAAGAGAACATAATTACCCGGTTTCCAGCCTGGATATTTGATCATAGAAATAAGGTTAATATTTATTTATGGATGGAAAACAAAGATCGCTAAAGAAAAGGAGGAATTCAAATCAGAGGGCAGAAAGTCCAGAAACCATTACCAAAGTGGTATGTTTGTTGTGAATAAGTGATGCCAATGCCGTGTAGAGAGATGCAGTGTAAGTGTTACCAATTTGCTTTGGTACCAAGGTTGTTGGTTGCACCTTTGTGTCATACAAGGGTTTGGCCACTTGTTGGGAAGCCTGCAGGGTAGATAGTAGGTTAATCATCGGGAAATTTTGGCTAATGATAGCCTTGATAAAACTGTCACTAAAAACACAGATTTTGAAAAGCAAATAAATTTGATCACGCTTTGCCATCATATATCCAGTAGTTACATACAGCAGGCTGACAACAAAAATGAAAATCAAGAATACCTTTTCCAGATCCCTGCTTTGGTAGCTTTCATCACCAGTAAGGGAAGCAAATGGAGCCAGCTTCTCCTTAGCTTCCTCATTAATTGAACTGTCAGCATTCAAAGCCATCAGTACCGAAGCATAAGTGAAGAACTAGATTATACTGCAAAATCGAGAGAAAAGGAACAAGGAAGAACCTGGCATTACTCAAGAAATCATTGAACACCAATCGGGCAAAGCTTTTCTGCACAAGCTGTAGCAACACTCAAAAAAGCCCAATGTCAGAAACACAATGTTAGTAGAGAAGCTAATTGCTATACAGTATAGCTCGCTAGGTTTTAATATCATGGATACACAGATACCTTATTATAGGGAGAATGGAACACAACATATTCAGCATCATTCAGTGAAAATTGTTTACCTTGGAATTTCTCATACCTGCAAGAAATAAATATAATAAATAAGATACTGTCAAAGTGGCACAGAACAAATACCAGTTATTGATAATAGAATGAGATGATGTAGTTTTGGTTCGGAGATTACTTGCTACAAAAAAGTTTGTAGCAAGAGTCGAGGGCCATAAGATAACAAGTTTGTGAAAGCTTCCCATCAACAACCTGCAACATACCAAAATATAACCAAATAAGCTCAACCGACCAGCACTTGGTAATTTACATATAACATCAGCAGCCAAACATCCATCATCGACAAAAAATTTCAAAGCATAATAGTCACAATTCACAAACAAAGAACCGCCCTGTCACTTTTCAAGGGTCTTTTGGCAATAGTATTCGCACTCGAGCTTCAGCTAAAGGATTTTTTAGAAAATTATTTAAATTTGTACAAGTGCATGTTTCAATTTGAATCTGGCAAATGAGGAGGGAAATTTTGAAAAAAAAAATTAGGATGGATGCAATTCAGGAGTTGAAGATTATACCGTATAAAAGGCTGGTGTATTTGGAATGCATACTTGTCCACATATTTCATTTTCATTATCTAGTTATTCCTAAACAAAGTAGGAGATAAAAGGGTTTATGTTCTGGCGTCATTCATGCCTTCAAAGACAAATTGCCAAAGAAGAGAATCATCCTTTTGTTTCATCGGATTATTTTCATAGAAAGGTCACACCATTATCTTTCAAAGAAGACATGCACATCATCAAAATATGGATAAAGAATAAAGAAAAGGTTAATATCAAAAAGTCATAAGCAGACAGTTACCGGATATTCACTTGCGAGGTCGGGTTTGTAGAAATCATAAACATGAGCCATATGGCTACCTCTCAATTTGCTTTCTAAAACAATGGGAGCATCAGGCCCCACAAGGATGGCAACTGTAGCTGCTCCACCGGTGGGCCTAGCTGGCCCCTCTGCGTAGACCTAGTAGAAATGAAATTCCTAAATAAGCTCAGCATATTAATGACGAGCTTATGGGAACAGGAGTGCAGAAAATGAGGTGTAAAATGACAACAAGATATGTCTTTGAGCAAGGAATCATACCGCACTGTCAGTACATACAACAAGACCATAGCGCCCATCCCATGAGCTGCTCTCAACCCAGTTAACACAATTGAACAAAGCAGCTGTTCCTCCGTAGCATGCATTGGTAGAATCAACACCCTCAATGTCTGTATTTCCATATTCCTATTGGTATTTCAGAGAAAACAGTAACATTATGTTGAGGGAAGGAAATATTAGTGTTATACATACTTGTAGATATGTGTGTGTGTGTGTGTGTGTGTGTGTGTGTGTGTGTGTGTGTGTGATACTTCCTCCATCTAGCAAAACATGTCATTAACTATTCAAGCACGCTTTTTGTATTTTTTAAATAATTTCACTTGTTACCAATAAGTATGAAGTTATATATAAAGAAAATAAAAAAAAGGTTGATATTTTATATAGATTTTGTCATCCAAAAATGCATGTGTCAATAGTAAATGACATGTTTTCCCGGACAAAGGGAGTATATTTGCTAAGTCATAAATAGATGCAGAAGCAAATCATAGCCATGCAATGATGCTTGAGTTAATACGATGTGGAGAGATTTATTAAATTACAATTGACAAGTAACACCTTTAATGATAGCCCTATCAAAACTAGTAATATAATTTGTTATTTGTTTTAAGAAGCCACCAAAATGAGGTGTAAGTTTTAAATGTTTTCAGACAATACCTCAAAAATTTGCATCAGGAGTGTCTTGATGGATTTGCTCTTATCCAATACAGTTTCACTGCCAACTTCCAGACGCCCTATTTGTTTTGGATCAATTCCATATTTCTCCAAAAGAGAATTAACAGCTGTCAAACTGAAAGCATAAACTCAATAAGAGCCATACCCTCCTGAATCTTATTGTTTGAATAGGTTGCTAAATGAGTTAATCAGATGCTGACCAGAACTTTCAACAGTGAAAGTAATTGGCAGTACAAAGGAACCCAGAAAACATATATTATTAAGAGTATCCTATCCACTGCCAACCTCAAAGGATAAATCTTAATTGAGAAATTTCAGCATTTTTTATACAATCAGACAAATGGGCCTTGCTAACTGATAAATAGGTAAGAAAATGATACTGAACCTCATGGAGATGATGTCTTCCACATCTGTGCAAAATGCCATACAGTCTTGTCCAAGTCCAATCGTGTATTTACCCTTACTCACGCCATCATGAGCCTCTAAAGCTTCCTATTTCACAAATGCAGAGAATTTAAGAATAAGCCTCTACGGTATATCCATAACAAGTAACCAGTATAAAATTAACTGAACCGCCACCATATGCTTTCTTCCACCTAAGTAAGACAAACTTGCAGGCTATTACTAGCAAACAATTACATCCAGTGAATTCCCAAGTTTTAAATTGAATCAAAACAACGAAAATAAGAAGCATTCAAGAAGGAACTATTCAATAATACTAAATTCAATGATATATTTAAAGCTTCAACAGTACATTCCTTAGCATGGAAATTGGTTCAATTAATATACCAGGCCTTCAACAGTTCAACTTGACATGATACAGCCTGGTAAGCGTCAGTTTGGATTATGATTTATCAGTAAACAAAAATCCAAAAGGACAAATACAGAACATCTTAACTGGAAAGTATACAAACAGGGAACGTGCATCCACATCCGGGTCCCAATCAAGCAGAAATGATGAATTAGTAGCATGAGTTAAAACGAATGATGGCCCTTTACAAAAAGTGTAGTTCAGGCGATTCCGAAACTGTTATAGTGGAGCTTCATATCTCACATTCATTGGCAGGTTCTTGAAGATTCAAAAGGTCAAACCCCTAAAATACCATTAGATTAATCTAATCGTCACACAGAAACCGCATTTTCCTAAAAATTCGGGCAAAATATCATCCAGATGAAACGGAGAAATCAATCACCCAAATGCCTCCGATCAGTGAGTGTGGAACAGTCTATTGTCTCTTTCTACTTTTTTATTGGACTCAAAAAGGAGATTCTATCGGAGATTTAAAAACAAAAAGAAATTCAACCTTTTCGATATTCCATTTTCCCCCAAATTTGGAGGAAACAAACCAAGAAAACGGCTCTTTAAATCGCTCCAAACATCAAAATAGAGAAATTCGACGCAATATCAGAGTTTCGCAGAGCTTGTTCTCAGCAATCTAATCAAAAGATACACTCCCAACAGTAACACGGAAGAGAAGAAGAAGATTGTGTACGGAGTGTTGTTATACCTGCTGAACACAAGTAGGAGGGAAGTAGATCTCCATCGCGAGTATCCCAACATTCATCCCCTCGACAGCCATTTCAGCGAAGCTCCTACGAAATCGAAACTTCGAAGAAAACCTCGCGAGCGCAGAGCTGATGAGTGCGAAGCGAAAAGTAGGTGAGGTTCAGAGAGAGGGAATGGAAATGCAGAGAGGGAGAGGAGAGAGAGAGGGTTGTGGATGGGAGTTTTGGGTGTGAGGGAATAACCGTTGGGCGTTGAAGCTGCTGACTGATCGAAGGATATTTATATACGGTGGCGGAGGCTGTCTTTCCCCATTCTTTGTCAAGTGCGTCCTTCGTGATTTTTCCCCCAAATCACACCAAAATAAAATATGGGTGTCCCTTTATATACCGCAAATCCGCAGATTAGAGCTATTAATCAACGTCGGATTCGACGTTGAAATATTAATTATATTACAACGTCGGATTCAACGTTGTAATATGTGAAGTGAAGGATCGAATCGGGCCGAACCGGGCTAACAACGTCGGATCCGACGTTGCTAGGGTAAAAAAAAATTTCACACCCAACCACCCACACTCACAAAACAAAACAAAAAAAAAACAAATTAAAAACACAACGTCCTTCAAATAAAAAAAATTTGTTTTTTTTTTAATATTTTATATTAGGCCCGATCTGACCCGTATTAGCAACGTTCAATTTGACGTTGTAAAACGTCAAATTCAACGTTGTTATAAAATCCGATAAGTGAAATTAACACACAATTAACAGCGTCGGATTGGACGTTGTAGCAACGTCTAATCCAACGTTGCTACAACGTTGGATCCGACGAAGTATTTGCGGTGTATATAGGGAACGCGTAAAATATTCCTAACAAATATACTCTTTGTAAGCAAATCCAAGGAAATTAAATCTTGATTCAAGTATGATGAGATTTACAAAATATCTATACATGTGGCATTTTCTCAAAAACTCTCTGGAGGAGAATAATTTAAATTAACAATAATCCACCCCTTATACTTATTATTTTAAAAGTAAGGTCTTTGTAAAAATTTGCGCCACGTGTCCTTAGTTGAGCAACCCTAAGAATTCCCATCAGCAGCTCACGTTCTCTCTTCAAGTTAAGAAATCACCTCCTTTCAAGCGGTTTTTCAGAAAATTAACCTCCTTCCCATGTTCTCTTGCAAGCGTCTTCTTCAGGGACAAGCAAATCGGATTGATGACGGGGAAAATGAGGGTGGTGACGGCGAGAGATTGCTCAATCCTGTGGCAGATAGACGAGGGTTGCATCGATTCGACCTAGACAGATTAACTATCTGGCGACTCGGGTGGAGGCGGCTCAATCGACGATTCAATCATGTGGCAGGCAGACGAGGGTGGTGGACACAGAAGGCGGTTCAATCGGCGACTCGGGTGAAGAGTATGAAGCTCTCCCAATCCTCAATGATGCGATCGGAGATGGCCAGGATTAAGTGAGGTTTCCCGCTTCGGATCTCGCTCGATTCACGCTTCGGCAGAAGGAGTAGCCATCTCCGGCACCGGCGACACTCACCTCGACATGTGGAAGAGGGCGGTCGTGTGGAAGCAAGTGGAGAAGCGATTCCGGAGAGTCCTCGACAACTCCCCGACAACCGGTTCAACGCCGGCACTGAGGCTGAAAGTGAGGCTAGGGGCGATGACAACACGCTCGTCGAGGATCCAGCGGAGACTTCGAGGAGATGGAGAGGAAGACTATGGAGTTCAACGAGATTCTAGAAGTTCCTATCGATAAGAGGGATAGGGCTTAGCGGATTCAGGTCATCGATTGTTCTGTGGCGGCGATCGCCACTGCCCGGGTGATTCTCGCTCAAAAACCTGCCTCGCAGCCACCGCATCTGGCTGAGGAGATTGATATGAGGCACCCTAAGGTCGGATCCGATCCGAAATTGAGCCGATAATCCGAGGTAATTTTTGTTTCTTTTTCCCCCCTTGTGCTGTTGTTGCTATTGTGCAATTATTGAGTCATTGTGGTATTGAGTCAATCTTTGATTCCATTTTCATAAAAAAAATTGACCTTAATTATCCGAAGATGAGTTGAGGAAGCATATCCAGTACTAGCATCACATTACAATCTTCTATCCCAAAGGTAGTCTCTTGCAGGTATGCAAAGTTTGGACTTTCCTATTTTATCCTGAGCTTCTCCTATCAATTTGTAATCCAATAAATTATCGAAATTAAGAAACTAGGCTTTTTAGGTTTTGTGCTATTTTTGAAGTTTTTTTCCTGATTAAATTATTTGTGTAGATTTCAAAGCTTTAATTTTCTTGCCTGATTTTGGGTTGATTACACATGTCTTATGTGTAATAAGTATTATATACTGAGTATATGGGTATATCATGTGTTCAAAGCAGAAGATGGGTGTGGTGCCGTGTTGGTTGAGGAGGGAATATTTTTACTTAGTTACTTTGGGCGATACCGTTGTTTATTACTATCATTCTAGGCATCATTTGTTGCACAGTAACATCAATCACATTTTTATCTGAAAATTAAGTAGTTACATTGAATAATGCCTTCTTTTTTTTACCATTTCTTTACTTAATTGCGTATCCTCAAACACTGCACTTCTATAGTTTTATATTCTAGTGTTCTGAGTTGTGATGGTATGTTTGTCACAAGAAGTAGATGAGTTAATATTGAAACTGAAAGGGTGTGGTTGCATTTAAATTCCAACATAAAACAATTATGTGAAGTGGTGATCAGTGAGACTGCTGAGATGTTATTTCACTTGACTTGTAAAATTTTCAGCTTCAGCAAATTGCACGTGTGAGATAATTGAATTATTTAGGTACGTTGTGCGTGATGAACTGAGGATAGTTCTTTTTTCAACTGTCAGGTCATGCTAGATATACTGTTGGTGCTGAGATGCAAGTTGTTAATAGAAGCAATCAAACAATCACACTCAAAGAAAATGAATTTGTCACACTCACACCAGACCAAGGAATTGAGGCTTCTTCGGAGCTACTTCCAATCAAATATGCTGGAATTTCAAAGGTTTGTGAACAACTTAACACTAAAATTGTACTCCATATAGTCTATCTCTCCACATTGGATGGATTGGTCATGGACGAAGCATCATAATGGAGCATTGTAATTCTTAATCCTAGTGCAGTGCCTTGAGTGTATTTTGAAATGTTCAACTTTCAAAAAGAAGTTCAATTTCTAACGTGAAAGGCGATTTGCAAAAATTTGCATATTCCATGCTACTCAATTGACATGATTTCCCCAATGCTCACAACACATATAATTGTTATACTTTCCTCAAGGCATTTTGGCATTCCTATCTAACCTAAGGAGTTCTTTTCCCCTGGTGCAAGTGAAGTTAATGGTTGATATCAATCTTTATCCAACATTTTTTTGTTATACTAGGCTGTCAAGCAAGGAGATACCATTTTCATGGGTAAATACCTGTTCACAGGAAGTGAAACGACTTCTGTTTGGCTGGAGGTAAGAGAACGATGAATTATTGTCCCATATGAAAGGAGATCAAATTCCCTTTTCCCAGTTTCCTTGATTTACTCTATGAGATGTTTGTTTCGGAATAGTTGTTGAGATCTTACTGGTAAATCTGAATGGTTTTCTTCCAGGTTTCTGAGGTGAAAGGCAATGATGTGGTTTGTTTGGTTAAGAATTCTGTAACTTTAGATGGATCATTGTTCACCTTGCATGCTTCTCAAGTGTTCCAATATATTTTCGTTGGAATATGTTTACTCAATTGATGAAATTTGTCAAATTGAAGATTATAAATCATTGATCAAATTTCATCATCGGATAATGGTGTTATTCAAGTGAAATAAAAGGTTATAAATTGTGAATTGATGGATTTAATTTCATTGCCCATGTGGTGTTCAATGAATTTCATCTAAGTATTTAATATTTCACATATGGAATTGAATTTAAAATTAATTTTTAAAGTGGGCCGTATTGAAATTAATTTATAATTTGTATTAATTTGAGAGGTATAATGTATAGTACCTTTTTCTAACTAACGGTGTAAGACATTTTAAAACACACATTAAATATCATTTTTTTATTCTTTAGCTAAATATGGTTTAATTTATACATTTAAACTTAAGGTATCTTTATCAAATCAGTTAAAATATAGACCAATTTAAAAGGTGTAACACGGTAAGATAAAGTAGCGTAGATGGTCCAAACTCAATTTTCTTAACCCTAAAACTATAAGGTTTATTTTCTTTAACTTCAATTAGGATGTATGTTAATTAGGAGAAGCGTGAAAGCGGCTGATTTACTATTCTTTGTCAAATTTTAAGTATCGATCATCTCAAAAAAATAAAATTTAAAAGAACAACATGAGAACAAGCATGTGCAATATATTAGTAGAAAATTGACATGTTCGATGAAATGTATTTGAGTATTTAATATTTCAAATATGGAATTGAATTTAAAATTAATTTTTAAACTGGGCCGTATTGAAATGGATTTATAATTTAGACTAATTTGAGAGGTATAACATTTTTTTTAATGTTTTGACCTCTTAGGGTTTATATATTGAAATAGAGAGTTACCTTTTTCTAATTAATTAAGGGTCTAAGACATTATAAAAAAAGACACTAAATATCATTTTTTTTAATTCTTTAGCCATATAGGGTTTATACATCTAAAGTTAATGTATCTTTATCAAATCGGTTTATAATTTAGACAGATTTAAAAGGTGGAACATGATAGGTAATAGATAAAGCATCATAGAGGGTTCAAACTCAATTTTCTCAAACAAAAAACTATAAGGTTTCTTTTCTTTGCCTTCAATTCGGATGGATGTTAGGAAAAATGTGGAAGCGACCGATTTACGATTCTTTGTCAAATTTAAAGTATCGATCATCTGAAGAATTTTTTTTTCAAAGAACTAACACAAAGCATGGGCAATATGTTAGTAGGAAATTGATGCGTCGAATATTTTGTTTAATACGCCAAACTCGATCGAAAATATTGTGAAAAACCCCGAACAAGGTTCGGGAAAACAACTAGTGGTGGTTACATTTGGAATATATGGGCTCCCATGGTAACATGTCACACCTTAAAACCATCACAATGATGAATCGATCATTTTATCTCAGCACGTTTCACAACAATGGTGTGAAATAGTTAATGGCCATGAAACACATTTTTTAATATCTAATACATTATGAATATAAAAACCTACAAATTTGTTGTCGTTGGATTACATTTGGAATATATGAACTCCCATGGTAACATGCCGGTTGCCGCACCTTAAAACCATCACAATGATGAATCCATAGTTTTATCTCAGCACGTTTCACAACAATGGTGTGAAATAGTTAATGGTCATGAAACACATTTTTTAATATCTAATACATTATGAATATAAAAACCTACAAATTTATTGCGGTGGGGTTTTGTAATAACTACAGGGGAACTTTTGTGAAAAGCAATATATATAAAATAAAAAAATATGTATATAATTTTTTTTTATGTGTGTATATAGTGGAACTTTTGTGATAATTAGAAACAGAATGTAGATTGAATCAGAAATTCCGCATAGCTCACTTGGTTATTTCAAAGGGAAGGAAAATGTGGCTAGAACTAGGACCCGAGTCAAATCCCCATCACATCCCGATTTAATTTGACGTGTCGAATATTTTGTACTTAATATGTCAAACTCGATCGAAAATATTACGAAAACACCCGAACAAGGTTCGGGAAAAGTACTACTTCGTTTCATTTTAAAATACAATTTGCACAAATTTTAGTAAAATACTTCATTTTAAAAAAAATATCACAATTTCACTAACTTTTTTTTATAAATTTTACTTTCTCCGTTAAGAAAAAACATGTCATTTTAGGAGTAAAATATTGTTAAGAAAAACATGTCATTTTAGATATTTTGGTGTTCACTTTCCAAAATTACCATTGTAATGATTAGAGATTTGTTAGTTATAGTTTTCAATAAAGTGAAAAAGTAAAGTAATACGGAGTAATTAGGGGTATAAGTGTATTTTTGTTTACTTTTATTTGCTTTTTTAAAAAATGTGCAAATGTCTAAAACGACATGTTTTAATTAACCGGAGATATTTTTTTAACACCCACTACACATTTTAACTAATCAAAAAATCTTTTAAAAAAGTCAACAATATACAAATCAATACAAATTATTACAATCCCATACCTAAAAAACATAAAAGTCCATCTTTTTTGAAACAAAAACTACGCTCTAAAACTCATCTATTTTGGAACGAATGGAGTATGATGGAATATATATGCAATAAAAAATATTAATTTAAACTTCCGGTAATATCGACTATTTTTTTTATATAAGGATAATATCAATTTAGGATAAAACTATATTAGACACAACTTGAAAAATTGAAATGATAATAAACATTTCAATAAGAATAAACAGAAAAAATGAGACAACCTAGTAAGTTACACTCATGAAAACAATGGAATAAGAGATTAAAAAGGCAAAATGAATTAATTTGATCATTTCAAGATTGCTTCTAGAGAGACTTGATGGTTTTTTTTTTTTTTTATCTGAGATCACTCTGGTGCCATAGTGGATTAAAAACGGCTTTGGAGGGATAGGTTTATGGTCTTTTTTATTGGGTTAATGTAATGAACAAGCTAGGTATTAGGTATTTAGGTGTATCGAGGTCAAGGGAGATAGACTCACAACTCTCAACTCTTTCAATGATGTCTAAAAGTGTTCGTGAAACATTGAAATGAAAATTTTGAACGCTCTGTGTACTTCTCTTTCACTATGTTTTTAGTCTCCACATTTTCAAAGAGTTCAACTCAATGATGGATAAGGTGGCTCGTTTGCTGCATTTGATGGGCGTTTGCCCCATGTTCGTGAAACATTGAAAGAGAAATTTCGAATGCTCCATTTTTTTTCAATCATTTGATATTAGTCTCCACGTCTTCAAAGTGTTCAAAATGATGGATAAAGTGACTCGTCTGCTTGATTGGCGTTCGTCCTATGTTTCTCATCTAGAGCTTGCATCTCTCATATGAAAAGATGTTAGATTGTGGTCCAACAAGGTCTTACAACATCAAAATTATTGCCCCTTTTTTAAAAAAAATATATACATATGACATGAGATTCAAAATCTAAGAATGATAAAGCATTCCCTTTGTTCACTTTTAAGTGAAATTTACTATTTAAAACATTTTTAATTAGGATACAAAGCTATATAAAATATCAATTTTTTTCATAAGTATGAATTATAAAAAAATATTAAACAAATTAATATTTTATAAACTTTCTAATTCTGTCCTCCTTGAGAAGCGCTCGTTAATAAATAACACTAGTTAAGTAAAATAGTGGGAGTACCTTCACTTTTTTAAATATATAATTTAAATTTGAGTGTTCAATATTTTTGTATAAATTATAGAATAAAAAAATAGGCGAAATCGGGTACATACCTATGAAAACTTTATTAATTGGGTATATATCCATCAAAATTTCAAAATTGTTTCTATACCCATCAAAATCATTTAAATTTTGTTTGATTGTCCATAATATATTTGATCTAATATTATTGAGTGAAAATTAGATTAAAATTTAATTATATACTAAACTTAAATAATTAGAAAATTTATCACTTTACAATTATTGGATAGAAAATATCTCTTCCTTCTTCATTATTCTTCTTATCTCTATAGTGTCATAGGTTTGCCTTGGATTAAGGATTAGTTAGAACCCATTTGGACTAACAATCTACCTAAGATCGTGATAGAACATTTCAATCACTATTCTAAAAATCACGCCTAGACTAGCGCTCCTCTGCCTAGAGTTAGGCGGGTGTCTAGAAACATCTAGGTGCCCGCTTTAACCGCCTAGGCGATAGGCGGCCCCTCAACACCTAGGATCCGCCTATTACTTTTTAGAACACTGATTTCAATAAGGAAATTTAAGAATTTGAAGAAGGGACAAGGATTGTAATTTACCAAATAGGTGGAGTAGGGTAGGTAAAACATTCTTTCTCATTATTGCATCTCAACCATCACATTATTTGCTTGTTATTTTCTCCATTTTGATAAAATGCGGACTTTTTCATATTCTCAAATTCCATTGTTTCCCTTGTTATGGCTAAAATTAGATCTGTCAAAACTGATGAACCCAACTTTAACATTGGGAAATTTTTTAGTCAATACACGAAACTTTTGACCCGAGAATTTTTTTGATCTGAACAAAAAAAACGATATTTTTCTAGGTCAACTAGGTTTCGAACTTGTGATACAATTGACCCAGTGTGTTTAAAACAAAACTTTGACCAATTAAAAGCCATGTACATCCAAAAGTCATATTATGGTAAGTTTAGTAATCAACTTTTGTAGTTATTTGTAATATATATTACTCCCTCGATCTAATCGATAATATTTAATTTTTTTTACCTCTTAAACCATACTTCTCACCCCTTATAAGTTATAACATATTTGTCATCCCTTAAATCATATTAATTTGTCACCCACACATATTAACATGCCAACGAAATTGGGATTCCCAAACCAACTAAAAAAAAAATGGTGGATCCCGTCAAAACCCATTTTGTGTAACCCTAAGGAAGAAACTCGTAGATCCTAGAGCTCGTTTGGTTGGCAACCCAAAAACCTAGAAAGTAGAACTTATCAGAAAGTAGGAGAAATTCATGTGTTTGATTGGTATTTTTGAAATTAAAAAACGCAGGAATTCAACTTCACGGGAAGTTGAATTCCCCCAAAATAGAGGAATTTAATTTACCTATAGGTAAGTTCAACTTCCATCATTTTATATTTGGAAATTTCCAATTCCCCTTTTAATCCCCTAAAATAAAATAAAAATTAACCAAACACATTTTCACAATTCCCATCAATTGGACTTCCCGGGAATTCAATTCTCATGAAGTGACTTCCCGGGAATTTCAATTCCCACATTGAACCAAACGAACCCTTAATTAAGTACCAAAATGGAAGAAATGAGTGCCAACGAATATCTTTAGAAAAAAGAAAAAAAAAGAACTCTCACATCTTATAAGAGGATGAGAAGAAACTTTTAGATCTGAAAAGAAAAATAAAATAAAATTAATGGTATAATTTATGTATTAAATTAATAAAAAAACATATATATTATTAATACATTTAAGTTATTAACATACTAAATAAACATGAATAAGATTTTTTTTTTTGGTGAAAATAAACATGAATAAGATAGAGTAGCCCACTTGTGTATTTAAAAATAAATAAATAAATAAAAAGGGAAGAAGTTACCTTGGTAGAGAGAGGTAAGTTGGTAACCTCCTCTATTCTTCTAACCTCTTCCTTTAATGTCATGAGTTTACCTTTTAAGACCTATAAGGGAATAAAAATCCATGGTTGCACATGGTCTAACTCACTAAGCCCTTACATCGGGAGGATGTATTCAAACCTATAAGCTCTAGATCATGGATGCCATAACTTACTAAGTTAACATTGTTTGCATCAATACCTCAGTATAAGTGTCAGATTTGTGTTTGCGAATTTCTATCTTAATTGAATGAATTGAACAGAAGGAAGAAAGAAAGAAGAAGAAAAGGAGGGAGAGAAACAACTGAGATAAGCTCCATTGGAGAGGTTGAAGCTCAGAGAAAGCGGGAGAAAAACTCAAATTCATTCAATCTGATCGAGTTTACACTGGCCCTGATACGTTTGGGATACCCGATCCTTCGCATGTGGGCTTCAGATCAAGAACCACGCCGTATATTTGCTAAGATCTTGCAATGCTCTTCGATATCTCCTGATTGGAACAAATTAAACAAGTAATTAGAATTCTGATTTAGCGACAGATTCTAGACTTAGAAAATTCCAGCAACTCAAGACAAGGTAATAACGACAGAAAACTAAAGACGAGGGTTGGGCTCGCGAGAAGCGCTGGGCACACAAGTGTGATGGCGAGCGAGCAGGTGAGCGAAGAACTCCTCTCGCTGGGAGCGAGTGTGATGGCGAGCGAGAACGGCGGGAGCACTGAGAGCACGCGGAGCGAGGGTGAGGACGCCTGGGAGCGCGGACGCGGGAGTGAAGACGCCAGGGAGCGCCTGCGCTCGCTGGGAGCGGCTTGCTCGCGGACGACGCCAAGAACCGGGCTTGCGGGTGCGCTGGCGCCTATGTCGAGTAGGGTGGTGTTGGGTTTACTCGATCTCGATGAACCAAAGGTTAGGGTTAGGTGTTTTTGTGAAGGCCGAAAGTCTTAAGAACACAAGAGCAAGATAATGTTTTGGATTGATAACCAAGAACCCTTTAATCCATAAAGGGGTTCTTAATTCTATTTCAATTTGATTAAATCAAAGTGCATAAACATGAATTTATAGTAAAGCTTATGAGAGATCTAACCAATCCTTCCTTGCAAAGGAAAGGGGTTTGGATAGATTAATTCTATCTAAGATAAATAAAATAACTTTAAGATAAACAAATCCTAATGAGATAGATATTTAATAACTTGGTGGCCAAGTATTATATCTAGAAGAGATATAATTAATTTCCACCTTATTTATCTAAATTGCATAAAATAATAACATAATTAAATAAACTAGATAATTGGCCCAAGCACAAGGATCTCGGCCCATGTACTCGACAAGCTCCTTTGGCCCACTCGACATTGGTGGTCTCGAGTGCCTTAGGAAATGCCGAGTGAGGTTTAGCTCATGGCGGGTGTAGACGAGTCTTCATGAGCTCCGTGTGTGGACGCAAGTTCACTTCTTGTGCTGGCGGAGTAACCTTGAGCCAAGTGATCCAGGGTGGATGCTGTGAGAACCTCATAGGGGCACTTATGAGGCACTTACGGGATCGGTGAAATGGTCCTTGGACTCACCTACTTCAAACTTCATCTCCTACCTTGTTTTGGTTTTAGTCTCGGGGACGAGACTTGTTTTTAGAGGTGGATGATGTAAAGGCTCGGGTTTTTAAATTCTAGTTTTTTCGGAAAAGGGAAAATCAAAATGAATTTAAAAGTGGAATTTAACGGAAAACTCGCTAACTCGGATAACTCAAGCAAATTCCGGTCCAATTTTTTTACTTTAAAGATCGAATCCGTCTTTCACCTCGAGGTTCGGAAATTTATACGGAGATTCAAACTTCCGACTCGGGACCACAATTCCGTCATATTCTCCAATTCTTATCTAATCCAACTCATCTCTTCCCCCTTTGGTAAATTCTTATCTCTTCTACTTCCATCCCTCTCCTTTTTACTCCACTTCTTTTGGAAAACAAACAACAATTTATCTCTTTTTTTAAAAAAAAAAAAAAATATCAGGTTCTTTGACTCACTTTTTTCACCTGCAGGCTGCAACCCTCTCCTCACCTCCTATCTTCAGATCGGTGGCCCTGCCTCCTCCTTTCATTTTTATTTCGGAGCCATCAGTCCCCCCCACACAAACAGCTTCTCTCTCATTCTCTGTTTTCGGTTTCAGGCAAGCTCCAAGCGCCTCAACCACCATCGCCACCGTCGGTTTTCTCTCCGACTCCCGCCCTGCTTGCCGAGAGCAACGCCAGCAGCCCTCCTCCATCCTCTCCGACGACCACGAACGCCCAGGCAGCCCAGGAGGCCGGTACCGACACCGACGCCATCTCCGAGCACCACTGTGCACCTGTTTTCTCCCGGGACCGAGCGGTATGCCTCCTCTTCACCTCATCTCGCTCAAATCATTCATAAAGGCCCACCTTTAAGGTTCCCCCTTCCTTCCCAGGCCCCCCGATGATCGATCCGTCACCGACGAAGCCGAATTGAGTTCCGACGAAGCCGAATTGAGTTCCGACGAAGCTTTCCGGCGAGCATCGAAATTGCGTCTCGGTGAGCTTCTTCCTTTATCCTCCTTCCTTTCCCTTCCTTTCTTATTGTGTGTATTTGTGTCGTCGGAGTCGGAATCGGCGCTGGCAGCCCTTCCCTTCTCCTCCTCCTTCCGGATTTTTTTTCGAACACAGTGAGACGTTGGGGGAGACGGTGAACAGTACCGATTTTGGTCCGGTTCTTCTTTTGTTTTAAAAGGGATGGGTTGGTTCGGTTTTCTTTAAATAAAAATGGAACCGGTTCACTTTTGGAGAATGTGGGAGTCCGGACTTATAAAGTGGCTGGGTTGTTGGGCCTAATTTTTGGGCTTTAAGCCTTATGAAAGATCAAAGAGAGTGGGCCTATTTTCTTTAACCTCAAAATCTGACGGGGTCTTGGATTTTCGAAAATAAAAGGGGTTTGAGGGCTGATTTTGGAATTTAGAAAAAAAATAGAGGGTCGGTTTTGGATTTATAAATATAAGGTCGGTTTGGTAAATTAGAAGGTCTGATTTTATTATATAAATGGTTAGGATTTTTAAGGAATTTTGAAATATTTTATGAAAGTGTTTATAAAGTGGTATTTAAAATATTATATAATATTAATTGATATTTAGAATATAAAATATTATTATTGAGATTTAAAGGTATAATACTATGGTGATTAAGACAGAAATAATATTATGAGACTTGGATTTTAGAAAAAGGAATTTGATGAACATCTCCCAATGACGGAATTTCTAACTAGTCAACTCGGTTTTCAAAACGGGTTTCGGGACTAACTCGGGAATTATGTGATCGGTGACTAACTAGCATGATTGATGTGGATGGTTGACTAATATCATGATTGGTGTGTACTAATGGCATGATTGATTGACTAACGGCATGGTGAAGTGTTGGACTTGTGTAGCGTTAATTTATGCTTTCGAGATATGATAAATATGATGAACTTGATATATGTGATATGCGGATTATTTGGCGGATATATTATGGCAAATACATGAATGTGGCTGAATGGAATGATGAGGATGATATGGTCTTGTGGAATGTGGCAATATGAGGGATGGTTGAACTTGATGGAACGATGATTGCGATATGGTTGCTATTCTCGTTGAATGATATGCTTGAGTGTTTGGATGATTAGACGTAGACTTATATATGTGTTATGATGTGTATCTAGGTGATCTTTAATCTATTATAATGCTTGCTTTGCTGTTCTGCACCGCCAGGTAAGTCTCTTCGGAGCTTACTCAGATTGAATAGAGCTATTCCCTGCTTTAGGTGCATGATATACTAGGTGTTGCATTCACGATCAGCATGTCATGTAGTACCATGCTAGGTTGCATCTACGTTGAGCATCCTATTTCTTTATGCGTATGTAAACAGAACGGCCGTTATCTGTGAAGTAACTAGAGTCATTGCTAGGGTCATAGGGTAGCCCAGCCTCACAGATACTTCACAGATAACGGCCATTCTGTTTACATACGCATAAAGAAATAGGATGCTCAACGTAGATGCAACCTAGCATGGTACTACATGACATGCTGATCATGAATGCAACACCTAGTATATCATGCACCTAAAGCAGGGAATAACTCTATTCAATCTGAGTAAGCTCCGAAGAGACTTACCTGGCGGTGCAGAACAACAAAGCAAGCATTATAATAGATTAAAGATCACCTAGATACACATCATAACACATATATAAGTCTACGTCTAATTATCCAAACACTCAAGCATATCATTCAACGAGAATAGCAACCATATCGCAATCATCGTTCCATCAAGTTCAACCATCCCTCATATTGCCACATTCCACAAGACCATATCATCCTCATCATTCTATTCAGCCACATTCATGTATTTGCCATAATATATCCGCCAAATAATCCGCATATCACATATATCAAGTTCATCATATTTATCATATCTCGAAAGCATAAATTAACGCTACACAAGTCCAACACTTCACCATGCCGTTAGTCAATCAATCATGCCATTAGTACACACCAATCATGATATTAGTCAACCATCCACATCAATCATGCTAGTTAGTCACCGATCACATAATTCCCGAGTTAGTCCCGAAACCCGTTTTGAAAACCGAGTTGACTAGTTAGAAATTCCGTCGTTGGGAGATGTTCATCAAATTCCTTTTTCTAAAATCCAAGTCTCATAATATTATTTCTGTCTTAATCACCATAGTATTATACCTTTAAATCTCAATAATAATATTTTATATTCTAAATCTCAATTAATATTATAAAATATTTTAAATACCACTTTATAAACGCTTTCATAAAATATTTCAAAATTCCTTAAAAATCCTAACCATTTATTTAATAAAATCAGACCTTCTAATTTACCAAACCGACCTTATATTTATAAATCCAAAACCGACCCTCTATTTTTTTTCTAAATTCCAAAATCAGCCCTCAAACCCCTTTTATTTTCGAAAATCCAAGACCCCATCAGATTTTGAGGTTAAAGAAAATAGGCCCACTCTCTTTGATCTTTCATAAGGCTTAAAGCCCAAAAATTAGGCCCAACAACCCAGCCACTTTATAAGTCCGGACTCCCACATTCTCCAAAAGTGAACCGGTTCCATTTTTATTTAAAGAAAACCGAACCAACCTATCCCTTTTAAAACAAAAGAAGAACCGGACCAAAATCGGTACTGTTCACCGTCTCCCCCAACGTCTCACTGTGTACGAAAAAAAATTCGGAAGGAGGAGGAGAAGGGAAGGGCTGCCAGCGCCGATTCCGACTCCGACGACACAAATACACACAATAAGAAAGGAAGGGAAAGGAAGGAGGATAAAGGAAGAAGCTCACCGAGGCGCAATTTCGATGCTCGCCGGAAAGCTTCGTCGGAACTCAATTCGGCTTCGTCGGAACTCAATTCGGCTTCGTCGGTGACGGATCGATCATCGGGGGGCCTGGGAAGGAAGGGGGAACCTTAAAGGTGGGCCTTTATGAATGATTTGAGCGAGATGAGGTGAAGAGGAGGCATACCGCTCGGTCCCGGGAGAAAACAGGTGCACAATGGTGCTCGGAGATGGCGTCGGTGTCGGTACCGGCCTCCTGGGCTACCTGGGCGTTCGTGGTCGTCGGAGAGGATGGAGGAGGGCTGCTGGCGTTGCTCTCGGCAAGCAGGGCGGGAGTCGGAGAGAAAACCGACGGTGGCGATGGTGGTTGAGGCGCTTGGAGCTTGCCTGAAATCGAAAACAGAGAATGAGAGAGAAGCTGTTTGTGTGGGGGGGACTGATGGCTCCGAAATAAAAATGAAAGGAGGAGGCAGGGCCACCGATCTGAAGATAGGAGGTGAGGAGAGGGTTGCAGCCTGCAGGTGAAAAAAGTGAGTCAAAGAACCTGATGATTTTTTTATTTTTATTTTTTTAAAAGAGATAAATTGTTGTTTGTTTCCCAAAAGAAGTGGAGTAAAAAGAAGAGGGATGGAAGTAGAAGAGATAAGAATTTACCAAAGGGGGAAGAGATGAGTTGGATTAGATAAGAATTGGAGAATATGACGGAATTGTGGTCCCGAGTCGGAAGTTTGAATCTCCGTATAAATTTCCGAACCTCGAGGTGAAAGACGGATTCGATCTTTAAAGTAAAAAAATTGGACCGGAATTTGCTTGAGTTATCCGAGTTAGCGAGTTTTCCGTTAAATTCCACTTTTAAATTCATTTTGATTTTCCCTTTTCCGAAAAAACTAGAATTTAAAAACCCGAGCCTTTACATCATCCACCTCTAAAAACAAGTCTCGTCCCCGAGACTAAAACCAAAACAAGGTAGGGGATGAAGTTTGAAGTAGGTGAGTCCAAGGACCATTTCACCGATCCCGTAAGTGCCTCATAAGTGCCCCTATGAGGTTCTCACAACATCGTCGCCATGATCACAATATCCCCGATGGGTCGTAGCAATAACGTGATATGGGCCCCTACCACATCCTTACCCCGACTTCTCGGTCATATCATAACTCAAAAAGCACTACGACATCTTCATTAGGTCTTAGCAAGCAGCCTATAAGGGCCCCTATAAAATGCTTGTATCCACTTTGTGGGGCGTCATAATGGAGGCTCGGTTAGAAAATTTCAAAAAGGGGTCCTTAATTTAGAAAGGATTGGTCTCAGGTCATTAAAATTCTCGATCGCGTTAGGTCGCTCAAAATCTAAGTTAGTCCTTTTTAAACACCGTTCAAATCCCTTAAAACTGACATTAGTTGAGCAATTTTCAAATTTCAGGAGGTGGAATCATCCACCTCTAAGGCTAATCCAATATTTCCTTCCTAGGTTCCAAGTTAGAATCACATTTCATAAATTCAATTCTAACATCCTAGCAATTCCAATTCAAGCCATCATATGTCATAGCAATTGTCTAACATAGCAATCGTACATCATAGAAATCGTATCACACATTCATAAACAGATCATACTCATGTCAAAGATAGTTACGTACCATAACAGATCTAGCATAGCATCACACATAGCGTGGCTCACCACATCACATCACAGAGGTTGTACACCATATCAATCAGATAGTCACATCATATATACTAACTACCAAGCATCATCATCACATTTAGAGGCATCAAGTACCTCCGCACTCCAGCATTTCATCGGGTTCAGGGGTAACTATTTTAGTACTGACAATTCACTATCGCCTATGGAACACATCAGAGACTCAACATCGTCTATAACATAGGACTTTCACATAACTCGGTCCCAAGTATCGCAACCATAAGCTACATCCTCAAGATAACATGCCTATAATTACCAACCACATTAGAACACAATCGCCACTCATCATCACTAATTCTCAAGACAAGATTAACCTCACCTAGGTCAACCAACTCAAATTTGATTCTAATTCTAAATACCATTGCATCCCGCTTATATACAAACTTTCTAGCCTCATAACTATCTGCAAACAAGGCCAAATACCCAGTCCGACTACTAGATATCCCAACTCCCATGTCATCAAGCCATCTAAGAACCAGCCTACTTCGACATCCTGACCTCAAATCCTACTCGACCACCTAAAACCATATCTCAGGGTTCCCAATCGCACAAAGCCCTTATTCCGACAAGCTTAACAACTCAACCGACAACTAAGACTCTCTATGAAGCACACCCTCGTCCTAGGGGTCCCCAACAAGTCCCATCTTTACCATTTCAGAGAAACCTCAAGTCCTCAACTGAGCCGCTCTCACGGTCGATCTCGACACTTCTCAACAATCTCGTTGATTCTTCCTAGGCTCTCAAGACTCCGCCTGACCATCACCTCCCAAGGAGACATCTCGAATACTCTTGTTAACATGATCACACTTCCCGTACCACTTATCACTCTCACTAGCCATCCACATCTAAGAATCCAACTCATACCGACCATCTCACACCTGACACTCTCATCCTTATTCTCGAGATTGCCAACACAAGCATCCTACCTTGCTAGAATCCACTCAACCGCCTACTCTCGACAACTCTAACGCAGAAAACTGTCTAGTGCTAACTCATAACCACGTATCACCGAGTTCCTCATCACCCGCGTCTATCCTCAATGACCAATCACAACTTCCACCTACTTGTCCCATTTTAATTCTCATGAAACCTGAACATCCACGATTCCTCGACCGACCTATTCCAGATCCCCGTCTCAGCATATTCCCAAATTTCCTCATTCCAAATCTTACTAACCTTAACCATTCGAATTCCACAATTTGTCCTACTCTAGTTTTTCATCTCTTCATATTCATAAATTGCCTCAAGCTCATACTCCATAACCATGAGACATTACCGTCCAAAGCCCTCTTTTACCGATCATCATTTCCGTAAATCCCTAAATCATCCTCATCCGAATTTCTCAAGTACCGTAACTTCGCCAAACCTTCTAAAACCAATTCCCCTAACGTTCTCAATGCATTATGCCTTGCCTAGTACAGTAGTACCCAAATTCATGCTCAAGATCTCCCTATCTCAATCTCAAGCCCACAGTCTTACTATAATCTCAACGACATCCTTGCCTAACTACCAGCCTTCTCTCGAACAATCATCTCACATCCCCAAATACCTCAATAGCCCAAAACAATCTCCACACATCAACCTCGATTCCTTTCCTATACTAAAATCCTCCAACAACGCGTTAGAAATCCTTCACTCATGAATTCTCGAAGCATCACTAACCCTATTTAAGCAACCCCAAGTACTCATCCCAGATACAGCCTGCTACTACTCTTTCTTAGCGGTTCCTCAATCTCATCCTTTACCATAAACAGTTCCCAATCGGCACATAGAACCTAGCCCCTAATTATGCAATTCCTTGGACATTCCTCAACCAATCATCCTCGATGCCACCCACGATCCGCTCCCAGACTATCTAGACACCTTCCTTAGCTCACCAATCCGTCTAATAATGCTTCCCTTTGAGAATCCCTCCGGTCCATTCTTAGCTCACTCATCCACCTCTAGAACTACACTAACCACCTATACTTGCACCCACTACCTACCGACACTTCTAGCTAGGACCTCTTCCTCGAAATCTCACCATGCTAACTCCACTCTTCACCTAAGACCTACCTGGAAGCTCAAATATACTCACTGAACACTATCTCCGACAAGCCATAACTCACTCGACTCTACCCAAGCTAACACATCCCTCATGAATTCCATCTCGCATAACCAATGACCAACTCGAACACCTCAATCTACCTGCGATTTCCCGATCCGTCTCACCAAGGAAAACACTCGACTCATTCCCAAGAAGAATACACCACCACATATATAACCCATAACCGATTTACTAGCAGGTCAGTACACTTAAGCATATAGGCACGTCATCATAAACACAAGTTAGTCAGGCGATCACTCACTACCAGTTCAGCGTATGAGTCATCACACCTCAATTTAGTTAGTTCCAAGCCTATCGCACGACACCGATTCCAGATCGCATAGGAGAGATCACAATTCGGACGAAGAACGTCATTCCTTGAGTCATCTAGGAGGATTACGTCTGCAACTATCATCTTCTAATGTGTCCGTCCTTTGTATACCATCGACGATGTCTGTCCCGTGGTCTATGGGTCATGGACCCACCACGCTTCTGTTGCACCACTCTGGTTCCACTCGATCGTTCGTTTTCTCTTCTATGTTGATGTCCATCAAGGGGATCGCGAGGGGTTAGAAGTCACGGAGACAGGGGAGGGCAAGGGAGGACAATACGACTTCTTAAGAATTCAGACACAAACCAGGACTAGAGATGACGAGACTCAAGACAAGACACAGACCCGAGAGTTACAACAATGCCCTTAGGGTATTCTATAAGGTTACAGGTGCACATGTCAATCACAAAATATCTCAATCATATCATTCCACACTATCATGTACCTATTAAAAGGAATAGCGTCCTTCGCATCCATAACATTTCACATAATCAACTTTACATGCACACGAGACAGGGTAAAACTTATCATCTCATGCACTAATCATGCTTGACATATTAATATCTTGTATGCACAAACCGACAATAGACATATGCAACATAAGTTATATATGACATAGCGAGCATTATAGGATATCATATGTATGATTCATTACTCACTTAGTGTACACATAAGTAGGTCAAAACAACTATCACATCCAATACAACCATGTACGTGTAGTATGACAAGTATGGCACATAGATGCATGATGGTCCATAATTAGGAGATGTATATCCTACATGATACTACCAACACTCATTAAGAAAATACATAGTCAATGAGGTTCAATTTGATTAACTTAACATGCTCAGAAATTCATTTCTCATGGCACTCACACAAAGAGGGTTGACCACGCTATCATGGACCTAATTCAAGGGAGAGTAACAGTGATGGGAATTCATAGATTCGACACATATATATTCGTTCATAAGTGCAATCATGCAAGTTATCAGGCAAGTCATACTGAAATACATCAATGCATTATGTCATGCAATCACAAGGTGGGTTACTACCATAACCTCACAAAATTCTCCAAGGGCAATCACTGACTCATCACCCCAGTTCCCTGTGGGACACTAGTATGACTCACTCAGTATGACACAAGGACATTCACACTTTTTCCGAGAGGAGAGGGTATAATTTGTGTTTAGACTCTCGTGGTAAGAAGACATGGTTGACCGGTATAAAACTCGAGAAGGATAACTTCATAAGACAAATCACTTCTAACTCGGAATTATTTCATTGATCACCCTCCCTAAAATACTCATGAATTTCCCACATCAGACACTCCCCCCTGAAGTAGCTAGTTGACCGACCCAAATTTTCCCGTGGAAAACACCAACCTCATGTGCGAGACTCAATAGAAGCATAGATGGTGGGATATCAAGTAGGACTCGAAACGGGGAGAGCGGACGCTCCTCGACCCTTGCTAACATGCCTAAATGTTTTGGTGGGACGGATGATGGAGTCAGAATCATCAAAGGGTTTGAATTAGGGAAGAGCTATTCTGACCAGACAGGAATTCGGACTACATAGGGACAAGGTTTTCTCCCGCTATCCCGTTTGCACAGTTATTCAATACATGAGTCAAGTCAAGACATACTGATTAGTTCTCTATCCTAAGCACAACAGCACTCCGCATGAAAGCAATCAATGGGGTTAATATGATCCTCTTCGAGGAGGATCGCCCTCGGGCCCAGTTGGATAAAATGCATGCATGTAATCACCGAGACGATCTATGCCGTCCTTCGAGGGACGGCTGACCGAAGGGGCAGTTACCTCACAGCCTCCTAACCCATGTCACTCCATCCTTCGGGTTCCTTGGAGTCTTCAAGCCCACCTGTAAAATAACAAGCTATATTTTGCCTACCCGTTCCCAAGTACATCCAATAGGGATGCTCTAGCGCTTTACTACCCCATCATTTCCCTTTGTTTGATTACCGAATTTATTGAGTCGAGTTCATATTTAGTCCATTTGAGTTAGCCATATTAAATTCATTTTGCCCTTTCTAAAACATTTTGAAAGCCATTTGAAAACCTTGGGCTATTTTCAAAACCACTTCAACCTATCATACTCGGTTTGCACAACCTGAGCTCTAATACCCCTTTGTAACGGCCCAGGATTATGATTCCCAAGTTACGTTTCGAGGGATAAAACCCCTCGTTAGGACCTTGCGCCCCGAGTACAGGTTGAAGGTTTCAAAACCTACTTTAATGTTTTCAAAGGGGGATTTCATACCCAAAATCGAAGGGATCGTTGGAATCCCCGGGGAAGTCCCCTGTACCTGTCGTAAGTCTAAGCGTGAAAATCAGAAATAGTGCGACTAGCGGAAATAAGTGTAATACAAGAGGGTGCCACGGCAGAGCCGGGTCAAAACGGAGTCAAAAGTATAAATCCAAAATATAATCAGAGTCTGGTGGAGTCTATACTCCAGCGCTCACTCTCCGCCGACAAAATGACCCGCGCAATAAGCAAACAGCACCGATAAGGGAACATAAATAATACCTAAAAAAAATTGATATGGGACGGGATCAGATCGATGCCCACTTAACTCTGCATCCCAACCATAAGCACACATATACGCTATACCTAATAAAGATGCTTCTAGATGCATAGCGGAATAATAACACACTAACATGCTCCTAAGTTCAAGTACGTAATAATGATAAGGCCTTAGCACAGAATACCAAGTGGTATATCCCTCTCCTACCTCCACCCCTTCCGATAGGTGGAGACTGACCAGCTCGTGAATGCATTCATTCATAATAGGGCGGCACGCATGCCTAACCCGCTCCACAATAAAGCCCGCAAGCATCTCATAATATAAGGAAGTGCATGACTCGATTGACTCAGGGTGCCCGATGTAAAGGCTCAGATTTTTAAAATATTAACTTTTGGATAAAGAAAATCAAAATGAATTTAAAATAAATTCCGACCCAAATTTTCCGATTTAAAAAATCAATTCCGTCTTACATTTCGGGTTTTGAACGACCAATCAGCGGAAATTTAAATTCTCGACCCGAGCTCTCAATTCCGTCATATTCCGAATCCTTATCCATCCGACTCACCCTATTCTAGTTCGGGAAAATCTTATCCTCTCCTTTTCTCCCTCCACTCTTTGACCCCTTATTTTGGCAAACAAACAACACCTTTCTCTTCAAAAAAATTCAGACCACTTTTTACCATTTTGACCATTGAAATTTTGATTTCGTTAAACCCACATACCCATTCCCCCCTCTCCTTCCTCTCGGTACACTCACTGTCAACAAACCCAAAGCCAACCGGCTGCCCTTGAGCTCCACCACGCCACCACCTCTCCTCTTCTCCCTTTCACAGCCAGCTGCCTCCGCCACCAGTACCCGCCGTCGCCGCCAGCAGCCGCCGGAGAGCCGCCAACCCTTCTCTCCTCCCCTGTTTCCGTTCAAGCTTGGTAAGCCCCGCCCCCTTCTCTCCTTCACCTTCAAATCGAGTAAAGGTCCTTCCTTTAACCTCCCTCATCCCTCCCAGGAGTTCTCGCTCGAAGAACCGGCACCGACGAGCCCCAACGCAGCCCGGACAGCCTCCCCGGAGCTCCGAGCTTTCCGACGTCGAACACCTCGGTGAGCTCCTTCTTCCCCTCCTTCCTTCCCTTCTCGTTTCCGTGGGTGTGGGGGCGACGGAGTCACCGTCCCTGGTGGCCGGAGCTTGACTACACCGTCGCCGGAGGTCTCTTCCTCCCTCTCCTTTTCCCTCCGCCATTTCTGGGCAGCCTCCCCTGTTTGCCTTCCTTCATTCGGCAATTAGGAGGAAGAAGAAGGGAAGCTGGGCCCCATCTTCGCCACCTCAGCCGCCAACACTTCACCCTGGGCCCACATTTTTTTACACCTCAGCCGGGCCCCCCCTCCCTTTTATTTCTTCTGAGTCCGTTTCTTTTGTAAAGTGAGAGATGTAAGGTTGTTGGGCCTGTTTCTTCTGGGCCGGTTTTGGGCAGTTTAAATGGGCAAGTGTTGGGCCTTTTTTTTTTTTCTTTGAGCCAACCGGTTTGGGTTTTGTTAAACATAAGGGTCGGTTTTGGGGTTTTGTAAACAAGAGGGCTCGGTTTGGGTTCAAATAAAAAGGGGTTCGGTTTGTGTAGTTAAAACATGGGCCGGTTTTGGGGTTTTTATAAAATAAGGGTTTGGTTTGGTAAATTAAAAAGGGATGTTTTGATTTAATACATATTGTTGGGATTTTATAAATATTTTATAAAGATGTTAAAATAAAAGATGTTAGAAGTAGCATGTAATATTATTGGGATTAAAATATAAAATGTTGTTTTGAGATTTAATATATAATATTGTGGTGATTTATTATTTGTGGTTAAATGTTATATGATTATGTTGAAGATGTGCAATTATATGCTAAGTAAGATTGTGAGATGATGGCATGCAAATTGGTTTAGTATGAATTGGAATTGTCTTAAGTTGATGAATTGGAGAATTATATTGAGTATGGTTGTGAGATATTGAGATGATAGATTATGAGATAAAGTTGATATTATGGAAATGACGATGTGACGGTTATTATGTTAAGTTGTGAAGTTGTGTGTGTGATAATTCTATGCCTTGGGTGCCTTAGAGATAGACTCATTGATGTGCTTATACTTGTTAGGTGATTATCTATGACGTGTCGGATTTCATATTGCCTGGTTGATTGCCTTTTGCTGTTCTGCGATACCAGGTAAGTCTCTTCGGAGCTTACTCAGATTGAATAGAGCTATTCCCTGCTTTAGGTGCATGATATATTAGGTGTTGCATTTATGATCAGCATGCCATGTAGTACCATGCTAGGTTGCATTGATCGTTGAGCATTCTATTTCTCTATGTGTATGTAAACAGAACGGTCGTTATCTGTGAAGTAACTAGAGTCATTGCTAGGGTCATAGGGTAGCTCAGCCTCATCGGGTACCCTGAGTCAATCGAGTCATGCACTTCCTTATATTATGAGATGCCTACGGGCTTTATTGTGGAGCGGGTTAGGCATGCGTGCCGCCCTATTATGAATGAATGCATTCACGAGCTGGCCAGTCTCCACCTATCGGAAGGGGTGGAGGTAGGAGAGGGATATACCACTTGGTATTCTGTGCTAAGGCCTTATTATTATTATGCACTTGATCTTAGGAGCATGTTAGTGTGTTAATATTCCGCCATGCATCTAGAAGCATCTTTATTAGGTATAGCGTATATGTGTGCTTATGGCTGGGATGCAGAGCTAAGTGGGCATCGATCTGATCCCGCCCCATATCAATTTTTTTAGGTATTATTTATGTTCATCCTATCGGTGTTGTTTGCTTATTGCGCGGGTCATTTTGTCGGCGGAGAGTGAGCGCTGGAGTATAGACTTCACCAGACTCTGATTATACTTTTTCGGATTTACACTTTAGACTCCGTTTTGACCCGGCTTTGCCGTGGCACACTTTTGTATTATACTTGTTTCGCTAGTCGCATGATTTCTGATTTCCACGCTTAGATTACGACATGTACAGGGGACTTCCCCGGGGATTCCAAGGATCCCTTCGATTTTGGGCCTGAAATCCCCCTTTGAAAACATTAAAGTAAGTTTTAAAACCTTCAACCTGTACTCGGGGCGCAAGGTCCTAACGAGGGGTTTTATCCCTCGAAACGTAACCTGGGAATCATAATCCCGGGCCGTTACAAAGGGGTATCAGAGCTGAGGTTTTGCAATCCGAGTATGATAGGTTGAAGTGGTTTTGAAAATGGCCCAAGGTTTTCAAATTATTTTCAAGTGGTTTTCAAGGGGCAAAATGAACTTAATTGGACATAAGCATAAATTAATCAATTATGAATGGCAATCTCGTGGGGTAGAGACTATGCGATAGGCATCCCTTATGGATGTAGAATTCGGGGAAGGTAGGCAAAATACTAGCGTATTTTACAGATGGGCTGTGAAGACTCCAAGGAACTCGAGGGTTGGAGTAAAATGGGTTAGGAGACCATGAGGTATTTGCCCCTCCGGTTAGCCGTCCCCCGAAGGGCGGCCTAGATCGTCTCTGTGCTTTTATGTCTTAAATCCAATTGGGCCCGAGGGCGATCCTCCTTGAAGAGGGTCATATTGAATCGTTGATTGCTTCCATGCTGAGTGCTATTGTGCTTAGGATAGAGGATTAATCAGTATGTCTTGACTTGAATAATGTATTAAATAACTCTGCAAACGGGATAGCGGGAGAATATCTTGATCTTATGTCACTGGAACTCCTGTCTTGTCAGAATAGCTCTTCCATAACCCAAACCACTGATGATTCTGGCTCCGTCAACCGTCCCACCAAAACATTTAGGCATGTTAGCAAGGGCCGAAGAGCATCCGCTCTCCCTGTTTCGAGTCTTGTTTTGTATCCCACCATCAACGCTTCTATCGAGTCTCGTACCTTAGGTTGGTGTCTTCCACGGGAAAAATTTGGGTTGGTCAATTAATGCCTTCGGAAATCATGTCGGATGTGAGGGTCACCCGAGCATGTTAGTAGGGGTGATGATGGTAGTAGTTTCGAGTTGGGAATGAGTTACCTCAAGGAGTCATCCCATTCAATTCTCGTAATGGTCAATCATGTCTTCTTACCACGAGAGTCTAAACACGAGTTCTACCCTCTCCTCTCAGAAACAATGTGAATGTCCTTGTGTCACACCGAGCGAGTCATGCTAACGTCCCACTGGGAAACGGGGTGATGAGTCAATGAATGCCCTTGGAAAATTCTGTCGGTTATAGTAGTAGTCATTCTTGTGATTTCATGACATGGTATACTCATGTATGTCAGCATGACTTGCCTGATATCTTGTGTGGTTGCCCTTGTGAGGAGATGTATGTGCCATATGAATGGAACTTCCATGATTATTGTCTTTCCATGAATTAGGTCCATGATAGTGTGGTCAATCCTTGTTGGATGTTTAATATGGGAAATGAATGTCTTAGCATGCTAAATTGATCCATTTGGACCTTCTTTGACCGCTTACTTGCTTGATGAGTGTTGATAGTATCATGTAGGACATACACCTCCCCATTATAGGCCATTGTATGACTATGCGTCATCCTTGTCTTACTATGTGAATATGAGTGCATATGATGTGATAGTTGCTACACCGCCCCTGTATGACTTGACCATACCCGTAGTAGGATTATTAGAATGCAACTTAACATGCTTGCATTGATCCCACATTATCTTGATCTGCTTATGTGTGTACCTAAGGTGAGCAATTAATCATACATGTTATATTATGTGATGCTCGCTAGATCTTGCATAACTTGTGTTGCATATGTCCATTGTCGGTCTATGTATAAATGATCTTAACATTTCAAGCATGACTGGTAAATGAAATGATAGGGTACTTGCTTGTTCCGCGTGCATGAAAATTTTGATTAGATGAACGTGTTGTGGACTCATAGGTCGTTATTCCTTGAGATAGGTACATGTTAGTGTGGAATAATGTTGTTGAGATATTCGTGATTTTTATGTGTTTGTGTGCCACAATTATAACCTCATGGAATACCCTAAGGGCATCGTCATAATCCGCGGGTTGGGATTCTATCTTCGATCTCGTCGTCCCTAGTCTTAGTGCATGACTGAAATCCTTGAGGGTGTGTGTCATCCTCCCTTGTCTCTCCCCTATCTCCGTAACTTCTAACCCTTGCGATCCCTTGATGAACGTCGACACAAAAAGGAGGAGTTGACGACCAAGTGGCACCGAAATGGCGCAGCGGAAGCGTGGTGGGTCCATGACCCAAGGACTCCGAGGACGACGTCACCGATGACAAAAGGGACGGATATGCTTCAAAGACGGCAATCGTGAACAGGATTCTCACTCGAGGAAGAACATTCTTAATTCAAATCGCGGATCCTTCTCTATTAATCGAAATTAGTGCAATATGCCTAGAGCTGACATAGTTGGATGTGTGATGACTGATATGCTGAGCTGGTAGTGAATGATTGCCTGACTAACTTGTGTCTGTGATGATGTGCCTTTATTTTTAAGTGTACTGGCCTACTAGTAAATCGGTTAGGAGTTATATAGGTGGTGGTGTTTTCCTTTTGAGCTTGAGTCATGAGATTCTTCGGTGAGATAGGTCGGAAAGTAACAGGTAGATTGAGGTCTTCGCATTGGGTCAGTGGGTGTGTGAGATGGGGTGCAGGAAAGATGCGTCAGCAAAAGTAGAGCCGAGTGGTTCGGGACTTATCGGAGATAGTAGTCGGCGAGTATAGTTGAGGTCCCATGTAGGTCTTAGGTGAGGAGTGAAGTTAGTATGGCGAGATTTCGAAGGCGAGGTCTTCGTTAGAGGTAGTGTCGGGCGATAGCGTGCGGGTAGTGTAGTGCTAGAGGTGATGAGTGGGCTAGGAGTGGATCAGTTTAGTGTGCCCAAGAGAGAGTATCTAGGTAGTCCAGGAGCGGATTGTGGGCAGCGTTATTGAGGAGAGATTGAGGAGTGCCTAAGGAATCGTAGAATTTAGGACTAGGTTGTATGTGCGGTGATTGGGAGTGATCTTGGTAAAGGATGAGGTTAAAGAATCGCTAAGGAAGAATAGTATGAGGCTGCTTGAGAAATTATCGATCTTGGATATTAGGTTGTTCATATCAGAGACGTACGGGTGACGAGTATTTGGGGATTGTTAGATGTGATTGGTAGTGCTTGAAGAATTCGTGAGTGAAGGAAGTTCTAGACGCGTTGCTGGAGGATTTCAGCATAGGGAATGGATCGAGAATTATGAGTGGAGGTTATTGTAGCTATTGAGGTACTAAAGGATATGAGATGAACCTTCAAGGAAAGTCTGCTTGCTAGGCAAGAATGCCATTGAGGTTTCTAGTAAGATTGTAAGCTTGAGGTTAAGCTAGGAATGTTCTGAGCATGAATTTGAGCAGTAGGCAAGCGGAAGGTATTAGGAACACGGGAGAGTGAAGGCTTTTAGAAGTTTGGCGAGATTGCGGTACTTGGGAGATTCAGATGAGGATGTCATAGGAATCCTTTGGAAATGATGATCGATAAAAGAAGGCCTTGGATGGTAAGGTGACATGGTTAAGAAGTATGAGCTTGAGGCAATTTAAGGATATGAAGAGATGAGGAACTAGAGTAGGACGACTTGAGGGTTTTGAATGGTTAAGGTTTAGTAAGATTTGGAATGAGGAAATTTGAGAATATGCTGAGACGATGATCTAGAATAGGTCGGCTGGGAAGTCGTGGATGTTTAGGTTTTGTAAGATTCAAAATAGGGCGAGTAGGTAGAATCTGTGTTTGGTCATTGAGGATAGACGTGGGTGATGAGGAACTCAATGATTCGTGGTTATGAGTTAGCACTAGATGGGTTTCGGCGTTGGAGTTGGTCGGGGGTGACAGGTGTGAGATGGTCAGTATGAGTTGGGTTCTTAGAGGTGGATGGTTAGTGAGAGTGGTTAATGGTGCGGGATGTATGCTCAGGTTAGCAAGGTGATTCGAGATGCCTCTTTGGGAGATGACGGTCACGCGAAGTCTTGAGAGCCTATGAAGAGTAAGTGAGATTTTTAAGAAGCATCTAGATCGATCGTGAGAGCAATTCAGTAGAGGACTTGAGATTCCTCTTAGATGGTGAAGATGGGACTGGTAGAGAACCCCTAGTACGAGGGTGTGCTTTATAGAGAGTCTTGGTAGTCGGTTAAGTTGTTAAGCTTGTCGGAATAAGACAATTGTGCGATTGGGAACCCCGAGATATGGTTTTGGGTTGTTGAGTAGAATTTGAGGTCAGGATGTCGAAGTAGGCTGGTTCTTAGATGGCTTTGTGGAATAAGAGTTGGAAGACTTAGTAATTGGTTTAGGATGCAGGACTTGAATTGCGGATAGTTATGAGGCTAGAAAGGTTGTGTAGTAAGTGGAATGCAATGGTGCCTAGAACTAGTATCAGATTTGAGTTGGTAGACCTATGTGAGGTTGATCTTGATGCGAGAGATGATGAGTAGTGGTCGTACTCTGTTATTGTTGGTAGTTATAGACAGGGTCTCTTAGGGATGTGATCTAGTGTTATGCGTTACTTAGGGTCGAGTGTTGTGCGAGTTCTATGCTATTGACGAGGTTGATTTTATGATGTTTTGTCATAGACCATAGTGAGCTATTAGTACTAATAAAGTTATCCTTGAACTCAATAAAATGCTAGTGTTTGGAAGCACTTGTTGTCTCTAATGCGATGACGCTTGGTAGTTAGCATAAGTATAATGTGCTTATCTGATTGATATGATGTGCAACCTCTATGATGTGATGTGATGGACCCTACTATGAATGATACCATGATAAATATGTTGTATTATGTGACTATCCTTGACATGTGTATGATATGTTCATAAACGTATGATATGATTTCTATATTGAACGATTGGTATGATATACAATGCCTTGAACTCGTATTGCTAGGATGCTAGAACTCAATTGATGAAATGTGATTCTAACTTGGAACCTAGGAATGAGATATGGGATTAGGCCTTAGAGGTGGATGATTCCACCTCCTAAGATTGAAACTTGCTTAACTAACATCGATTTAAGGGATTTTGAATAATGTTTAAAAATGACTAACTTGGATTTTGAAAAATTGAACGCGATCGAGTACTTCAATGATTTTGAGACCAAACCTTTTCGATTTGAGGAAACCTTTGAAACTATTCCAACCCGAGCTTTCATTATGACGCCCCACAAAGTGGATACAAGCATGTATGGGGGCACCTGTAGATCGCTTGCTAAGACCTAGCGGAGATGTCATAATGGTTTTTGAGTTATGATATGCATGAGGAGTCGGAGTGGGGTGTGGTAGGGGCCCCTACCACATCCTTACTACGACCGATTGGGAGTATTATGATCATGGCGACGGTACTGTGAGATCTCATGGGGGCACTTATGAGGTACTTACGGGATCGATGACGAGATCCTTGGACTCACCAATTTCAACTTCATCCCCTACTTTAGAATGATTTTAGTCTCGGGGACGAGACTTGTTTTTAGAGGTGGATGATGTAAAGACTCGGATTTTTAAAATATTAACTTTTGGAAAAAGAAAATCAAAATGAATTTAAAATAAATTCCGACCCATAATTTTCCGATTTAAAAAAATCAATTCCGTCTTACATTTCAGGTTTTGAATGACCAATCAACAGAAATTTAAATTCCCGACCCGAGCTCTCAATTCCGTCATATTCCGAATCCTTATCCATCCGACTCACCCTATTCTAGTTCGGGAAAATCTTATCCTCTCATTTCCTCCCTCCACTCTTTGACCCCCTTATTTTGGCAAACTTTGACCAATTAAAAGCCATGTACATCCAAAAGTCATATTATGGTAAGTTTAGTAATCAACTTTTGTAGTTATTTGTAATATATATTACTCCCTCGATCTAATCGATAATATTTAATTTTTTTTTACCTCTTAAACCATACTTCTCACCCCTTATAAGTTATAACATATTTGTCATCCCTTAAATCATATTAATTTGTCACCCACACATATTAACATGCCAACGAAATTGGGATTCCCAAACCAACTAAAAAAAAAATGGTGGATCCCGTCAAAACCCATTTTGTGTAACCCTAAGGAAGAAACTCGTAGATCCTAGAGCTCGTTTGGTTGGCAACCCAAAAACCTAGAAAGTAGAACTTCTCAGAAAGTAGGAGAACTTCATGTGTTTGATTGGTATTTTTGAAATTAAAAAACGCAGGAATTCAACTTCACGGGAAGTTGAATTCCCCCAAAATAGAGGAATTTAATTTACCTATAGGTAAGTTCAACTTCCATCATTTTATATTTGGAAATTTCCAATTCCCCTTTTAATCCCCTAAAATAAAATAAAAATTAACCAAACACATTTTCACAATTCCCATCAATTGGACTTCCCGGGAATTCAATTCTCTTGAAGTAACTTCCCGGGAATTTCAATTCCCACATTGAACCAAACGAACCCTTAATTAAGTACCAAAATGGAAGAAATGAGTGCCAACGAATATCTTTAGAAAAAAGAAAAAAAAAGAACTCTCACATCTTATAAGAGGATGAGAAGAAACTTTTAGATCTGAAAAGAAAAATAAAATAAAATTAATGGTATAATTTATGTATTAAATTAATAAAAAAACATATATATTATTAATACATTTAAGTTATTAACATACTAAATAAACATGAATAAGATTTTTTTTTTTGGTGAAAATAAACATGAATAAGATAGAGTAGCCCACTTGTGTATTTAAAAATAAATAAATAAATAAAAAGGGAAGAAGTTACCTTGGTAGAGAGAGGTAAGTTGGTAACCTCCTCTATTCTTCTAACCTCTTCCTTTAATGTCATGAGTTTACCTTTTAAGACCTATAAGGGAATAAAAATCCATGGTTGCACATGGTCTAACTCACTAAGCCCTTACATCGGGAGGATGTATTCAAACCTATAAGCTCTAGATCATGGATGCCATAACTTACTAAGTTAACATTGTTTGCATCAATACCTCAGTATAAGTGTCAGATTTGTGTTTGCGAATTTCTATCTTAATTGAATGAATTGAACAGAAGGAAGAAAGAAAGAAGAAGAAAAGGAGGGAGAGAAACAACTGAGATAAGCTCCATTGGAGAGGTTGAAGCTCAGAGAAAGCGGGAGAAAAACTCAAATTCATTCAATCTGATCGAGTTTACACTGGCCCTGATACGTTTGGGATACCCGATCCTTCGCATGTGGGCTTCAGATCAAGAACCACGCCGTATATTTGCTAAGATCTTGCAATGCTCTTCGATATCTCCTGATTGGAACAAATTAAACAAGTAATTAGAATTCTGATTTAGCGACAGATTCTAGACTTAGAAAATTCCAGCAACTCAAGACAAGGTAATAACGACAGAAAACTAAAGACGAGGGCTGGGCTCGCGAGAAGCGCTGGGCACACAAGTGTGATGGCGAGCGAGCAGGTGAGCGAAGAACTCCTCTCGCTGGGAGCGAGTGTGATGGCGAGCGAGAACGGTGGGAGCACTGAGAGCACGCGGAGCGAGGGTGAGGACGCCTGGGAGCGCGGACGCGGGAGTGAAGACGCCAGGGAGCGCCTGCGCTCGCTGGGAGCGGCTTGCTCGCGGACGACGCCAAGAACCGGGCTTGCGGGTGCGCTGGCGCCTATGTCGAGTAGGGTGGTGTTGGGTTTACTCGATCTCGATGAACCAAAGGTTAGGGTTAGGTGTTTTTGTGAAGGCCGAAAGTCTTAAGAACACAAGAGCAAGATAATGTTTTGGATTGATAACCAAGAACCCTTTAATCCATAAAGGGGTTCTTAATTCTATTTCAATTTGATTAAATCAAAGTGCATAAACATGAATTTATAGTAAAGCTTATGAGAGATCTAACCAATCCTTCCTTGCAAAGGAAAGGGGTTTGGATAGATTAATTCTATCTAAGATAAATAAAATAACTTTAAGATAAACAAATCCTAATGAGATAGATATTTAATAACTTGGTGGCCAAGTATTATATCTAGAAGAGATATAATTAATTTCCACCTTATTTATCTAAATTGCATAAAATAATAACATAATTAAATAAACTAGATAATTGGCCCAAGCACAAGGATCTCGGCCCATGTACTCGACAAGCTCCTTTGGTCCACTTGACATTGGTGGTCTCGAGTGCCTTAGGAAATGCCGAGTGAGGTTTAGCTCATGGCGGGTGTAGACGAGTCTTCATAAGCTCCGTGTGTGGACGCAAGTTCACTTCTTGTGCTGGCGGAGTAACCTTGAGCCAAGTGATCCAGGGTGGCCTGAACCCTTGCTCTAAAGTTCCATGGTGACGGACAAGAAAGGCTTTAGTTGCAGTTTGAATCTTCTTGGCCCTTGAACGAGTGATAGGACCATTAAATGGAAGCTTCATGTTGTCCTCAATGTCACCAGGAGTCATCGATATTTGAACGGCATCATTCTCCTCCACTTGACTTCGATTTGTCCTCAAATCGTTGTTAGAGTCATCGTCAGGCACGAACAAGGATAGATCAGCGACGTTGAATGTAGAATGGGCGCTGTACTTATCGACAGGGAGATCCAGCTTGTATGCATTAGGACCCATCTTCTGAACCACTCTGAATGGTCCATCTCCCCTGGGGTCCATACCGTCCAGCTTAGATTTCCGTTGTTGCGGAAACCTCTCCTTCCTGAGATGCAGCCAGACCAGATCACCAACGTTGAACTGCACATCCTTGCGATGCTTGTCTTTCGCGGCCTTGTATTGCGCAGTCTTCCTCTCCAGCTGCGCCTTGGTACGCTCATGCAAGTTTTTGATGAAGTCCACTTGCTTAGCTGCATCCACGCTCTCCTTGTCCTTATATGGCCGAGGCATCATGTCCACTGGAGTTAAGGGATTTCGGCCATATACTACTTCGAAGGGGGTCATCTTTGTTGCAGAGTGCCTAGACCTGTTATATGCAAATTCTACAAATGGTAGGCAGTCTTCCCACCTCCGGAGGTTAGTTCGCAGCATGACTCTAAGGAGAGCCCCAAGAGTTCTATTTGTGACCTCAGTTTGGTCATTAGTTTGTGGGTGACAAGAAGTAGAAAATAGCAATTTTGTACCCAATTTAGACCATAGAGTTTTCCAAAAAGAGCTTAAGAATTTAGGATCACGGTCAGAAACTACAGACAATGGCAATCCATGTAAGCGAACATCTTTAAAGAATAAATGAGCAACATGAATAGCATCATCAGTTTTATGACATGGAATAAAATGAGCCATTTTGGAAAATCTGTCTACAACAACAAATATGGAATCATGACCCTTAGAAGTTCTAGGCAATCCTACAATAAAATCCATAGAAACATCTTCCCATGGTGCATTAGCAATAGGCAAAGGTTGGTATAGACCATTAGCATTAGATTTCGATTTGGCTTTAGCACAAGTAACACAACTTTTGACAAATCTCATCACATAATTAGACATTTTAGGCCAAAAGTAATGTTCCTTTAGTCCAGCTAGAGTTTTTTCGAAACCCCCACGTCCCCTAGATTCATGAATTTCTTGGGTTAACAATCGGCGAATAGAAGAAGATGGGATACAAAGCTTGCCCATCTTAAACAAATACCCATTATCCACAAAAAATGAATCAACTTCACCTTTGGACACACATTGAGCATATATAGTCTTAAAGAAACTATCAGAAGCATACAGTTCCTTTATCAAAGCAAAACCCAAAACATGTGCATCCATATGGTTTAAGAGGACATACCTGCGTGATAGCGCATCAGCTACCACATTATCCTTTCCCTTCTTGTGGTGAACCACGTAGGAAAAGGTCTCTATAAACTCCACCCATCGAGCAAGTCGCCTGCTGAGCACTGCTTGTCCTTTCAGGTACTTTAGAGCTTCATGATCCGAATGAATCACAAACTCCTTAGGCCATAGATAATGTTGCCAAGTCTGTAAGCAGCGAACCAGTGCAAATAGCTCCTTGTCGTAGGTAGAATAGCTGAGCTCAGCGGTGCCCAACGTTTCGCTGAAGTAGGCGATGGGACGCTTGTTCTGTAGCAGGCCCCCTCCAATGCCAGTGCTAGAAGCGTCACACTCGAGCTCAAAAGGTTGAGAAAAGTCAGGTAACTGCAGCACTGGTGCGTGTGTTAGGCGGACCTTGAGGGCGTCGAAAGCCTTTTGATGTGAGTCAGACCAGCGAAATGTCACATCCTTCTTCGTCAGCTCATGTAGGGGGGCGGCAATTAGGCGTCCTTGACAAAACGTCGATAGGAGCCAGCAAGGCCCAAGAATGAGTGGTAATGCGTGGGTGTAGTCGGCCTGGCCCACTCCTGAATAGCACGAATCTTCTCCTCATCCACCTTCAATCCAGATGCAGCCACTACAAAACCAAGAAAAATGGTAGACTCGGATGCAAAAGAACACTTCTTTAAATTGGCATATAATTTCTCTTTTGTAAAGGCTCGGAACTTAAAATCCTAAATTTTTGGAAAAAAGAAAATTAAAAATGAACATAAACTGAATTTAGAACTCATTTAGCGGATTCTGGCCGAAATATAAAATTTGACGAATAATTTCCGTCGTCTTACCTCGAAAATTCAAAATAATTATCGGATGGCGATATCCTTCTTGATTTTAATAATCTAATTGATCGAGAAAGCAAGAGGCGGGAAAACTAACATTCAGAAACTAATTTCGGGATTCAAAATTCACGTATTCGGAATTTATTTCCGGGTATTGGTTACCCAATTCAACACACAATTCTTCACCCACTCCCATCACTCACCTTACCCTTCAAATGAACCCATCACTTTCACCTACTCCCCATCACCATCGACATCCCCATCTCCTCTTCACCTTCCCCATCTGATTCACCATCACCTACTGCTGAGCCATCTCCACCTCCCATCACCGTTCTCCATTTCAGCAACCACCGACGCCATAAGCACCATCACGCGCCACCACAACACCTTCTTCCTCTCATCACCATCACCACACACCACGCCTTGGAGCTCCTTCATCGTCGTTGTCATCCTCGCCTCCTCCTCTTTCATCGAAGAGCAACAAAGGCTGCCCCCGGAGCACTCGACGCCATCGACGAGCCACCGAAGATCCACCGCCCATTCAACGCAAAACAACCTTCCGGTAAGCCGTTCCCCTTCGTTTCCGATCCAAACAACTCTCGAGCCCTACCATCGCACTCACCCACATTCGACGCAGGTCCGAGGAACCATCGAGAGCCTCCGACGATGCCCATAACTCCGATCGAAGCTCCGACGCCCGCGAACATCTCGGTGAGCTTCATCCCCTTACTTCCGTTAGCCCATTTCATTCCTTTCGTTCTTCGGGGTCGGGAAGGGAGTGTCTGAGCTGAGAGTGGATAGCGGGGGGCGAGCTCGAGAGCTCCGGCGAGCTCGAGAGCGGCGAGGTCGGGCGCGACTTTGTGGGCGTGTACGGGGGACTGCTAACGAGGGTTGTGAACAAGCGAGAGAGCGGACGTGTGGGAGCAGGGTGGTGTGAGCGTGGTCGGAGAGGAGGGTCCGAGTGAACAAGGTTGAGGCGAAGCTGAGAGGAGCAAGCCCGGCACCGTCGATCTCCATGGCAAGCGAGTAGGCGGGAGCATGATAGTTAAAAGCGTTGGTTCGATTCGGGTTATTCGTTATTTATTTAATTTATTTATTAATTAATTGTTTAACCGATTTCCGATAATTGATTATTTAGAAATCGATTTATGTGTCGATATTTAAAGAGGGTCGGTTTTAAAGTATATAAATTGAATTATTTAGTAACGGTTGTAAGTTAGTTAAGTCCCTAGAATGAAGATTTTAATTAAAGTAAAGTATGTCGGAATTACTTAATTGTATTTTTGGAAGTATTTTTAAAGATTAAATATTTTATGAATTAGAAATGGTTAAGTATAATTTTGAAGTAATTGTTTTGACTAACAACTTGACTAGCTAGTGAGATTATATGGATTGAAGTATGGTTGAGGCAGTTATGGAAATGACAATGGAATAAGATGATATAAGATGTTGACATAAGTTGAGATAAAGAATGTTAATAATACTATGATTAATGAATTGGTGGGCATGTTATGTAGTGGTAAATGGATCTCGTTGTGTGCAGTTTACTTATGCATATTTATCAATAATTGCTAGGTGATCTGTAACCTGCTTGCTTATATCTTGCTGCTTTTCATCTTGCTGATCTGCTACTCCAGGTAAGTTCTTTGAACTTACTCATGATGGGCGCTCTATGCACTGGGTGTTATATAATAGGCTAGTGTCCATGCACCATACGACTTAGAATCATGCTTAGGAGCTAAAATGAAAATCATATGATTGCTATATGTCCTTGCAAGAGAACGGCCGTTATCTGTGATAGTCCTAGAGTCTTTGCTAGGGTCATAGGGTAGCCCAGCCTCATCGGGTACCCTGAGTCAATCGAGTCTATATGAGCATGATATGATAGCCCAGCACCATCGGGCAAGCGATGATATGATATGATATGATGATGCCGTGGGTTGTGCACCACCACGAGGAAATTGATATGCTATAGCACCGAACTGGCCAGTCTCCGCCCTATTGAAAGGGGGTGGAGGTACGAGAGGGACATGCCATTTGGCATTCTGTGTGGATCCATTTATCGCTTTCTGCATTATATTAATCTGTCAGTATATATATATATATATATATATATATATATATATATATATATATATATATATGTGATTTAATTTACGTATGGCATTACGCATTTCATCTTAAGAATAGGGTGCTTATTATATGCCTCTCAGAGTGTGTTTACATACGCGCATGAGTGACCTGATGATTGACCCAGATCCCCCTCATTTTTTTTAGATTCAGGTAACCGTTAGCCGCTATCGTTGCTTATGTGGATGCTTGGCGGGTTCAGACTTTTGGCGTTAGATCGAGAGGTTGAGAGACCACCACACTTCCTCTCTTTTATACTCCTTTTCGAATTGCATTTAAACTCAACCTTATTTTTGCTTTCGCTCGATTTCACGATTAGACTAAGGCAGGTATTTGATCCCCAATGGATCCGCGATCTTTAAGGGTTCGAAATCCCTTCTTTTAGTACAAATATTTTGTTTTAAAACTCAACCCGTACCTGGATTGCAAGATCCGAACAAGGGGTTTTATCCCTTGAAACGTAACCCGGAAATCATAATTTCGGGCCGTTACAAAGATGGTATCAGAGCTTAGGTTGTGCAATTCGGGTACACAAGGGTCGAGTGTAAGTTTTGAAAACCGCCCACGAGTTTCAAGGACTTTTATAAAAGGATTTAAAAGGGCAAAATGAACTTAAGATGCCTAACCCAAATTTGACTAAGTAATGAACTCGACTTGTAATGAATAAGGAAAATCGACCAAACGGGGACACGAGTGGGTAGTAATGGCGCTAGACCACCCCTATTGGGAGTAGTTGGGAACGGTAGGCAAAATACTAGCTTGCTCTTTACAGAGGGTCTGGAAGACTCCGAGGAGATTGCACCAAGGTGGTTGGAGTGGCGAGTTAGGTAGGATCGTGAGGTTTTTGCCCCTTCGGTCAGTCGCTCCTCGAAGAGAGACATTAGATAGCTTGATGTGCTTTATATATTGAGACTGGGTACGGTCTCCCTCGAAGGAGGTCATTATAATTGTCATTGACTAATTCTATGTTGAGTGCTTGATATGCTAAAGTCTGATTGGTATGCCTAACAATTAAATGTGTATCGACTGATCTGTGCAAACGGGATAGTGGGAGTACCCTTAATTCTATGTGGTCAACCCAGCTTGTGTGAAATAGCCTCTTCCACAATGTTTGTTAACCCTGTGATGATTCTATCAAGTTTTTCTCCCGAATGTCAGTATCTTTCATGGGAATCGGGTTGGTAAACACATTGCGTCACAAACTCATGTATGTATATGAAGGTTATCTGAGTGAGTATTGGAAGGTAGTTCTTGATGTCATTTTGAGTCAAAAGTAAGGTGTTTCCGGGGTTGTCTTCCTTGATTCTTATGATGATCAACCGAGGTTTTCTTGCCACAAAGAGTCGTACGTACCAAGGTCCCACGAGAAATAGGGGTGATGAGTCAGTTCGGGAAGGTCAATGGTTGCCCTTAGGGATCTCTATCCGGTTGTAATGGTGACTCTCTCTGAATTGCATGACGTGATTTTGTAACCTCCTGCATGTACCTTGCAAATGCTTATTTGTAAAATATTACTCATGTTATTACATCTATGATTAGTTACATTGATCAAGTCTTGTGTTATGCCTCACTCTTTATCGTGATTACGTTGTCATAGCATGCCTACTTGACTTATTGTATTAATTGTACTAATGATTTATTGGAAGCATACAAACCACATGATATGAACCTACATGATAATTGTTTTCTCCTGGGTTAGGTCCATGATAGTGTGATAAACTCTTCTTCGTATGAATGTCTGCAAATGATCTCTTTAGCATACTAGCTGATGACGCCTTGATGCTTATTACTCGTTTTATGACAAGAATCTACAACATGCCCATCTATTTTGTATTCGTCAGATTAACGACTGTTGGTTGCTTTGCACTTGATATTATTGTGTGATTAGTTGCATTGGATGGGGAATATGTGGTATAATTGTCAATTAAGTCTTGATGAATGAATGCTTTAATGTTCATGATGGCCATTGTGTGAGTCCAAGTTACACATGTTAAGTCTCTATCATCCCAGCATGCCTTACTCAGTATGTTGCATCGTCATACTAGTGCATTAATGTAAATGTCATGTGTTGGAAAACAGCATGATTAATGTTCTCCCTATAAATAGGTTCATGATAGTGTGATCGTTCAGTTCTTGTATCATGATAGAGTGAGTTCCTTACTTGATGGATATGTGTTACAACTTGATGTCAACATGCCTTATATGATATGTAATTCCCAGTACATGTTAAGATGATGAGTCTTAATGTAAATTCGTGGTTGTATGACATTCTGTACCCATGCTTTCCCCATTGCTTAGGTCCCGTGTTGCACCTTGCTTCCTGTCCCGATTATATGTCGCCTTCGCATGTCTAATTGACCTGTTGTATTGGTCGTACTAACGACTTATTTGAAGCATGAATTGCATGATAGGTGTCTGTATATAGTTATTGTCTTCCCCTAGATTAGGCCCATGATAGTGTGCTACACTTCCCTTGTATGAATGTCGCAAGATGATTTTCCATGCATGATTTGTCGATGTTACCCGTGGTTTGTGGACTAAATTAGTAGTTCAATTGTGATCATGCTATTTGACGTGATGTCTTGGTAAATGCATACCTTATTCAAATGGTTGTTGAGTTGAAATACATACCTTGTATCCTAGTCATAGTCTGTTGCATAGTCTTGCATTATGCATTGTTATATTCCTTCCATGCTTCTAATCGATGGACTATGTTAATATGATTTCTTGCACGTCGATGTGTTGGTCATTCAAGCGCATGTATGTGTCGAATGTCATGTTGATCCTTTAGCGTCATGTAGGGTCCTTGGTTGTGAATTGCACAAATTTATACATTGCTCGCATTATTGCTGATTCCCTCTCGAGCTAGGTCCCTCATAGTGTGATCCTTCCCTCTTTCTATCACCTTGAAATATCTTACTCATGCAAATTAGATTGATGTTGAATTCGATGATCAATTGCTTTCTATGATGGTTTATCCTAGCATGCTTACATGTTATCACTCGGTAGTGTTTCCCCTATTACCTTATGAATTCCTCTAGTGCTGGCATAGATGTATGACTTGGCACCTCGCATGATCATACACCGCGTTATATCATTTCGCATATGCATGACGCATGAATGTTAGAATGAATTTAGTCGAGTTGCCTTGATTGTGGTCATGATTCGATATGTGCTAGTAGTATCCTGTAGGGCTTATGATTTCCAGTATGACTCGCTAAATGATTACATCTTGTACCTGTTCTATGATGTGATAACTATTGTACCTTTATATGTGTCCTATGATGATTCGTTCCTAGCATAATTATAATCTATTGCCCATGATGTCCTTCTTGTTACTTTTGATGATGCCTCATGTTTCCTGAACATCCTATTGAACCCCTTTTAATGACTCTTGACTATGCTTGTATCACATTATGTGTCGCTAGTATCATGTGGGACCCGTGCTTTCTAAATGTATCTCATCGTATGATTACGTGCCATGCTTGACCTATTATATGACCAGTGTGTTCGGATGAGATAGTTACTAGGTTGCTCCTATATGTTCTCGTATGACGCTTAATCGATCTGGTTGTTATGTTACACCTCGCAATGCCATATTTGACCTCACCTATTGACGCGTACACTATGCTTGTGCATTAGTTCATATGCACCATACTCGTCATCGTCGTTAAATCCCACATGACCTCGAATCCTACATGATCATTCTTGATTCCGCATAACTTGCTTAAGTTGCTAGGCATATCTGCTTTCATGGTATTATAGACTACTATCTTGTCTCGCATGCATCAGTATAGGAATCGATCGTGTCGTTGGAAATGAATACAAATGTTGCTCCCCTGAGATAGGTACATGTTAGCGTGGATTAGTGTGATTGATATGCTCCATGATGAATTCGTGTTTTCTTGTCGCAATTATAACTTAATAGACTTTCATAAGGGCATCGTTGCTATTCTCAGGTCGGAGTTTCGTCTCTAGTTGTCATCCTTAGGGTTGGTGTGTGTTTGTTCCGAAAGGAACATTGGGTTGTCCGCTCTTGTCCCTCCCCTATCTTCACTAACTTGGACTTCTACGCGACACGTTGGACGAGCGGCCGCATGAAAGAGGAAATGGGAAGTCGGATAGCGATAGAGCAACGCCGCGAAGGTTTGGGCCCATAACCCACGGGCCTCAAGATCAACGATTTCGGCAGGACAAGCATGTTTTGATGATGACGATTACTGAGTACGATATGACTTGCGAGCGGGAGTGTCCTCCGTTCTAACTCTTAATCCTTCTAAATTAGTTGATGGCAATATTGCACTGACCTGACGATGAAATTTACGTGTTGATGTGCTGACTTGGTAATGAATGTTTCCTGAGGGTCCATTGATTATGATTATATGATTCAATGCCTTGCAGTTCTTATATACCATGATGTCTTGATGTGTTGCTAATGTGAGTTGTTAAGCATGATCTAAATTCCTTTGTCTATAAAAGTATGAACTGCGAATGCTAAGGAACTTGAATTGGTATCTGATAAGGTTATGATGAAAGTTGCTAGCTTGAATTGACTATGTTCATATATGATGTTTTGCAATAATTTTGAGCATAATAGCAAATTGAGACGTGTTGACGTACTGAGGATAATTTGGGAATTTTCTTGCTTACATGACTTGTAAATATGTACTGGCTTGATGTTACATAGCGACCATGAGGAACTTGGTATGGAACAATACTACATGTTGATATGCAATATTGAAATCTAGTGAAAGTGACAAATGCTATCATGATATATTGATGATTTGCTAACCTGTTATGTTGTTGTAGAAGCATGTTAGGATGTGTTGCGACATGATATATGAGATAATGATGTGTTATTATATGAAAGCATGATAATGTATTATATAGTTAAACATGATTATTGATACGTCAAATGATGAACATGACTCAATGGTGCCTGGTTACTAAATAATCGTCATTCGATATTGTGACGAGTTGAGGTGATGTCTTTTAGGGCATGCTGACATGTTGGTGAATTATATACTACTTGAACTTCCTTTTCTGAATCTTAATAGGCATGGCCTTGATGTGTTGATATGTTGACATGATAAATCTGCTATGACTGGTTCTACTTGTAGTGCGATGTTATATATGCGATTTTGAGAATTGATGTGTACTGACATACTAAGCCTGTGACACCTAGCCCATTGATCTCTTGACATGTGTGCTTGCATGATAACTTATGAGAATTTGATCATGGACTTGTGATTCCTTCGGTATGATGTAGATATGCCTTATGGCTCGTGGTATGATGTTGAGATGTTGTTATTGCTTTTGACATGTTCTGAATGGATGGTATGATTTATGTTATGGGTAAAAAAATGTTATGTGGTTGAGATTATCATGATTGATGTTGAGATTTGCCACATGAAAGGTGGCTGATGATGTTATGAGTTGATGAGTTGGTTTACTTTTGTTCATGATGAGTTGAGATTGATGATTGATTTGATTCGGAAACTAGGAAGAGAATATGAGATTAGTCTTTAGAGGTGGATGATTCCACCTCTCGTGATGTGAAATTGCTTGACTAACGTCGAATTTGAAGATTTTGAACGGATTTGAAAAATACTAACTTGGATTTTAAAAGAATAAATCCTATCAAGAATTTTAACGATTTCGAGGTCAATCTTTCCATTTGCAAAACTCTTTTGAATCATTCGGGACTGGATTTACATTATGACGCCTCACGAAGTGGATAATAATATTTGAGTTATGATATGGCCAAAGAATCGGAGTAAGGATGTGATAGGGGCCCATATTACATTCTTACTACGGTCTATTGGGGATATTATGATCACGGCAACGGTACTGTGAGGATCTCATAGGGGCACTTATGAGGTGTTCACGGGATCAATGACATGATCCTTGGACTCACCAATTTCAAACTTCATCCCCTGTTTTAAGATTATTTTAGTCTCGGGGACGAGACTTGTTTTTAGAGGTGGATGATGTGAAGGCTCGGAACTTAAAATCCTAAATTTTTGGAAAAAAGAAAATTAAAAATGAACATAAACTGAATTTAGAACTCATTTAGCGGATTTTGGCCGAAATATAAAATTTGACGAATAATTTCCGTCGTTTTACCTCGAAAATTCAAAATAATTATCGGATGGCGATATCCTTCTTGATTTTAAAAATCTAATTGATCGAGAAAGCAAGAGGCGGGAAAACTAACATTCAGAAACTAATTTCGGGATTCAAAATTCACGTATTCGGAATTTATTTCCGGGTATTGGTTACCCAATTCAACACACAATTCTTCACCCACTCCCATCACTCACCTTACCCTTCAAATGAACCCATCACTTTCACCTACTCCCCATCACCATCGACATCCCCATCTCCTCTTCACCTTCCCCATCTGATTCACCATCACCTACTGCTGAGCCATCTCCACCTCCCATCACCGTTCTCCATTTCAGCAACCACCGACGCCATAAGCACCATCACGCGCCACCACAACACCTTCTTCCTCTCATCACCATCACCACACACCACGCCTTGGAGCTCCTTCATCGTCGTTGTCATCCTCGCCTCCTCCTCTTTCATCGAAGAGCAACAAAGGCTGCCCCCGGAGCACTCGACGCCATCGACGAGCCACCGAAGATCCACCGCCCATTCAACGCAAAATAACCTTCCGGTAAGCCGTTCCCCTTCGTTTCCGATCCAAACAACTCTCGAGCCCTACCATCGCACTCACCCACATTCGACGCAGGTCCGAGGAACCATCGAGAGCCTCCGACGATGCCCATAACTCCGATCGAAGCTCCGACGCCCGCGAACATCTCGGTGAGCTTCATCCCCTTACTTCCGTTAGCCCATTTCATTCCTTTCGTTCTTCGGGGTCGGGAAGGGAGTGTCTGAGCTGAGAGTGGATAGCGGGGGGCGAGCTCGAGAGCTCCGGCGAGCTCGAGAGCGGCGAGGTCGGGCGTGACTTTGTGGGCGTGTACGGGGGACTGCTAACGAGGGCTGTGAACAGGCGAGAGAGCGGACGTGTGGGAGCAGGGGGGTGTGAGCGTGGTCGGAGAGGAGGGTCCGAGTGAACAAGGTTGAGGCGGAGCTGAGAGGAGCAAGCCCGGCACCGTCGATCTCCATGGCAAGCGAGTAGGCGGGAGCATGATAGTTAAAAGCGTTGGTTCGATTCGGGTTATTCGTTATTTATTTAATTTATTTATTAATTAATTGTTTAACCGATTTCCGATAATTGATTATTTAGAAATCGATTTATGTGTCGATATTTAAAGAGGGTCGGTTTTAAAGTATATAAATTGAATTATTTAGTAACGGTTGTAAGTTAGTTAAGTCCCTAGAATGAAGATTTTAATTAAAGTAAAGTATGTCGGAATTACTTAATTGTATTTTTGGAAGTATTTTTAAAGATTAAATATTTTATGAATTAGAAATGGTTAAGTATAATTTTGAAGTAATTGTTTTGACTAACAACTTGACTAGCTAGTGAGATTATATGGATTGAAGTATGGTTGAGGCAGTTATGGAAATGACAATGGAATAAGATGATATAAGATGTTGACATAAGTTGAGATAAAGAATGTTAATAATACTATGATTAATGAATTGGTGGGCATGTTATGTAGTGGTAAATGGATCCCGTTGTATGCAGTTTACTTATGCATATTTATCAATAATTGCTAGGTGATCTGTAACCTGCTTGCTTATATCTTGCTGCTTTTCATCTTGCTGATCTGCTACTCCAGGTAAGTTCTTTGAACTTACTCATGATGGGCGCTCTATGCACTGGGTGTTATATAATAGGCTAGTGTCCATGCACCATACGACTTAGAATCATGCTTAGGAGCTAAAATGAAAATCATATGATTGCTATATGTCCTTGCAAGAGAACGGCCGTTATCTGTGATAGTCCTAGAGTCTTTGCTAGGGTCATAGGGTAGCCCAGCCTCATCGGGTACCCTGAGTCAATCGAGTCTATATGAGCATGATATGATAGCCCAGCACCATCGGGCAAGCGATGATATGATATGATATGATGATGCCGTGGGTTGTGCACCACCACGAGGAAATTGATATGCTATAGCACCGAACTGGCCAGTCTCCGCCCTATTGAAAGGGGGTGGAGGTACGAGAGGGACATGCCATTTGGCATTCTGTGTGGATCCATTTATCGCTTTCTGCATTATATTAATCTGTCAGTATATATATATATATGTGATTTAATTTACGTATGGCATTACGCATTTCATCTTAAGAATAGGGTGCTTATTATATGCCTCTCAGAGTGTGTTTACATACGCGCATGAGTGACCTGATGATTGACCCAGATCCCCCTCATTTTTTTTAGATTCAGGTAACCGTTAGCCGCTATCGTTGCTTATGTGGATGCTTGGCGGGTTCAGACTTTTGACGTTAGATCGAGAGGTTGAGAGACCACCACACTTCCTCTCTTTTATACTCCTTTTCGAATTGTATTTAAACTCAACCTTATTTTTGCTTTCGCTCGATTTCACGATTAGACTAAGGCAGGTATTTGATCCCCAATGGATCCGCGATCTTTAAGGGTTCGAAATCCCTTCTTTTAGTACAAATATTTTGTTTTAAAACTCAACCCGTACCTGGATTGCAAGATCCGAACAAGGGGTTTTATCCCTTGAAACGTAACCCGGAAATCATAATTTCGGGCCGTTACATCTTTCCTAAGACAATCAAAGACCAATTTTAAGTGACTTAAATGATCATGCATATTCTTACTATAGATTAAGATATCGTCAAAATAGACAACGACAAATTTTCCTAAGTGTCTTCTAAGCACATGGTTCATAAGCCTCATAAAAGTAGAAGGTGCATTTGTCAAACCAAAAGGCATTACTAACCATTCATATAAGCCATACTTAGTTTTAAAAGCCGTTTTCCATTCATCACCCTGTTTCATCCTAATTTGATGATATCCACTTCTAAGGTCAATTTTAGAAAAAATAGAAGCACCATGAAGTTCATCAAGCATATCATCTAAACGAGGAATAGGGTGGCGATACTTAACCGTTATTTGGTTGCCATTGAAGCCATCTGACATATGTAAACCATTTATATAAGTTAAAATAGAATTATCATGAATTTTTTGTAATATCTTTCAAACTTACTTATCTCATGATTTGGTTCAAACAAATTAAAACTAAATATGACAATAAAAGGAGAAGATATAACTTTATCTAAATTCTTGTTTGAATTTAAATAAATTTCCTATTATCGTTCAACTAATGATTTCATTTAATATAGTTGCATTAATGCATTAATATATTATAAATTAAACATTTTATTATATTTTAAAACTAAAATAAAATAATTTTTTTAATCTAATAAAGTAATTTATTACCTGACTGCCTCAAAATATTCGATCTATTTTAATCAATTATTAAAATAAACTTATTATTAAACTTTTTTGATCAAATTTTTATCCTTGTCTATACAATAATTTTAAAGGATGAATTGTAAAAAAAATGATGTGTCATTTACTATATATAATGGATAAGTATGATAATTGTTAGAATTAAAAAGATAAATTAGTTTAAATTAATTATTTATATAATTGTTAACATATTTCACTCCCTATGATATGATTCTGTAAATTAATTATATTAAATATATTTTATTATTACATAAATCATATTGGCTTAACCAATAAAAAAGATAGAATCAAAACCATCATCAATTTGTTACATAAAGCTAAATGTAAAACAAATCCAAAAAATCGTAACTAAATTAGATTTCTTATTAGTTACAAACGTATAATTACTCAATTAGATTTGCTAATTCCACCCAATATCAAATCGTAACTAATTTAGATTTGCATATATTGGTTAATGAGATTTGTGAATTAAATTAATTAAATAATAATTTAAAATTCCTACATTAAAGGAGAAGGCGCTACATGGTTTAAACGAATTCTTCTTTATTGAATATATAAGATACTACCTCCGTATCAAAATATTTATAGTTTTACTTTTGGCACGTCGTTTAAGAATGGTAAAAACTATATAAAATATCAATAATTTTATTAATTTTAAAAAATAATTTCATACTTAATACAATTATCTATGAAATTATTAAAAAAAATTATTTAAAAAAATTAATATTTTATATAGTTATTAGCTCCTTAAAAAAGCGTGTTAAAAAGCAAAACTACAAGTTTTGTGATACCGAGGGAGTATAAGATATGTGGTTGATTAATCAAATGCGAAGACTAAAGAGAGAAGTTCATCATTGAATATCAATATGGAGTAACTTTTATGGGGGAAATTTGAGATTTTACAACCAGCTATGATTTTGTGAAGATTTTTTATTTGAATTTTTTTGCCAGATCAAGATATTTAGTTTAATTAATCACTTGATTAATAATTAATGTGCTCTAACATTGATATAGATGAAGAAGAATGAACGGATATTGGCATATTTTTTTTAATTAAATGGATTGATATATTTATCCAAATCATTTGAAGAATATCCGTAAAATATTTTTAAATAGATACTATAATATTATATTTTTAATTCTTATCCAATGAGGATGAGGATCTCAATAACAAAATAGATATGATTTGTTAAGATAAGATTTTATTTTATTTTGATCTTATCAAATAAATATCCAAACAAACAAACAAATCATATCCTAACTAATTTGTTTGAAAGATAATAAAATAAAAAATAAAAAAAATCGTCATTCTGGATGAGGTTGACCAAGAAACGCCCGAAGTTCGGAATCACCGTTTCCCAATTGAGCTTTCTCTTGATATCCAATTACTTTGTCGAACTGGATGAGGTTGCTCAGTGTGCATGGTTTTAAGATAATGGTCAATACTTATATAAAGTTGTTGAATTGCTGCATTGATTCCGATTTGATTGAAGTTGGGCGCGAGCTTCATGCTTGGATAGGTGTGGTTGATAGGATGTAGATGGTTTTTGGAGATGAAATTGGTGAGTATGCATGTGAAATGCGGGTGGTTGTATGATGCCTAGAAGGTATGGTGTTCGTATGAAATACAGACGGGGGGGTAGCGTGATGCTCAAATTCGAGACAACGTAGGAGAAGCTAATTGAGTTCCAGAGAGTGTAACCATTGTCTCAGTGCACTCCAAACCTCCCTAACATCGACCGCTACAACTACCTACAGGTTTGCATGGTGATCAGGTTGGAATAGAGTTGATCAGGGAAAATCACATATTAAGCAAATGAAGAGAATTATGCAGAATCCGTTCACTAACCTCTTTGATTGAATACATTACTCGTGAGAGGGAGATCCATTCTTGGAATCCAAATGGAACCCTAAAATCAATAGTTTTGGCATGAGGCGAAAAATAGGTATAATATTTGGTAGACATAGAATAAGATTACCTTGAAGTATAAACGACATAGTTATAGAAGAGAAAAACACTAATTAGTTCAATCATTTCTATAGGAGACAAACCTGTTAAAAGGATTAAAATTAAAAAAATCAAAGTGGAGGGAAGTAAGATTCCTAAAAAATAAAATCAAAGTAGAGGGAAGCAAGAATCCTTTTGGCTTTCAACGTATCATTGTGATTGTTATAATGAATCTTTATCCTGCAATTACAAAACAAACACAACAAAATTTAAAAGTCATATCACAAAAAAGATCATAAAAATTGAGAGGAAGAAAAGAAAAACAGAGATTATATAGAAAGAGAGTGTGTGGAGGAAACTAAAACCCTAAAAATCAAAATAGATAAATCCATACCTATTTATTTATATTACAAAAATAAATATTATTTTATTTTGATCTTATCTAGTGAATATCTAAACTAACTAACCATAGTATCCAGAATATCCAATTCGATTTCGTATTTATAGGGATTTTAAAAAATCCAAACAATAAGATTATTAATTGGATAATAGGCAATTAAATTAATTTTTAATTAATTTACTAATTCAAAAATCCTACTTTAAAGGAGAAGTCGCCACATGTCGTAATCGACTTCTCCTTTAGTATTATAACTAGCTTAGTACCCCGTGCATTGCACGGATCTTTTTTAAAAATATGTGTTTATATAATTTCATTTATCATTTCTTCATCGATATCAAAACTTGTAATCATTACTTGTAACCATCCAACATACATATGGAGATAATAATCTTACATACAAAAATGAATAGGGATTTGAGTTCTTGTATATAACATGTGGTGGAAAACATCCGTATAAAAAAGAGTCACAAATGTATTTTCTTTAGCAAACTGATAAGAAGAAGAAATAAATAAAAATAATTAAAGATACATTACCTAAACAATAGAACCTATGAGATTTGGTTTTATCTTTTAATTAACATACATATGGTTCAAAATTAAATGAATGAATCAATTTTGAGTTATTTATCTAAAAAAATATAAATTAAAACTAAAACCGAAATATTCTATAGTAATTTGTGGAATAAAAAATATAACAAAAAAAAATAGAATCAAATATTTTCTTGAACAAATGGCAAGTTATAATGTAATCAAATTTGATTTTTTTGAGATAAATATGATTTTATTTGATCTTATCCAGTGAATATCTAAACTAACAAACAAATCATATCTTAAGTGATTTGTTTAGCAAAATCTTCCATAAATTTAATTTTATAATCATGACTAAATTATAATTGAAAATATAAAATTTATTGATTAAAAAGTGGTTCAAAGATTAATTAGCAAAATCTTCCATAAATTTAATTATATAACCATGAGAAATCATAAAACCAATGCAGCTACTTAACTAAAACCATAAATAAGATGAAACTAATGCAGCTAATTAGCAAAATCTTACATACGGTGTATGTTTGAACGAATGCAGCTAATTAACTAAAACCATAAATAAAATAAATGAAATCCGCATTAGTTTGCCCCTATATTTATAAGATGAAACCAAAAGATTAATTAGATAACTTCAAATCAAATCGAATTGGAAGTATTTAGTGTTACGTTGAATGATTTCATGTACATCTTGACTAAGGATTCCACGTAGCAACACAAAGTCGATCGATTTCACATCAATTTTCCGAGTAGTTAAGCACAACTGGACATAATTCCAAGTAGAATCAATGGAATCGTAATTAATCGGATAAACTGAGAAGGACAATAAGAGAGGGAAGTAGGGCTGTGATTAAAATCAAGTAAATTAGGGTACAATCAATAACCTGCATCTGTGACTGCAAATATGATTACGTTAGATGAAGATATAAAAGCAACACAGCAACACAAAAGCAAATGAATATACTCCGTAAAAATGTGAGCAATTGAATCAGGAAGAGTTAGGGTAGTATTTATAACAGTAGTAGTGTAGTACTACGATTTTGGCGATCTGAATACTTTTTTTTTTTAAATTTCAAAATTCAAAATTGTAACCAAATCAGATTAGTTGATCTAAAGAATTGGAAAAACAAAAACTGATTTCAAAATTCAAAATTTTAACCAAATCAGAGATCATTGATTTTAGATATCTACTTTGAATTAATAAATAATTGTAAATAAAAATAAAAATTGACTAATCTGATTAATAACCATCTGAAACTTGGAATAGACTAATCTGATTTTTTTTAAAAAATTATTTTAGTGATAAGATTGCAATAGATACAGTAAGAGATTACATTACAAAGTGATAAGATTGGTGATTAAAAAAAAATGATAAGATCTGCGTAAGTTTCTAGATTCTGGATTTGCATATATCATCATGCAAACAATAAGATTACGTTTTGGTTAGTTAGTTATTTTAGATATGGCATATCAATTAGGTTAATTAGTAATTTAATTTTTAAATCTAATTCTTTTTTATTATTAATCTTAAATAAATAAAAAAGCTAACAAATACTCCGTAATAATTTAGGTAAGGTAGTTAATTAATAATATTAATAATATTTTCTAAGGAGTTAAGATTTGATTTTATCCTCAAAATTAGATTAATAATATTTTCTAATTAGTTAAGATTTGATTTTATCCTTTAAATTAGATAAGATTTGTTAACCAATTAATCTCCTTTAAAGCTACATAAATCAATTAATCTAATTAAAAAAACCTACATTAAAGGAAAAGCCGCCACATGTCGTAGGCGACTTCTCCTTTAGTATTATAACTAGCGCAGTACCCGTGCGTAACGCACGGGATTTTTAAAATATATTATATTTTTTAGAAGATATTATCATAATTTATTTACATTATATATTATATACTCCCTCCGTTTGGTATTAAATGACGCTTTCAAACATAACACACAAATTAAGGATAGTTGAATTACTCTAATTATTACCACAACTTTTGTACTAAGTCTCTGCAAATTCCCACTTTACAATTAGTAGCACAGTAAATAGACAACAGCAATTGGCCAAATTAAGAGATGTAATTAATTACATGTCAGAACACACTACTTTAATCTAGGTGATAGTGTAGAACGTCAATTAAATTTAACACAAATTTTTTGCCTAAAGCATCAATTAATACCGAACGGAGGGAGTATATTATAACAATATAAAAACGATATATCCAAATAATATAAATTTGGATTAAAAAAACAATCCTTATATTATATTAATATATAATATGTGACAAAACTTCAATATCTCACCTTCATACTTTCCTAGATGGAAACAATTGTGTACATAATTGTAGATTGTTTTAATTTTTTTTTTCCAACATTCTAAGTTTTTTTAGTAAGTTATTTATTTACTTTTTGAGCATTAAACAAATATTTTTCGTGGTAATGGGTTGAAAGGTAAGACCAAATAATTTGGTAGTTCGACTACATATTATACAAACGCTAGGTGAATGAAATTTTAAGAACTTTTGGATAGAGAGCACATAAAAATATCGGAGAATAAATATTCTTGTAATAAACTAATGAAAAGGAATGAGGTTTTTAACCAACACATAGTAATGACTTTAGTTAAACTTACTAATAAAAAAATCCATATATTTAAAACAAAATTGGATCCCCTTTAAATTTTGGGCTCGAGGCAGAGGCCTGTTTTGCCTCCCCTCAAACTCGACCCTGCTTTTTAGATGGAAACAATTGTATACATAAGTAGAGTGTTTTAATTTTTTTTTTTAACATTCTAAGCTTTTTTAGTAAGTTGATTGGTTACTTTGAGTATTAAACAAATATTTGTTGTGGCAATGGGCTGGAAGGTAAGACCAAATAATTTGGTAGTTCGGCTACATATTACCCAAACTCTAGGTGAATAGTGTTTTAAGAACTTTTGGAGAGCCAATAAAAATGTCATAGAAGAAATATTCTTGTAATAAACTTAAAAGTAAAAAAACGATATAAAATATAGGTCCTTTTATTTTTTTTGGCATGTTTTTAAGAAGCTAAAAACGATATAAAATATTATATATTTTATTGGTTTTTAAAAATAATATTATACTTATTAATAATAAGTATAATATTATTTTTAAAAACTAATAAAAAGTTAATATTTTATAAAAATTTTAGTTCCTAAAAAAAAACGTGGTAAGAAGAAAACGATGAATATTTTGAGATAGAGGAATTTTAGAGTCACCGTTGTTGTTTAAGAATGAGTTTTTTTTTTAGCCTTGTAAAAAATTTGGTAGTTGGGCTACACAACATTTTTTGTGGTAATGGGTTGGAAGATAGAACCAAACAATTTGGTAGTTGGACTACACATTCCACAAACGGTGGTGAATATATGTGATTTTATTTTTTTTGACATGTTTTTTAAAAAGCTAAAAACTCTATCAAATATTATCTTTTTATTAGTTTTATTTCAGCATGTTATATGATTTTCAATTTCTAAATAGAAGCTTTATTATTATATATTAGGTCAAAGTATGGATAATTAGCTTAATTAGTGTCATAAAACATATGACAAATAAAAAAATGAATGAGAAAATCTTTTGGATCTCAAGCTTGTACTTAGAAGTGGAGGAAATGCACCAGCTTTAAGAAATGAGAGAGAAAGAAGAGAGAGAAGCTCTGAAAGAGGAAACCCTAACCCTTGAACACAGCCGCCGCCGTCGACCATGGAACCCCAAACCCAAGCCTCCACCGGCTCCACTCTCCGCCACCATCGCCCAGCTAAAACAATCCCCAGCAACTCGAGATCCATTCACAAAACCTAAGCCCCAGTCACAAATCAAATCACACATTAAGCTTAAACATGAAAACTCTCACTCAAATCCCTCAAATACCACGTTCAAATCCAGAAATCGCCGGAAAAAGGGTCGAATCAAGGAAGTAATCAGTGAGATCTGATGTCCGACTTTCACAAAAGTAACAATGAAGAAGACGGGCGAGAGAAATCGGAGTTCTAATGGGGCTAGATCTGTAGTGACGGTTGAATCGAGGACCAAAAATCGTTGGGGATGGAGATACAGATACAGGAAGATGCGAGCAGATGAGAAAGTAGTTCAGTGTGGCTGGCGGGAGGAAATCGCCCCTTCCTGCTTCGTCTGTGCAGGGAGCGGGCTCGCGGTGTGGCTGGCGCCGGTCGGGTGGTCCTTGGCGGGTTGGTGTGGCTGTGTCGCATCGGCTCCGGTTCCTTGGACTGATCATAGTACGGGGGCAGGGTTTCCCCTCTACAGGTTCTCTCTTTCCCATGTACTAAACCTCTATATTTGTTTTGAGCGCATCCTAGTTCATGAACTAATGTTTGAGCACTTTATATTGCTTGTCCTTTGTAAAACTTGCGATTTTAAGAATAAAATTGAGAGCTTAGCAAATTTTATTGACTATTGGATGATAAGCAAACTTTCTACGATTTGGTTGTGCAAAACCTACTCCTTAACTCGGAACATGCGTTTTGTTACTTTGAAACCCAAGCATGAAACCTGTCTTGAACAAACAATCCTTGACCAAAATCGAAAACTGAAGCGAAATGAAAAGCATGACTTACCGACTCTTGAGTCAAAGGTGACCAATCTTGAACCAAGGCAAACAAACGCTGACAATTTCCATTGGTTAGAGACTGTCCCATGTAAAATTGATCCGAGGAACAAAGAAATCATGAATGACCAAAATTATAATGAATATTCTCATCCTATGGCTTCGCTCCTGCAGTGTTCTTGTTGGTTGATGTTGCATTTTGATTATCCAATTTTCTGCTTATTACTTTTTTGTGTTAAGCAGCCGAACTGTCGGATTTTGAACAGAATTTTTCCACTCCTGGGTACCCAGAAGGAACTTTCTCTTGGGTGCCTTACACCCTTGCTGAACCCATATGAACACATCCATGACCTCATACTTGTCCTAATCTCAAGTGCTGCAGATGTTGACTACTTGAAATGCTACACTAAGCCTACTAGAATCTGTGAAACTAAGCCCCACCTTCTTCTCATGAAATTATTGAATTTGAATTATGATCATAGAAAAGCTTGTGGTTTGTTGTCCTGTCTTATATTGAATTCTAATGTTGATCTCCTTGATCTAATTGATTTACTGATTCTTTGTCTCCTGCACCCATGCTATGTTGACTTGTTTCTTTCCCTTATATTGTTGTTCCCCTTGAAGGGACTCGTCCATAGTTTGGTTGTTCTAATCCCACTGCAAGTTGATAGCCTTGTAAATGGGAAAGACCCCAGTGATCCTATCAACGGCGCATCAAGGACCCACAAATTGACAAAAAGCATAACCGCAAAGGTTAAGAATCTAAAATATGAACAAAGTTATACTAGTCCTGCTGAACAAATTCCACAAGAAATCGAGGGCATTTTCTCATTGCTATATGAATCGTATCTTGAACAAACTGTCCAAGTTGACCCAAATCGAAAACTGATCGGCAATGAAAAGCATGGAATAGCAACCCTCAGGCTAAAGGCGACTATTGCCGAACAAGAGCATGAAGCTGACAATGATTTCTGGATCTGGTGGCTGGTTCGAGATCTCTCTCCCCGTGAAACTGTTAAGAAACCTAAGAAGTACGAATCAGGAGCATCGAGTCTCCCACTCTCGACCCAGGAACTCAGGGAAAGAAACCCTGAACAAGTCTTGAGCTGTCTAAAGTCCAGGAAACTTGAACAACTGCCCTATCACATGGACCAAATCTTGATTGATGGAAAAAGGATGGATGAAACCATGTCAAAGATACAAAGAGCAATTGGAAAGATGAAAGGGAAGATAGATGGCGAGCATAACGTTCCCCTTGACCCCAGGTGTGCTTCATTCTTTATTGTTTCCGTCTCTAGTTCCTTGTCCTTGCTGTTGAGCTGTCCTTGGTTGCTTATATGCATTTTGAACTCGATAAAAGAACCAAACTGTGCCTTTGAGTACATGACCGAACCAAACTGTGCTATTGAGCACATGACCAAACATAGAAACTCTTTGAAACCTTCCTACTTTGCACTCTACAATTTCTCTCTTCGTTTAGAGAAAGAAATGAACTCAATAAAACATAATCTCTGCTCGTTAAGAAAACATCATAAGAAACCAATGGATCATAAGAAGAAGAAACTAGGAGGGAGGAAAAAGGTTTATGACCTAAATATCGACAAATGGATGAAGCAAATAGAAATCACAAAGCAGGAACGCAAGCTACCTCTGCCCCTCCTTATATATAGATTACAAGAACAAGAACAACATACAAGCCAAAACCATAAAAGACAAAAGAATAACATAAACAGAAAAAATAAGAGCAGAACAAGAGAATTCAGGAAAACAAGCAAAAAAGAAAGTAATGATTACAGTAAACGCAATCCGAAAGCATGGACAAAGGTTCAAATATTCGAATGGTATATCAAACAAAAAGAAAAGACCTTAGAAAATAGGAAACGATCGAACCAAATAAATATCTTTTATCTATGTCTAAAATGAAAATTTGTTCTTGGAATTGTTGTGGGATTGGAAACCGAAACAAATGGACAGAAATTGAAACATTATGTAAAATAGAGAACATTCAAATCTTAGTGCTATTGGAAACCAAAGCGGAGACCCAACCCCCAGATGTCCTATGGAAAGGTGCTGGGTTCGACGCTATATGTTTCAGCCCGGCTTCTGGTAGAGCTGGGGGGGTCTGCGTGCTATGGAAAAACTACATTATGAGAGATTGTTTAGTCTCTGTTTTGACTAAAGATGAGCGATTCATCACCTTAAAAATTGAAAATATTGGAAAAGGAACAACATTTGCAGTTTGTTTTGTCTATGCTCCTCCCCAGGTGGCATCTAAGGCATCTTTCTGGCAGTTTTTAACTACCCATATCCAAACTCTGACAATTCCTGTCATTTTGTTGGGCGATCTTAATGAGATCCAAAGTACAAGTGAAAAAAGTGGTGGTAACGATCCACACCCCTCCCGATTTGAGCGATTACTAGTATTCAAAGATCAATGCAACCTACTTGACGTTCCAACCGTTGGTAACAAATTTACTTGGAGGAAAAACAAAACTGATGTGAATAATATTTATGAGAAACTTGACAGAACCCTCGTCCAAGACCAAATAATCCAATGGTTTCCAGACATCACAACAAGAAACCATGCTTTCTCGACATCGGACCACTGCCCAATCTCTGTACAACTAGAAGTAGACGAGAGAAGAAAGGTGCGTCCTTTCAAATTTGAAAAAATGTGGCTGACGAGGAGAGATTACAGGAACTTAGTGACTCAAGCGTGGAGAACACAATACCAAGGATCTCACATGTTTAACGTTATGAAAAAGACACAACTTCTAAAACGACTAACGAAAGAGTGGAATAAAAGAACATTTGGAAATATCTTTAGGCAATTACGAGAAACAGAAGAAAAATTACTTGAACTACAAATGAATAGCAATCAAGGCCAGCAACAAGACAATGCCAAACTTCAAATACAATTAATAAAGAAAAAGGATCAACTTCTGCAATATCATAAGCAATACTGGAGTCAACGAGCGAAAACGAAACATTTAAAACTTTCGGACTCAAACACCGGTTACCACCATAGAATAGCCTCAGGCAGACGAAACAGAAAGATTATAAGACAAATTAGAACGCAAGAGGGCATAGAAGTAATTGGGGAAGACAATATTAGAAGAGAAATAAAAGGCGATTTTGAAAAAAGATTCAGGAAAGAAAGTATCGATGAACGACTTTTACATAACTATTTAACACTGATAGACAAAGAGATAACTACGGATGATAACAAAGAACTAACCAAATCGGTATCCAATTATGAAATAAAATCCGCTTTTTTCTCCATTGGTAAAGACAAATCCCCGGGACCTGATGGGATGATAGCAGAGTTCTATAGAAAATATTGGGATATTGTTGGACCATCGATAACCAAGGCCATCAAAAGCTTCTTCTCTTCGGGGAAGATGTTGCGCCAAATAAACCAGACATTTATCACCCTAATACCAAAATGCGAAAACCCATTCACAACGAGCAACTATAGACCAATTAGCCTGTGTTCAACGATTTACAAAGCAATTGCCAAAATTCTTGCAGAAAGAATGAAAAACGTTCTTCGGAAAATTATTCACCCACTTCAAGGAGCCTTCGTGGCCGATCGAGCTATTCAGGATAATGTGCTTATAGCTCACGAAATTTTTCACTCTTTCCAAACAAGAAAAGGAAAACAAGGATGGATTGCAATAAAACTTGACATGGAGAAAGCCTACGATAGAGTCGATTGGAGTTTTCTCCTTGCGGTCTTGGAGAAATTTGGTTTCTCTCCTAGATTCGTGGGGTGGATCAGTGAGTGTATTCAGACTGTTTCTTTCTCAGTCTTAGTGAACGATGAACCAACTGAGACTTTGGTTTATTTAAGATAGGGCTCGGTTTGGGTTCAACCAAAAAAGGGGTTCGGTTTTGTGTATTGAAAATGGAGGGCCGGTTTGGGAATTTTACAAAATAAGTGAGGATTAGTTTGGTAATTTAAAAAGGGATGTTTTGATTAAATGAATATAGTTGGGATTTTATAAATATTTTATAAAGATGTTAAAATAAAATGATGTTAGAAGTAGTATGTAAAATTATTGGGATTAAAATATAAAATGTTGTTTTGAGATTTAATATATGATATTGTGGAGATTTATTATTGTGGTTAAATGTTATATGAGTATGTTGAAGATGTGCAATTATATGCTAAGTAAGATTATGTGTGATAATTCTATGCTTTGTGTGCCTTAGAGATAGAGTCATTCATGTACTTATACTTGTTAGGTGATCATCTGTGACGTGTTGGATTCATATTGCCTGGTTGATTGCCTTTTGCTGTTCTGCAATACCAGGTAAGTCTCTTCGGAGCTTACTCAGATTGAATAGAGTGATTCCCTGCTATAAGTGCATGATATACTAGGTGTTGCATTCATGATCAGCATGCCATGTAGTACCATGCTAGGTTGCATTGATCGTTGAGCATCCTATTTCTTTATGCGTATGTAAAGAGAACGGCCGTTATCTGTGAAGTAACTAGAGTCATTGCTAGGGTCATAGGGTAGCCCAGCTTCATCGGGTACCCTGAGTCAATCGAGTCATGCACTTCCTTTTATTATATGCCTGCGGGCTTTATTGTGGAGCGGGTTAGGCATGCGTGCCGCCCAATTATGAATGAATGCATTCACGAGCTGGCCAGTCTCCACCTATCGGAAGGGGTGGAGGTAGGAGAGGGATATACCACTTGGTATTCTATGCTAAGGCCTTATTATTATTATGCACTTGATCTTAGGAGCATGTTAGTGTGTTACTATTCCGCCATGCATCTAGAAGCATCTTTATTAGGAATAGCGTATATGTGTGCTTATGGTTGGGATGCAGAGAAGTGGGCATCGATCTGATCCCGCCCCATATCAATTTTTTTAGGTATTATCTATGTTCATCCTATCGGTGCTGTTTGCCTATTTGCGCGGGTCATTTTGTCGGCGGAGAGTGAGCGTTGGAGTATAGACTTCACTAGACTCTGATTATATTTGGATTTATACTTGACTCCGTTTTGACCCGGCTCTGCCGTGGCACCCTCTTGTATTACGCTTATTTCCGCTAGTTGCACTATTTCCGATTTCCACGCTTAGATTTACGACAGGTACAGGGGACTTCCCCGGGGATTCCAACGATCCCTTCGATTTTGGGTATGAAATCCCCCTTTGAAAACGTTAAAGTAAGTTTGAAACCTTCAACCTGTACTCGGGGCGCAAGGTCCTTACGAGGGGTTTTATCCCTCGAAACGTAACCTGGGAATCATAATCCTGGGCCGTTACAAAGGTGGTATCAGAGCTGAGGTTTTGCAATCCGAGTATGATAGGTTGAAGTGGTTTTGAAAATGGCCCAAGGTTTTCAAATTGTTTTCAAGTGGTTTTCAAATTGTTTTCAAGGGGCAAAATGAATTTAATTGGACATAACTATAAATTAATCAATTATGAATGGCAATCTCGTGGGGTAGAGACTATGCGATAGGCATCCCTTATGGATGTAGAATTCGGGGAAGGTAGGCAAAATACTAGCTTTCTTTTACAGATGGGTTATGAAGACTCCAAGGAACTCGAGGGTTGGAGTACAATGGGTTAGGAGACCGTGAGGTATTTGCCCCTCCGGTTAGTCGTCCCCCGAAGGGCGACATAGATCGTCTCTGTGCTTGTATGTCTTAAATTCAATTGGGCCTGAGGGCGATCCTCCTTGAAGAGGGTCCCATTGAATCGTTGAGTGCTTCTGTGCTGAGTGATATAATTATTGTTATGTAGCAAGTATGGTTGATCCGAGACGTGGCTTAGATGGGCGTGGGGGTAGGGCGCGTCGCGGCAGGGGACGCCCTCGTCGAGTTGCCGCTGAGGGTGCCGAGGGGCGAGTTTCGCCACCGCGAGTTGATGATCGGGTGCCAGCTTCCCCAGAGACTAGGATTGGGCAGCTAGAGTCAGCGCTTCATGATATTCTGAGCGAGCTACGTGGAGGGGCTCGATCTACGGCGCCGACGCCAGAGGTCCCAGTTCAGCAGCCAGCCGAGCCTGTAGTCGATGCGTGCCCTGAGAAGCGCATCGATTGGGTCAAGAGGTTTGCTCAGTGTAGCCCGCCGACCTTCGCGGGAGGCGTCGGAGATGACGTTGAGAGATGGCTGCGTGATATGGAGGGGTTATTTGACCATGTTGCTGTACCTGACTCTGAGAGACAGAGACTTGCTGCTGGACTTTTACGGGAGGACGCGAATGCCAGATGGTTTGGCTGCAAGAGGGAGCGGACCGAGTGGACTTATGACGACTTCAGATCCCTGATGCTGAGGGAGTACCGTCCACCAGGGATACAGTTGGCTAGGGAGGTATCTTTTATGCGCGGCATCTGTGACCGGTCGGCTTCTGTAGCTGCTATTGTTCGTCAGTTCAAGAGCGAGCTGATATACTGCGATCATCTATGTCCATCAGACGAGAGTCGGATCCGTATGTTGTCTATGAGATTGCCGCCTCCTGTACTTCTGCATGCGTCCAGCTTGGGAGCTGTCAGCTTTGACCGATTTCTGGAGGTCATCCTTATGTACGATCAGCAGAGGATTTTGTGTGAGACTTCCTACTCTACTGTTCGCCCTGATGCGAAGAGGGCGCGTCCAGCCGACACCCGTGGAGATGACAGATCTAGGAGAGGAGCGTTTAGAGGAGGATATTCCGGAGCTGCACATAGAGCACCCCCAGTTCAGACTTCTTATGGAGGAGATGCTAGAGTGAGGACTTGCCATGGGTGTTTCGGGAGGGGCCACTTCATTGCTTCTTGCCCAGACCGTTCGACTGTCTGCTACACCTGTGGTACTATGGGGCACCGAGCTGCTACATGCCCTCAGAGTCGTGGAGCTCCAGCTACTGCACAGCCACCGAGACTTCCTGCGGCTCCTCAGCCACCACTGCTGACATATCCCCAAGGCCAGGGTCAGGGCCAGGGACGAGGTGACCCTTCCGGCAGAGGCCGAGGCGGAGGTAGAGGAGGTAGAGGTTCTGGACGTGGAGGTAGAGGACCATCTGGGTCAGGTCAGGGTCGTGGATCATCTTCTGCAGGACCGTCAGGGTCAGGGTATGATCGTGGTCAGAGTTCGGGAGGTTGAGGACCAGGATTACCCCCACCGCCCCGCGTATTTCAGATGCATGCTGATGACCGCTCAGCCCCGACTTCCGCAGGTACGATATTCTTCCATGATGAGTGCCTATCTATCTTGTTTGACACTGGTGCAACTCACTGCTTCATAGCAGAGGCGTGCGTGGCCAGGCTGAGCCTGAGCTGCACGAGTGGTTCACCCCTTACTATTGGTCTGGCGGATGGGGCCAAGGTTAGGACGAGTCGTGAGATTTTAGGGTGCCCCATTCGGATAGGTGAGCGAGAGTGGCCTACCGACCTTATAGTTATGCCATTGAGGATGGACGATCTCATCTTGGGTATGGACTTCATGGACCACTACGGGGCTATCATCAACTTGTGGACGAGGACAGTGTCGATTTTGGCATCTGACGGGACCGAGCACCAGGTTTGGGGGAGCGACCCCAAGAGGAATGGATCACTCATCAGCGTAGTCAGAGCCGCTAGACTTTTAGACCAGGGTTGTGTCGGGTATTGGTGTTATGCTTTAGAGGTGGATCGCACGCACCCCAGTGTATCAGATGTTCCCGTTGTCAGAGACTTCGCAGATGTGTTTCCGGAGGAGCTGCCAGGACTTCCCCCGCCGAGAGAGGTCGACTTCGCGATTGAGTTGGAGCCAGGCACCAGGCCTATCTCGCGAGTTCCTTATCGCATGGCACCGACGGAGATGGCCGAGCTGAAGGCTCAGCTAGAGGAGCTAGCTGAGAAGGGCTACATTCGGCCTAGTGCATCACCTTGGGGAGCGCCAGTACTATTCGTCAAGAAGAAGGATGGGTCGCTGAGGCTGTGCATCGACTATCGGGAGCTGAACCGGGCGACGGTGAAGAACCGTTATCCTCTTCCCCGGATTGATGATCTGATGGATCAGCTGCAGGGCGCCGTGGTCTTCTCGAAGATCGACTTGAGGTCGGGCTATCATCAGCTCAGGGTGAAGCCAGAGGATGTTCCGAAGACCGCTTTTCGGACCCGCTATGGTCACTACGAGTTCGTGGTCATGCCGTTTGGGCTGACCAATGCACCAGCCGCGTTCATGGAGCTCATGAACCGAGTGTTCATCGACTACTTGGACAAATTCGTCGTCGTCTTCATCGATGACATCTTAGTCTACTCGAGGAGTAGAGATGAGCACGAGGAGCATTTGAGGATTGTGCTAGAGACGCTGAGGAAGCATCAGCTGTATGGGAAGTACAGCAAGTGTGAGTTCTGGCTCACAGAGGTGGCTTTCTTAGGCCACGTTATTTCAGCTGAGGGAGTTGCCGTGGATCCGGCAAAGATTGATGCCATCGTTGCTTGGGAGGTGCCCAAGAACGTCAGAGATATCCGCTCATTCCTGGGATTGGCTAGTTACTACAGGAGGTTCGTCCAGGGTTTCTCGAGTATTGCTAGACCGATGACGCAGCTACTGAAGAAGGACGTCCCCTTCGAGTGGAGTTCAGATTGTCAGGCCAGTTTTGAGCTTCTGAAGCAGAAGTTGACGACTGCTCCGGTGTTAGCTCTGTCAGATGGGACAGAGGACTTCGTTATCTACACAGATGCTTCGCATTCCGGCTTGGGTTGTGTTCTGCATCAGAGAGATCGGGTCATCGCTTATGCTTCGCGTCAGTTGAAGCCTGCAGAGGTGTCTTACCCCATCCATGATTTGGAGTTGGCAGCCGTGATTCACGCTCTGAAGATCTGGAGACATTATCTATATGGTACTTCTTGCAAGGTGATGACGGATCACAAGAGCTTGAAGTACATTTTCACACAGAAGGAGCTCAACATGCGTCAGAGACGATGGTTGGAGCTTCTGAAGGACTATGACTTGGACATAGTCTACCATCCAGGGAAGGCCAATGTAGTGGCAGATGCGTTGAGTAGGAAGACTCATCATGAGGTGACCGTTGAGAGGCTTACAGCTCAGCGAGATTTGCAGAGAGATCTGATGAGATGCTGCTTTGAGGTTTGGATCCAGCGAGATCACGGGCAGTTGTCGTTCTTAGAGGTGCAGGCAGAGTTGACAGCAGAGATTCGGCAGGGTCAGGCAGATTGTCCAGAGGTTGCAGTTCTGAGAGGGCGGATGGCTCAGGGCAGATTTAGAGAGCTTGCAGAGAGAGCAGACGGGATGCTGACCTTTCAGGGCAGAGTTGTAGTTCCCTCGACGTCAGATTTGAGACAGAGGATCATGCAGGAGGCTCACTCCACCCCTTATTCTGTCCATCCAGGGACGAATAAGATGTATCAGGATCTGAGGAGGAGTTATTGGTGGCAGAGGATGAGAGCAGACATCACAGAGTTCGTGGCCAGATGTCAGGTTTGCCAGCAGGTTCGGATTGATCACCAGAGGCCGAGAGGACCCGTCCAGTCACTTCCAGTTCCCGAGTGGAAGTGGACAGACATCTCCATGGATTTCGTCACTGGGTTGAGACGAGACGTCAGAGGATTTGACACTATTTGGGTCGTGGTCGACAGGTTGACCAAGTCGGCCCATTTCATAGCTATTCAGGAGACATGGCCAGCTTCGAAGTTAGCAGACGAGTTCATTCGCCAGATTGTGAGGCTTCATGGAGTACCAGAGAGGATCGTATCTGATCGAGATGGACGCTTCACCTCGAGGTTTTGGCAGCAGGTTCAGGAGAGTTTGGGCTCCAGATTGCATTTCAGTACGGCTTATCACCCGCAGACAGATGGCCAGAGCGAGAGGACGATTCAGACGTTGGAGGACATGTTGCGATCGTGCGTCTTGGATTGGGGTGACCATTGGGTCAAGCATCTACCGCTAGTGGAGTTTTCTTACAACAACAGCTACCACGCGTCGATCGAGATGGCCCCCTATGAGGCTTTGTATGGGAGGCGATGCAAGTCGCCGGTTTGCTGGGACGAGCCTGCAGATACAGTTCTGTCGTTGCCCGAGATGGTCAGAGAGACAGTTGATAAGGTTGGTCGCATCCGAGAGCATATGAGGGTAACCCAGGATCGACAGAAGAAGTATGCAGATAGACGGAGGACCGAGCTTGAGTTCGAGGTAGGCTCGCACGTATGGCTTCGAGTTTCACCCACCAGGGGAGTTCGACGGTTCGGCATCAAAGGGAAGTTGAGTCCGAGATTCATTGGCCCATTTGAGATCCTAGAGAGAGTCGGTGTGGTAGCCTACCGTTTAGCCTTACCTCCATCCTTAGCCGGCGTCCATGACGTCTTTCATGTCTCCCAGCTCCGTCAGTATATTCCCGACCCTAGTCATGTCCTTGACCACTCAGACCTTCACATTGAGCCTGACCATACCTTTGTAGAGCGTCCGGTGAGGGTCCTTGATCGTCGTGTCAAGAAGCTTAGGAACAGGGAGGTTCCTTTACTTCTGGTTCAGTGGTCTAGGAGGAGCCCTGAGGAGGCCACATGGGAGACCGAGGAGAGCATTCGGGCTAGCTATGGAGATGTCTTAGATGAGCTACTTGCGTCCTATGTTGAGCCGAGCGTAGACATTACCTTGACCTCTCGAGTGCGGTGAGTATGCCTAGTTAGTTGGTTGGGATTGGTTAGTGGTGTCTCTTTGATTGCATGCTTATGCTTGGTAGTTGTGTGCAGATCCTTGGTGATATGATGTGATGAGCCTCGATGATATGATGATGTGCTAGATATTATGGTATGTGACTGCCTTTGATGTGCTATAATCTTCTGTTTATCTTGAGATTATGATCATTCCTCTATACCCATGATACCAAATATTAGGAATGCTAGAGATTGAATTGTGGAATTATGATTTGACTCGGAACCTAGGAAGAAAATGTGGGATTAGCCTTTAGAGGTGGATGTTAGAATGATTGGGAAATTTGGGAATGCCTTGTTTAATGTCGAATTTAAAGAATATCAAATGGTGATTTAAAAGGAAACATAGATTTTGAGAAAACTATTCCAACCCGAGCTTTCATTATGACGCCCCACGAAGTGGATACAAGCATGTATGGGGGCACCTGTAGATCGCTTGCTAAGACCTAGCGGAGATGTCATAATGGTTTTTTGAGTTATGGTATGCCTGAGGAGTCGGAGTGGGGTGTGGTAGGGGCCCCTACCACATCCTTACTACGACCGATTGGGAGTATTATGATCATGACGACGGTACTGTGAGATCTCATGGGGGCACTTATGAGGTACTTACGGGATCGATGACGTGATCCTTGGACTCACCAATTCCAACTTCATCCCCACTTTAGAATGATTTTAGTCTCGGGGACGAGACTTGTTTTTAGAGGTGGATGATGTAAAGGCTCGGATTTTTAAAATATAAATTTTTGGAAAAAGAAAATCAAAATGAATTTAAATTAAATTCCGACCCAAATTTTCCGATTTAAAAATCAATTCCGTCTTTCATTTCGGGTTTTGAACGATCAATCAGCGGAAATTTAAATTCCCGACCCGGACTCTCAATTCCGTCATATTCCGAATCCTTATCCTAATCCAACTCATCACCTCCTAATTGAGGTAAAATCTTATCCTCACCTCCCCTCCCTCTCTTTTTGGCTTCTCTTATTCTAGCAAACAAACAACACCCTCACTCTACCCAAAATTAACACCTTTTGTGTTGCAATTTGACCTTTGGAAAAATCAGATTTTTGTAAACCCACATACACTTTCCTCTCTCCATTCTCTCGGTTTCCCTCTCTGTTCAACAACCCAAAACCGGTGGCTTGAGCTCCACCGCCACACCTCCACGCCACTTCCAGCCACCACACCTCGCCACCTCCACACCTCACCACCGCCCATCCCCGGAGCCACCAGAAGCGGCTGGAGCCGCCAGAAGCTTCGTCGAAGCCAGCCACGCAGCCGCCACCACCTCCTTCCTCCCCTGTTTCCCGATTCAAGTCCGGTAAGGCTCCGTTTCCCCTCCTTTCGGTTCCAAACTGCGAAAAGCCTTTCCTTTAACACTCCTCCGCCCTCCCTAGGCTACCTCCGGCGACGTCCCAGTTCCGGCGAGTCGAATCGAGCACTAATCGAGCCTCGACAACACTTTCCGGCGAGTCGAAGTGTTCGGTGAGCTTCTCTTTCTCCTCCCTTTTCCTTTCTTGTCTCGTGCGTGTGTGTCGGGGCGGCCGGCGAGGCCGGGTGGCCGGAGCTCGGCTCCGCCGCCGCCGGAGCACCCCTCCTCCCTTCTCCTTTTCCCTCCGCCATTTTCTGGGCATTAGGCCTGTTACTCTTTCTTTCATCCGGAAATTAGGAGGAAGAAGAAGGGGCCGTGGGTCCCTCTTGCCACGTCAGCCGCCCACACTTCACCCTGGGCCCACGTTTTTTTTACACCTCAGCCCTGGGTCCCATTCCTCTTTTAATCTCCAGCTCGGTTTGAATTGAAAGAAAGAAACAAATGGGAAGGCTTCTTTGGGCCTAATTTTTTATGGGCCGGTTTTGGCATTTTAAAGGGAATGGTTGGGCCTATTTTTTTTGTTGTTAGAAACTTGACATTGGGTCTTGGAAACAAAAGGGCCCGGTTTGGTTTATTTAAGATAGGGCTCGGTTTGGGTTCAACCAAAAAAGGGGTTCGGTTTTGTGTATTGAAAATGGAGGGCCGGTTTGGGAATTTTACAAAATAAGTGAGGATTAGTTTGGTAATTTAAAAAGGGATGTTTTGATTAAATGAATATAGTTGGGATTTTATAAATATTTTATAAAGATGTTAAAATAAAATGATGTTAGAAGTAGTATGTAAAATTATTGGGATTAAAATATAAAATGTTGTTTTGAGATTTAATATATGATATTGTGGAGATTTATTATTGTGGTTAAATGTTATATGAGTATGTTGAAGATGTGCAATTATATGCTAAGTAAGATTTTGAAATGATGGCATGCAAATTGGTTAAGTATGAATTGGAATTGTCTTAAGTTGATGAATTGGGGGATTATGTTGAGTATGGTTGTGAGATATTGAGATGATGGATTATGAGATAAAGTTGATATTATGGAAGTGATGATGTGACGGTGGTTATGTTAAGTTGTGAAGTTATATGTGTGATAATTCTATGCTTTGTGTGCCTTAGAGATAGAGTCATTCATGTACTTATACTTGTTAGGTGATCATCTGTGACGTGTTGGATTCATATTGCCTGGTTGATTGCCTTTTGCTGTTCTGCGATACCAGGTAAGTCTCTTCGGAGCTTACTCAGATTGAATAGAGTGATTCCCTGCTATAGGTGCATGATATACTAGGTGTTGCATTCATGATCAGCATGCCATGTAGTACCATGCTAGGTTGCATTGATCGTTGAGCATCCTATTTCTTTATGCGTATGTAAAGAGAACGGCCGTTATCTGTGAAGTAACTAGAGTCATTGCTAGGGTCATAGGGTAGCCCAGCTTCATCGGGTACCCTGAGTCAATCGAGTCATGCACTTCCTTTTATTATATGCCTGCGGGCTTTATTGTGGAGCGGGTTAGGCATGCGTGCCGCCCAATTATGAATGAATGCATTCACGAGCTGGCCAGTCTCCACCTATCGGAAGGGGTGGAGGTAGGAGAGGGATATACCACTTGGTATTCTATGCTAAGGCCTTATTATTATTATGCACTTGATCTTAGGAGCATGTTAGTGTGTTACTATTCCGCCATGCATCTAGAAGCATCTTTATTAGGAATAGCGTATATGTGTGCTTATGGTTGGGATGCAGAGAAGTGGGCATCGATCTGATCCCGCCCCATATCAATTTTTTTAGGTATTATCTATGTTCATCCTATCGGTGCTGTTTGCCTATTTGCGCGGGTCATTTTGTCGGCGGAGAGTGAGCGTTGGAGTATAGACTTCACTAGACTCTGATTATATTTGGATTTATACTTGACTCCGTTTTGACCCGGCTCTGCCGTGGCACCCTCTTGTATTACGCTTATTTCCGCTAGTTGCACTATTTCCGATTTCCACGCTTAGATTTACGACAGGTACAGGGGACTTCCCCGGGGATTCCAACGATCCCTTCGATTTTGGGTATGAAATCCCCCTTTGAAAACGTTAAAGTAAGTTTGAAACCTTCAACCTGTACTCGGGGCGCAAGGTCCTTACGAGGGGTTTTATCCCTCGAAACGTAACCTGGGAATCATAATCCTGGGCCATTACATATGTAACAATCGGATAAGATTTATAAAAAGTTTCATTAGTTAATACTAAAGAAAATTTCAAAAAACCATTTCACTAATTTAAAGAAAAAATTAAAAATCACAAAATTTATATATGACTTGATTAATTAATAATTAAAATGCCACATAAGACCTCAATCAATAGGCAGTTAGGACGACATTTGGTGTAAGATCGAAACTCTTTCTTTAATGTAAGTATCGATATGATATAATCAATTATGCTAATTAATACAGTATCAAATCTTTTACATAACTATATGCTTGTATGCTTATTTTTGGATATAAACAATTAAGAGATCTTTTTAAAAGGAAGGGTTAAAATACGTACACTTGAAATCAACATATAATATATATCTTTCACATAAAGAATTGATTTACCATAGAAAAATTATTTCAAAATTAGTGGGTTATTATTTAAGAATAATTAAAGAAGCTTGTCTGAGAAGATTCAAATAGAATAAATTGTTGTTTTATTAAAAAATATTATTGGTTGAAATTAATAAACTTGCCACACAATCAGTTAAAAAAAAAACTTAAAATCTCAAAGATTTATAAATACATCAATTAGCTATTAAATATTTATTTATTTAAAATTGATTTTTTTTAAATCTACAATTTGACACCTAGGATTATTGAAACAATAGGATGTCACATAGGACATAAGTTCGTCCTAAACAAAAAAACATAGGACCTAAATTAGTGATGAAGAAACCACAAATCGCGATAAACATCTTCAATATATTAAATATCTTTTAAATAAAAGTTGAATAATAAATATTTTTAATTTTTATAAATTTATATATTTGGAATATATTATTTACATACTCAGAAAATAAACCGTTATTGATTTCATAACTTGTATGTTTAGCATTTGTCATTTTCTATGTTTAAATTAGTAACTCTAATATTAAAAAAAATCATAGAAATATGTATTTACTAATGAGTATCCAAAAGATTCCCGCTAAAAACTCATGCTAACGATCTTTCAAAATATTCTTTTAATCAAATTGTATAATTTTCATGGAATTACTAATATATGGAATTTTATCAATCATTGTAAAAGAATTACTAAATAAAAAAAACTAATTTTTGGGTTAAATGGGGTAACTAAAAAATATATTGAGTTTTAATTCAAAATAAATGAGAAAAAAATACAAAAATAATTAATTGGTATTTAAAAAAAATTTAATCACTTTAATTCAGAAAAAAAAAAGATATTAGATTTATTTTAATTAATGATTAAACAAATTGAATTAATTATTTAGGTGGGGCCACATTAAAGGAAAACTTGCCACATAAGCCTAGTTTAAAGAGGTGCCGCCATGTGGCATCATTAGCAATTGCTTTAGAATTATACTAGTCCATTCCCCGTGCATTGCACGGATTTAATGGAAAAATATAATGGAGTGTCAAATTAAAATACTTTTCGTATTTAAATATTATTAATGCTAGATGATTATTTTTAAATGAAATTCAAACTCCCTCATAAAAATATAATGAATTTAACAATCTGACAATTATTGTAACGGCCCAGAATTATGATTTCCGGGTTACGTTTCAAGGGATAAAACCCCTTGTTCGGATCTTGCAATCCAGGTACGGGTCGAGGTTTCAAAGTCATTTAAGATTAATAGAAAGAGGGATTTCAAACCCTAAACACCTCGAAGGGCCGTTGGGTACCCTTAACCTGTCCTGGGGACTAACTCGCAAAATTCATTTCACACGGAAGCAAGACGGAAGGAAAATAAGGATACAAGTGCCACGGCAGAGCCGGGTCAAAACGGAGTCAAAAGTATAAATCCAAAACAATATAATCAGAGTCTGGTGAAGTCTATAACTCCAGCGCTCACTCTCCGCCGACAAAATGACCCGCGCAATAAGCAAACAACACCGATAGGATGAACATAAATAATTCCTAAAAAAATTGATTTCGAGCGGGATCAGATCGATGCCCACTTAACTCTGCATCCCAACCATAAGCACACATATACGCTATACCTAATAAAGATGCTCTAATGCAGTACGAAATTCAAACACACTAGCATGCTCCTAGTTCATAATAATGTGCAGAAATACTGTAAAGGGCCCAAGACAATGCCAAGTGGCATATCCCTCTCCTACCTCCACCCCTTCCGACAGGCGGAGACTGGCCAGCTCGTGAATGCATTCATTCATAATCGGGGGGCACGCATGCCTAACCCGCTCCACAATAAAGCCCGCAGGCATATCATAATATAAGGAAGTACTCGATTGACTCAGGGTACCCGATGAGGCTGGGCTACCCTATGACCCTAGCAAAGACTCTAGGACTATCACAGATAACGGCCGTTCTGTTTACACACGCACAAAGAAATAGAATGCTCAACGATCGATGCAACCTAGCATGGTACTACATGGCATGCTGATCATGAATGCAAACACCTAGTATATCATGCACTTAAAGCAGGGAATAGCTCTATTCAATCTGAGTAAGCTCCGAAGAGACTTACCTGAAGATGCAGAACAGCAGGATAATACAAGCAAGGGCCCAATGCAAGTCCAAAGTATAATCCAATAGCAATACACACCTATCATCAAGCCATTTCCATAAGCTACCGGTTCACCATTCATACACACAATCTCCAAGTTCTCAACATGTTCAAAACCAACCGATGGTAAAACCGTTTTTCCAAAACCTTTCCGATACGATCAACATCAACTAAACCCATTTCATTTCCAATCAAACCCATCGATAAATCTTACCAACAATATTTTCCAAAACTCTTAAATCTCAAGTTAAGTCAACTCATATTCAATACATTTTCTCAAATCATAATTGGCCAAAACCCCTTTATAAAACATTAAATCTTAAAACTAATACCTCAAAATCATATTATAGAATTAATTCCGGCATTTTATTTCAAAACCTTGACTTTAACATTTCGAGTAATTTAAGACAATGATAAATATTTTTAAAATAAATCCCTTCTAAAACCATATCATAAAAACATTATATAATAATACATCCCCCAAGTGATACTATTTTTAAAACAACTTAAAATATAACGTCATAGCTTAATTATAGCAGCCCACAATTAACAACAACAATGACAACAAAACAGAACCCATCCTAGAAGCCCAAAAGAAGAAGAAAGTCCGGATCCACTCCAAAGCCCGGCCCATGGCTGATTTTTAAGTGAACCGGATCCATTTTATGTGGAAGGACGAACCCGGTTTTGGAGAAAAGAAAAGAAAGGAGGGGACCCGTCTTCAACAAAACGAAGAACAGAGTTCTGGCGACGGGAGCGGAAGAGAGGAGGGAAGGAAATCTCCGGCCTCTGGTGGTCCATTCGGCATCAATTTTTCACCCAGAGAATCGAACGAAAATTTCGACCAATGCCCACCCCAAATCGAACAAACGACGCGCGGAAAGGAGAGGAAAAGAAGGACTTACAGCGGCGTCTCCGAGGGTGAACTCCGGCGGAAATGAGGGCGTTCCGGCTGCAAGGGCTCGGGAGGGTATCAATTGAGGACCTAGGAAGGGCGAGAAAGGGTGTAAAGGTGTGCCTTTACACTGATTTACGCTAAGAATAGAAGAATCGAAGGTTACCGTCGAGATGGAGGAAACGGAGACGAGAGGAGAGGGGTGGCCCTGCGCCGGTGGCTCCGGCCTTCCTGGGGTTGCTGCTCGGCTCGCCAGTGATGGTGCGAAGGAGTGGAAGCTTGGGAGCTGCCTGGGATTTCAAAGAGGACAGGGTGCTCGGTGGTGCTCGGAACGGAGGAAGAGGAAGGTGGGGGCGGCGTTGGCAAGGAAAGGAGGAGGGGCTAGTGTTTGAGTTGAAAGGAGATAAGGGGGAAGGAGCTGTGTATGTGTTTGGTCAACTGAACAACAATCAGGAGGGAGTATTGGGGATTGAATTTGGATGGATGTATTTGGCGTGGGTTATGTTTCCACTTCAGAGAACATGTGCTGGCTGTTGCTACTGGACGAAGGGAAAGGGGGAAAAGAGTTGGCAACAGGGAGAGAACTACAAAGTCTATAGAGTGGTACTAAGACCCTAAATTCCAAAATACCTAAAAACAAATTCCGAAACCCCCTCTCGATCTTATCCCGACGCGATTAAGATAACGCTTAAAAATTATGAAGATATCGACGTTCCAAAGTTTATTTCAAATCCCGAGGCAAAACGATAGAATTGTCCTTTATAGTTAAGAATTTGGCCGGAATTCGATTTAAGAGTTTCAATTTCGATTTAGTAATTTAAGGACGAGTTTTTCTTGAAATATCCGAATTTTTATTTTATTTTATCTCTTTTTTTTTTTTTTTTTTTTTTTGACTTACCCATTTATATTATTTATTATTTAAAAATCCGGGCCTTTACAATTATAATCACAAATGTATGTTGCAAATCATCGTCTCATACCAATTGAAAAAACATAAAGAATTGTCTTCATCTCTGCCACATCCAAGGTATGATTGGCCTCATTTGAATAACTTTCACAACCTTCATCTAGGGCTGGCAAATGGTACGGAAATTACCATACCAACCACGTACCAACCACAAACCAACTATGTTGGTAACCACACTTGTGGTAACCAACATGGTGGTAACCATCTTGGTGGTAACCACGTGAAGATGGTACGGTAATGGTAATGAAATCTAAATACCATGGTTACCAAGTATATATATTAATTTTTTTATTTAATGTTTTATTGTTATTACTTTTAAGTTTTATGTTTTTAATTTATATTTTGTGTTTTGATTTTGACCTAAACTGGTCCTTTATACTTTTTCTACCAGAAACAGTAGGAACATTTTGAATGTTTGAAAACTTTGAACTTGTTTTGTTTGAACTTGCTTGAACATTTTGAATTTTTGAACAATTGAACTTGATTTGTTTCAAGACTTTGAACTTGGTTGGTTTGAATTGATTTTTACTTTAGGTTGTGAACTTGATTTATTTGAACTTTTAATATGTGGTAACCATATTAATTTTGACAACCATATTTTATCGTTCGATAACTTTGATAACTACCGGAAGGTAGCCAAGGGGTTTAAAAAAAATACAAACAGAATTACAACGTGGTAACCATGGTAATATACCGATGGTAACCACAAGTCGTGGTTACCACATATGCGGTAACCATGACTTGTAGTTGGTACGTGGTATGAAAATTTGCATACCATCAGTCTGTGGTTGGTACATGGTAATCACCATTTTTTGGTGGTTACCGTACCATGCCAACCCTACCTTCATCACCAATACACTCTTGACCCTCCTCATCTAGAGCAATAATTTCAGTACAACACCCATTTGAATAAGGTGATTTTTTTTATAAAAGGAAAAATGACGAAAAATAATATGAGCTATCAACCATATGAACCAACATTTAAACGAACTTTAAAACTACCAAAAATAATACAAACTATCATCCATGATCCAATATTAATACAAACTTTAAAAACTACAAAAAATAATACGAACTATTTCACATTGAACCAATTTTGATGCAAAAAACATCCAGTCAACTTTTCGCTCAATTTTTCAACGTGTTAACTAAATGTTAAAAAATTTAACGATGTGTCATCATATTATTAAACGCATAAGTGTAATATTTGAAAATAAAAACTAATTATCAATACAAAATGGATTATTAGGTTAATTTATTCATCTAATTTGCACTAAAATTTGGTGTTTTTTTTAGAACAAAATACATTGAACGCTTAACGATGTGACGCAATGTCATTAAATTTTTTACTACTCGATTACCATGTCAAAAGTTCGTATTAATATTGGTTTATGGCTGATAGTTCATATTATTTTTGGTAGTTTTTATTTGTTAAAGTGAAATAGTTCATATTCAAAATTGGTTCAATGTGAAATAGTTCGTATTATTTTTGGTAATTTTTCTTTAAAAAAAATTAAAATGTGTTTTGGTAAAAAAAAACTTTATTATAATGACACTTTTAGGGAAAAAAAACCTTACATTTTTATAAAATCAGATGTGAATAAGAAAGAACAAAACAAAACGAATTGAGGAGCAATCGTTTAACTCAATAGTTGAAAATTATAGGTAAAAAACATAAAAAAAAACACAAAACTAACCTTTAATATTAAAAATCAAGTACTGATATGGAAAAACAAAATGAGATGAGAAAAAAATAGTTAATGATTACTAAATGATTAGTGGAGGGGCGGTGTGGGGAGATTTATTACTGAAGCTCAAAACTTAATTTTTTTTTAAATATGGAAAAAATATTAAATTATGCATTATTATCAATTTACTAAACTCTACATAGATATAATGAAATAATTTATACCTAAATAGTAAAAATTGTGAAAAGCTAGAAATAATTCAACATTTTTTTATTAGTATATGTAAATATATACTTACCAAAATTTAAAAGTATAAACATAATATATTCCATCCGAATAATAATAATAATAATAATAATAATAATAATAATAATAATAATAATAATAATAATAATAATAATAATAATAATAAACATAAGTTAAAAGTATTTGAATGTTCTCTCTATTGGGTAAATGTATCTATTGAAATATATAATTACCAAAAGCTATATATATCAAATAATTTCCATCCAAATAATAAACCAAAAGAATCAAAAGAAATAAATATAAAGATAATGATAAATATATGGAATATATTGAATAGTGTTAAAATATGATTGTGTAAAAGTTTTGGAGGGAAAACTTTTCACCAGAGAGTGACATGTGGCAATTCCAACTTCTGCTTTAGTATTGTTTAGGATTAGATATTAGATATAGATATTGATATAGATTATCCAAACAAACTTGGGCGCGACTTTTCATGGGCCACTTGGCCCAACAACATTAAGCTTGCCGCACTAAAATAGTAATCAAAAAGAAGATCTAGTTCTTGTCTAATGTCAAAACAACAAAAAAGAAAAAAAAAAAAACCCCGTCAGTTTAAGCTTGTGGTATGGTGTAAATTGTAGCCTTGTTATATAATATCCTTACAAGTGTTGGTTACCCTCTTTTCCTAAAATAGTAATGACTAATGAGACAGAAATTCCTTTAAATCAAAGATAAAATTCACACTACCAAACTTGAAGGTGAATACTTAATTTGATGGATAAGCATATATACAATACTTTGATAAAGATTTTCAAAGACCCTTGAGCACCCCCAAGGTGTGATTTTGTATGATGAACATGGATTAATGATTCGTCGCCCATTTATCTGATTTATGCCTCAGGGCATCATGGACAAAGAGTAGTACTTGAATCGAGATGAGAGTTTGGAACCCAGAAGTATATATATGACAATGACACCTTGAGATCCATCCATAGTCAAGCAACATACCTATGATTTTGTGCTTTCCAAGAGTTTACAATTACACAAGACCCTCTCTTTTCTTTGTTAAAACAGTTATTTAAAAGAGGATCTTACCTTAATCTGAGCAAATAGATCATATATGAATGTTCCATTCATCTTCCCACAACACTCTCTAAGCAAAACTGGTCACAGGGCAACTCTCCTTTGGCACGTAATCTGGTTCAGTTTGGTACACCAATCGAGTATCCACAGCTTCTCGGTCCTCCTAATCACTTGATACATGCCAACAGGAGGGCTGCCCTACAACTAGTTTGCTTACCAATAGCCTAAATAACATCAATCTTCCTTCTATAACTTAACTCCTAGCTATTTTAACATCGTTGTAGCCATTATATATATAGCTCCATCATTGAGCTCTAATCCGCGGAGAATAGCATATGCCCTAGTGTTATGCCATGGATATATGGATATCCCCTAAAATATGGTGCCCTCCCCCTCCTTTTTCTCCAATCTTTATCTAATTCATATCTTGGCCTTGTATATAAAGATTCTACTTTGCATATATGTTTTCCAATCTCCCATCCCTAAAGGGCCATCATCTCATCTTTCTGTTTCCATCTGTACATTGGCTTCAGACAGTAAAGTAGGGAAATTTAGATGCCAATCTCTTTGTTGGATGAAACTTTGAAGTATATCCTATGTCATATTCTTTTTGACATTTTATTATTATTTTTAAAAAAAAAAATCATTTTCCTTCTAAAATTTGCGCTCAAAATATTGGGCTTTCAAGGGTATTATTAAAAATCATCAATATATGGATATTTGTGCTCAGTCCTGAATTGCTATGCCATACACATAGCAAGAACTCAAACCATTAATTTGAATTGCTCTGTGATGATAAACCATCAAATATCTTCTAATGAATTTAGATGCTTTATATGATGGACTTGAATTAATGTGGTATCAGTTTCATTCAGGGAACACAACCAATGTAGCCATACAAATTGCACTGGTATGTCGCCTTAGGCGACTCGTTTCATAGACCTTGCATCACATAATACAAAAGATTTACAAGGCTTTTAGCAAAACATTGATCCATTGAAAGCTAGATGAACACCTTTTTATTGCAGCTGGTGAAGTTTCATTTGGTCATTTGGATCTTTCACTTGCCCATCTCTCTCTCAGTATCCTCACCCCCATGTACCTGCACCATGTCAAACAAGACTACGAATCAGAATCCGCTAATCGTCTCCTAAAATGCTGCTTAATTAAGTCATATTAGAAGCTATAGCTAAAAATCTTACCTCCCAAGCATCATAAGAGTTGCTTGAGGATTGGTGCCAGGAGTGTAAGAAAGCGTTGATCCATCGATAACTCTGAGGTTATCAATACCGAAAACCCTGTAATCCCAATCCACAACCTGGCCAACCCGGCACCCTCCATGGTAATGCCAAATGGTCATCACAGTGTCCCTGCAGAACTGCTCTCTGGAGTTTGACGAGTTTGCGTGGACAGGCAACAGGTTCACCGGGAAGCTTGCAGTGGCGTTGAGCAAAGACTCCGGAGTCATGTCACTGTACTTGAACTTAGAGAAGGCCTTTGAGTTGATCACTTTTTCAATGGTTGCAATGCCTTGAACACACTTCTGTAGGTCCTCCGGCTCCTTGAAGTAGTTGAAGGTCACCGATGGGTTTACATTCAGGTTCAGACTCCTCAGCTCCAAATGGCCTGTGGAGACCGGACCCTGAATCTTTTCGAGAATGAAGCCGCCTTGGAAGGCTATAGGCTCAAGGTCCGCCATTGCTTTTGTCGCTTTGGATATCGCCTCTGGTGTTCTTTGCTTTGGTGGCACTGTCGAAAGCTGTCCAATCTGCATCACAACAAAGCTAATCATCATTGTTGGGCTTTTGGGATGCAAATTAAACACAATGTGACTTATGGAAATTTTCTTACCTTGGGAGAGAACATGCCAAAGTCATTGGAAGAAGCACCACCAACGAAGTTTTCACCGCTTGCAGCCTCAATGTAGGCGCCAAAGGAGGTGATCCCTACAGTTTGGATGAGCGAGACCTCAACGGGTAAAGGGGAAGGTACATAAACTGCGTTCATTGGGTTATCTGACATCCCTCTTCCGACATTGGGCTGATCCAACACCACATCAATGTTAAAGGCTTTAAGATGTTGTGCTGGACCAACCCCACTCAGCATCAGAAGCTGAGGGCTGCCAAGCGCGCCTGCTGACACTATGATCTCGTTCACGGATCCATCATTGAGGTATGCTTCGTGTATAGCCCCGGTTGAGTCCCTGTACAAGACGCTTGTCGCCTTAGGACTCACTGCCTCTGAAGCCAAAAAAAAAAAAACATTAAGAATTTATACCATAAATGTACTTCACATTGAAACTCAAGTCCAAAACTAAGTTCAGAAGTGCCAAAATATACCTTGTGTGGTGGCGAACAAGATCTTGTGGACAGTGGCATGTAGGTAGACGGTAAGCCTATCGACATTTGCACGCTTCAAAAGGTCTGCTGCAGTGTGCCTTTGGCCTTGTTCGTCGAAAATGGTGCCTCCAACTTTGGTGCCACTGATATGGTCATAAGTGAATCCATTGTCAGGCAGGATTCCTACTTCCAACAGGCCATCCCTCACCCCTGACTGCCACTGCTTCATTGGTGGCTTGAAAACGACCTCGTTTTCCACCCATCTGTATGACTGGTTCACTAAGCGTCCATCCCATCGCGCTGCCTTCACATAGCTCCTCGCTGCAATAAGTACTGCTGGATTCATATCTCTTTTTTTTTTTTGTTCTTAGTATCTTTGTATCACTTACTGTATGTATGTAACAACTGCTAACTATTGAGTACTTTATTAAACAAAGCTTTGTGTAGATCACCTTATATGGCATTGATTGAAAGTAAAACAGTTTCAAATGTCAACAGATTTTAACAGAATCAGCAGATTTTCAAGATAGTTTTGAAAATCAAGCTGATCATAATAGAGTTGTAGTAATTTTGAACCTTTCAAAAGACAAAAACATGTTACTATATATAAAACAATATACCTGCCCTGGTGTAGAAGCCGGCATTGAGGCAGGTGCCACCGCCTAGGACGCGTGCCCTGGCACTAATAACACCATCTTCCGACACAAACCGCTGAGAGGGTGATGAATCCGAGAGGTCGGAAAGAGCGGACCCAAAGGCCGAAAGAGACGTAATGTTGGAGTTCCCATAGGGAGAGCCGCCACGCTCCAGCAGCAGCACGTTGTAGTGCTTGGACAGCGTGGCAGCCAAGGGGCAGCCAGCTGTGCCGCCTCCTACGATGATATAGTCGTAGTAAGCCTCCTCTGGGGCTGTTGTGGCATCATGTAGGAAACTGTATCTTTGCTCTATAAATGTTACACACCAGAACCAGATGATAAAACATCATGGTTAGTTAGAGTTTTGCATCCATATATTCTAGTAACAACACTATCATCCTATATCGGTTATCGTGTTAGACCTTATCGACTAAAGTACCTGTTTGAGAGGAGCAAAACCCATGAAAGAAGACGAAGGCAATCGCCAAAGTAGCTAGAAAATCGCAGCACCTATGGAAGGCCATGGCTTGCAGGCAAGCTCTTCAGCTATAGGCGAATAGCAGTACTCAAATGTATGTAACTATGTTGTGGAGTTTGTGTTTGTAAATGGCAAGTGGAGTTTTGTTTTTTGCTTTGTATTTGTGTTGTTTGGTGAAGTAAGAAAAAATTGGAGGTGAAAGGTTTTTATAATGAGAGATTGAGAGATGTAAAAGGCTAAAAACTCTTGTTCACACAATATGTGTTTCCAATTTATATATTAATTCTAAGTGAAGCTACAAAAACTGAGCCTTCAAAAGATATGTCTTCTACTTAATTGCCTGCGTATATAATTCCTAGCCTATAACATAGAACCTACATTATCATTTGAATTGTAATATATATATATATTTATTGTGTTTGCTTGGTTGAATAATTGATTTACTTAAACTCGCTTCTTGTAACAACTTTAAAGTAAACAAGTGTTTTTCTTGTTATTATATCATATTACTAGATGACCCATAAAAATATTGGTTCCAACTATAAATGTTTACTTACATAGTTATGAGTAATCTTTTGAATGAGGTAAATCCTTCATTAATATTTGGGGCTAGATATGTGAGATGAGTTTGTTGGGTCAAGGGCACATCGTCTCTTGTTAACACCTACTCAAAATACTACTCCGTCAACAAACACATGTCTTTTTAAATTGTTAATTTTGTTCGAGAAAACATGACGTTGTAGGTATTTTAGTAGACTGTTAGTTGTAGTTTTCGAAAAAAATTAAGAAAAAGTAGCGTAATAAATGAGGGTATAATAGTGTATTTATTGATTTCCTTAAATTTTATGAAAGAAGCTAAAATGACATGTTTTGTCGAATTGATAAGTCCGTTGTTGGGACTTAAGCTCTTCCATAAACCAAAAAAAAAAAAAAAAAGGATAAACAATTTAGGCCAAGAAGCTGTTTTTGAGGTTCTAGGTAGGAAATGTATTGTTGAAAGTAAAACATGTAGGCAAGATTTGAAGTCATGCATTTGCTGTGGATCATGTAGTAATGGAGCTGATCATGAATTCAACATTCTCAGAAACTCTAGGCAAGCTTAAAGTTCGCCTCATTGACATGCCGAAAAAGGATCAGTTTCCTGGAGGCTGCAGGGAAGGCATGTCGAAATATGGCCCTAAACTTAGGCCGTGATCACGACAAGTCAGCCGCTAGCTAGCTAGGCATTCCCCAGTTGCCTTCCTCCACCAACTCGCGCAGCCAGATACGCAAAGCAACTCGTCTAAACATCTCAATACTATAGAGAGCAAATCAGCCGGTTGTACAAAAATGTTGTTGCAAAGTTTGCTCATAACATAGTTGAAAATGCGCTGGAATAGGCCTCTGAGCTTCCTTTGCACCGAAAGATTAAAAGAAGTAACCATGAGAGTGCATTCTTTACCGGTTTGAGCTTAAGTATGTATCAGAAGAGGGAGTTGTAGGTCCAGCAAGTGGCACCAATGGAGACTAAGCAAACGAGGAGAGAAGGGATTAGGGATAAGTTCAAGAGCTGGTCTTGGCCCAAGTATCCAATCAGGGTTATGGTGGTGTCTGCAACGACACGAGCAAATGTCCCAGCTTCCGTAGAGAGTAAGCCACCGTTGTATGTCCCACGCGACAGCCTAAATGACATTACCCGAGAAAGGAGCAACAGGTTCACCCCTAACAAGAGAATAGCACTTGAGATTTAGCCACATTGATCGAATTTCTAACAACAACAAATCACAAGTAATTCTAGTTTTGTAGTCTTCTTGTTACTTTGAACAACAAGTCCGACACAATATATGTACCTTCGAGAACTTCAGCCGATACAAACATGATGAGGCCAGAGATGACGTATTGAGGAACCGAGTATGGAACTATGACATTGAAGCTTAGGACAATCCCAACTAAAACCACAATTTCAGATGTCAACAAAATTTGCCTGCAAAAAAGATACTGTAAGAAATATGTTGCAGCAAAATGTTGTTTCAAGTTTGAAGATAAAAAAAGAGTACCTCTCTTCGAACATGTTACTGATGTAGCTCCCAACAAGTATGTTCACTGGAAGCACAGTGAGGCCTAAACACGCAAGGAAAATAGCCACTGAACTCGTTGACCACCCAAAGTAATATGTCGTGACCACACTAGATTCCGCTAATAGAACCTCCATCGCGTACTTGAGCATAAAATAGATCAACAGTTGAACCTGACAACGTAAGTAAGAGAACGTGTGTTAATTATATCCTCCAACACTTCTACCTCATCATGATCGATCAATAAGTAGAATTCAGCGTGGTCTTACCCTAACAGAAGGAGTAAGCAACCGATATGCTGAACCAAATGAAGTGACCGGCAAATGAGATTCTTCGTTAGCTTCTTCAATGGCCTCACCATCCGCTTCCCCATCATCATCCGGTTGCTTATCTTCTGAGCTTGAAAGCAATGGTTTTTTGATACCTCTTTCAAGCTCATCACTCAGCTTTGAATCTGCTACAATATGAAAAAACAAATATTTACACTTGAAACACACACACACACACACAAATGAATCTTCAGTTTGGAGTGAAAATGTAAATTTAGGTTAAAAGGTAGCATGCCTGAAGAAGATTTAGATTCAACAGGATCCTCCAAAGGCGGAGGTTCTACAAATGCAAAGGATAACCAAACTAAATAAGCCAGCCAGGCTACCGCCATTACCCAACCCGGCAATGTTTCCTTGTTGATAGTGAACTTGTAAATCTTGAAATTCATTTGTAGCAAGCCAGCAAGAGCAGGACCACACGCCATTCCCATAGCACTCGCGCTAACGAATGCTGCTGATGCTTGCATTCGTATCCTCATAGGGACACAGTCACTGATATAACGACGATTAACAGCTCTAGCAGATCCTAACCTGTTAAATATATATATATTACATTCATATCAACATACTAGCGAGAAACATATATAGGTAGGTAGGTAGGTTGGTAGGAATCAATTAATGAAAGGTTTTACATACCCGCAACATAGACGACCAATCAACAGAACCCATATGGAATCGAAGTCATAAGCCATTGCATACAAAGTGTTTCCGAGGAGGAGGACAATGCTGCTAAAAATAAGAGGCTGGAAGTAGGATCTGTTGGACCAGGCGCTTAAGTATACCGAAGAAAAGATCTGTGCAATAGCCATTGCTCCGATAACCACACCGCAGACTGTAGCCTCAGCTCCAAGGCTAAGGGAGTAATCATCAGCTGTGGGAACGATGATGTATGTATTGACCATATACAGAAAGGTGTTGACCAAATTCAGAACAAGCGAATTGAAATGATATCTTCGGTCATCTATTTGTTCCTCTGTAGGTTCAGGCAACTCTTCTGCAATGATAAGTGCGTGTTGTGCCAAAAAGTGAAGGAAGTTGGTCGAGTGCGTAAGCCTTTCTATAGCTGCTTTTATGGAATCAATCACTGGATCCTGTGTGATCAGCATTGTCAAGTTACGACCTAAATCACTACTGATCCAAGTGAATGCTATATATGATCTAACCGTTGATCGAATTAGTATACACCTGAGGGGGTAGAGCAGGCTGATCATAGATTGATTGGTAGCTCCCCTGGGGCTCTTGAAGTTCACCGAGATTATAGCTTAAGGATCCGACAACTGCTCCTAGTCCCTGTAAGTACGTAGAGGATTAAAATCATGTACGTTGAAACTGACAGGTCAAAGTAGAAATGTAGTTGAGATGATTACCACATGCTTGAACACTTGCTGCAGCTGCGAGTAAGGGTGATTGGAACGACTCTTTACGTAGTAATCAGTGAACCTATATCCTAACCGTTTATCGAACTTCTTGAGGATCTTGCGAATGCCAGTTGCATTGATCTCAATGAAAAAGAGAAGCCTTAAAAGGTCCTGCCCCACTTGTCTATAAGCCTCCCTTAGTTGACTAGTCTTTGCGATATCTGCACGTTGGTCTGGATTTTTATGCTCCTCTCCAAGTCTAGACAGCCTTGCAGCAAGGACTCCTTGTTGTTCGAGGAGAAAGAGTACGATCTTTTCAATCTGATAGCAATTAATGGTTTAGCAGCATTGCCTAGATGATCAATTAGCCGATTTTATATATAGCTATGAACCTGTTTGTCTAGCATTCTTGAGAAGTCCTTGAGAACTTGGTGTCGCTCCAACGTTCCATCTCCGACTTGTTTGCCATACTGTTTGACTTTCTTCTTCATCAGTTTATAGTTGATGTAGTATCTGCAATTAACACACCAAAATGCAGTACGTATAAATGTCTGCATTCGAACAAAGGATGAATAGCTAAGTTGTTCATCGATTTCTAGCCAGATCTGGAAGCACCATCTTTTCGTACATCATATGCAAAAAAGAATGTCTACCAAGAAGGCAAGAACGTACTGCAAGAATAGAGATCTTGGTAACAGGAGGATGACATGCTTATTTTAGTAGTAGCCCTATATATCTAGACTCTGGGTTCATTTGACGCGACGTGTTGATTCATTCTAAGGAGCTCATTTGTGGTGAAAGGGAGCTTAAAACGTATGCATAGTCAATCTCTTCATACCAAATCAATCTAGCTAATAGATCGAGGATAGTCTCTTAGTTTACATTCATCATTTTCAGTTAATCTTTTGCAGTCAATGCAATTGAAATGAGGCTTAATTAATTAATCTCACATACCCTGACCATTCCTGAATCTGCCTTTCCTTCAACTGCTTCCCAAACACAACCATTTTCAAATTAAGGATCTGCAAATCAACATGATCATCACAAATTTTTATAAGTAATGCAATAACCGTCATACTAGGAAACCTAAATTTAGTCACAGTCCAAAAAAAAAATCGTATCCCATGTATTGCGTACTATTTTATATAACAATCAGCATTCCTTATTACTGAAGTTTGTTAAGACTCGCGGCCGGGAGTCGTCTATTTTATATAACATCCAACATTCCTGATTATTGAAGTTCATTGGGACTCCTAGGTCGTGAACACAAGCGCTAGATACTCAGTATATAAGTTCGGTGAGGTTCCATCCGACCCTAAACCAATTGGCAGACATTATGGCAATTGGAGTATATACTGACTTTGTATTATTTATGTCTTTTGGTCTCAACACATCTCAATACTGATCTTCCTCAATCAAATTAATATATAGCTTTATAATCCAAATTAAGATTGATTGCAATTTTATACATATATCACACAAGTAACCCAAATTAATCAATCACACTAGAGACCAAAATCATAAGGAGGAGAAAATAATCAACTGTTCCTAGTAATTTTTTTTCATTTATTGTAAATTTGCAATCAAACAAAAAAAAAATCAGAATGTATATATATCAATTAAAGCAACCAAATAAAAAAATCACCTTTGAGTGGAATTTGAGGTTGAAACAAGGAAGGCGAGAGATCTAAATGAGCATCAACAGAGATTCATTCCAACAACAATATTGTGTGATAGTAAATTCGTGGTGTCATGTATCACATAGTACAAGCCAATTAAGATCCATTTGAAAAAATCGGATCACAAACGCTTGAAAAAGGAGGGTTCGTATCAATCAAATCTTGGGAAAGTAAGTGAATTGAATGAGGTGTAGGTTGTTTTTGGAATTAGGTTTTGACTAAAAAGGTTTTCAGATTATAGCGGAAGAACAATTCTGAGCCAGAGATTTGAATCGAGATTGGGTGCAAAATTCCAGTAAATAATTTCTTCTCTTTTTTTTTATTTTTTGCTTATTTTAATTTATATATTATAAAATTTTAATACTGTACTAATTAAAATGTGTAATGAACCTATTTATTTGGAGAATTTAATTAAGTGAGATATCATATAGGATTTCTAACCATTTTTATTAGTAATTAAAGTGTACATCTTTAATCTTAATGTCTAAATTAACCAAAAAGGAACTTTTTTGGTCCTATGTATGTATCAGTTTTTTCATTCTCATCTATTGGATTGTTAGATTGATATTGGTCTATATAAGTCTTCTTTCTTGCGTCCAATTATCTTTTCAAAATCTTATTGTTTGTCCGTTTCAACTTGTCAAGTCCATCAAATGACTCCTTTTTTATTTCCATGAGGTTTGTTTATCTATTGTTTGGGTGTTTGTTTTTCTTTTTATATTCCCTTCAAATATTTTTGTCTTATGATTTGAAGCCAAAAATTGTCTTGTTCCGCCAAGATTTGCATATTTCTCCTTTTGCATATTTCGCGTTGTTTCTTGTTTTTTGAATTATTAGTTGATTCCTTGTTTTTGTTTACTCTTCCATTTATAATAGAGGATCTCCTCGAGAGAAACATTGTTTTTGTTTACTCTTCCATTTATAATAGAGGATCTCCTCGAGAGAAACATTGTTGGTGATATATATGTTGGTTGGTTCAAGACTCCAGTAGTCAGTTGGAAACTTTCTCATCTTTGCAGAGCTCCATCAGTTGCAACCTGCTGAAGATGTTCATTAGAACCATGGGACTGGGTATGTACGGGAAGAAGTGCCTAACCAAGACGAAACACTGTCCAATATTGTTTGATGCTTTGCCAGAGATGACGAGGAGCCAGCGATGAATCGGCCAGTGACCACAACTAACGAGGGATCAACAAACCAGGGCCAAATAACAATCAAACTCAAAACAATTGCCCCAACCTTCACAGGCCCTCACATGTTTGAAGCTTGCCAGTTATGGATGATTCGCTAATTACTTTCCTTCCATATCCCAACAAAATTAAAGCAAACAAGAACCGAATTTCGGCAGAGAATTCAAACATCAACGCATCATTTGAGGTGACCACAACAAAAAAGAGTTCCAAATTGCAGTTAAGCATTACCAGGGAAAAGGTATTCAGAGTGATACACTGAAAGTAAACATATGGAAATTAAGTTTTCCCAGCTTCTCGTTGCTGCTTCCACTAAGATCTCCTCTGCCCTCCTTATGTTTTAGGCAGAAAAGATGAAGTGGAAGCAGCAAAAAGAAGCTATAAGAAATGGGATTTTCCACCAAAGTAAAACACTACATCAACAATCCAACTACCTTCACTACTACCAGCCAAGTATTTACAAGGTAGGTAGTCTTGGTTCTTATTATTAGTCTTACCTGCTGCTGCTTCCTTCTTCAAAAAACCCCCACCGACTACCAGCAAGCAACCGCTGGTTCAGTCTCAAACCCTGTGTTGTTCATGTCCGCCTTTGATTTCAGCCACCTTGACTTGTAGCTTTTGGCTTTCTGAGGAGCGAACAGCTCAAGTGCTCCAACAACACACTTGTGGTATGAAAAGTCCTCCACACTTCCGTCCTTCCTTTCCAGCAGAAAGCAACGAGCCTCTTCATGTATCGGGTGATGACCCACCTGAAAAAAAGGCGATTATCAACTACACTTGTTGAAGCAAATGATTTGTTGTGACATTCGGCAAGTTGGGTAGGGGTTGATTTTGTCCCTAAATCAACTTTTATACAACAGTTTATGTTTTCAATTGAAGTACGATTCAAGTAATTTTACTTGCCTTTATGTTCAACACTCCAGGTCCGATTTTATCTTTACTTTTAGGATGAAAATGTAAAGCTGTCTTCAACATTTTCTTGTCCACATCGTCCAACTCTTCATCAATAGAGTACCTGAATCAAGACATTCAGACAGGTCACAAGATTTATCTTCATCGATGGAGTACATATATGAATGAAGCAACTAATGCCTTTTCTTATGAAAGAATGAAAAAAAAATACTTTCCAGAAAATCTACAACAACAAATGTACTCGTGAAGCATTGGAATGAACACACATGATTCAAGAACCAGTAAAGAAGTTCAGAGACGTGTATATTTTCTCTATATAGCATACCTTAAAAATCTCATCTATAATAAATAACCATAACCTTCCGACTAAAAAAAAACCCCCCACAACCACAGGGTCAAGAATACCTATTTTAAAAGATTTGCTTACTTGTTTAGCATGCTCCTCAGCGTCTGAGACAGCTTCTTTATGTCATTCAACGTGATGTGCGCTTCCAACAATGCCTTGCTTATTCCCAGGTTTCTGAACCGTTCTTTACTAGGCAACTCTTTCAGACGCATAGCACCACATTTATCAGTTACGATCTCATAGCCATCAGGCACCTTGGGCTTCATTTTTCGCATATGGAAACTCTTGTTGCACGCCAGCAGACTGCATATATCCACCGGCTTTTCTATTTCATGCTCCTGTACATGAAAAATGGACGAGTTTTCTTCTTTATTAAAAATATCCACTCTGGACCTAATCCGGTGAAAGATCAAAGGAGGAAAGGTTGGTGTGGGTAAATGGGATCAATAAAGGTTGGTGCGGCTAATGGGATCAGTTTCTTTAGCAGCAAATTATTGTTTCCTCCGCTTATTCCTTGATATCAATTCAAAGGAAAAGCGGGTAATGTGATCAAAAAAGGTTTGGCAATATCCATCATACCTTTGATGAATACATAATCTCAAATTTGGAACCCGTGCCCAAAGGAGGAACCTTCCCCCATGCCAAGGAATCAAGACTCCCTTGAAGTGGGTCAGCAGCTCCCGCTTTAGCAGCTTTGATGAAGGACCCACCCGGACTCTGCAACAATTTGAAGATGTATAATTTAGCAACAAAATAGAGGTATGCAACTGTAATCTTGAAAACTATGCTGATGATCTATCCTGTTAAAAGTAGGCATATTTCAGGCACAAGTATGTATTCTTGGGCAAGGACTTCCGTGATACAACACAGCATATAACGTGCCGTGTGCGGCAACTGCTTTAGCATATGCCTCAGGATTCCATGGAATGTAATGAGATATTAGATCATCCAAATCTGGAAAATATTGAGAACCTGTGTACGAATTCAAGTAGTTCAGATATTCGAAAGAGTTCAGAAATTTGATGCACTCACAGAAAAGCATGCTAGCATAAAGGGAGATGACACGGACATGTTTTGTTTTTGTCGTGCCATCCCCTTGGCACTTAGTCCAACAAATTCTCCCGTCACAGATAAACAATCCGCTACAAGCATCAAATGCTGCGGAAGAACAGTCTTGCCCACGTCATTCACCGCAGACTTCAAATTCTGAAATTAAAGATGTGCAATGTTAGAGATATTGTCTATGACGTAAGAGTAAACAAATCTTACCAGGATTGAAACAAGTTAAAATTAACTCACCCCCACAAAGTGTTTCCAAGAAGCATCAATCCCATACTGAGTAAAGAGATCATGCATATCATCAGGATGACTTCTTGTCCAATCAATCAACTCCATTATGGGAAGACAACTGTCCATCAATAGATTCCATAATCTTGTCGCCCTAACCTGTGTTGAAAGGAAAACCTTCAAATAGAGTTCACCAGAGATAATGTTTCTGCTTTTGGGAGCCTTTGATTCATCAGTCTCATCGTTCCATAGTATATCAACCTTCTTGACCTCCATTCGTCCTACACGATGTTCCACATATATAAGTAATTTTATTAGTAGGAATCACCAAGAAAAAAACTTCAACGTGATGAAAGAGGAAATGAAGGAACATGATTAAAAAGCAAACGGCTAAACAAATATGGCAATTTACATTAATCATGGGGTCCGACATTCTAAGTGCATAATCATTGCTCTAAAAAATGGAAACATAACCAGTACTGCAGGTATTAGTCCATGAAATTGTAGGTAGTGGGGCACAGTAATCATAAGAGAAAGTAGAAACTATTTGTGTATTCTAAAAGCAAACACATAAGAAACGATGTTCTTTTCTTTTCCATTGATGGCGGATTAAAGAAGGTAAGGAATCAACACATCTCTAAGGCTCTAACTGCATCAAGAAACATTAAAACAAAAAACAAATAGTGTAATCAACTAAAAGGAGAGGTCGAGCATTATGAACCTTTGATGACCGATTGAAGAAGGCCAGGAAGCAGCTCATCTCTAACTCTATCAAGCTCGAAGGGATTACTCTTGGAACTTTCAATAATGTAAGCAGTGAGGCAGAAAGTGGCTTCCATTTCCATATCATCTAGCAAACAGTCCCTCCTATCATCATATGGGCAAATGTTAATTAATTAAGTTACTTCATAGAAATTTGAAGTTACACAATCATACCAAAAATATATGGAAATACATGTTCAGAATAGTAGCAACTAGAAACAAAGAATAATCGACAATTCAATCCACGAATAACTCGTAATCCAATAAAAATATCAAGTTAAGAAAAGAAGAAAGAAGCTCAAAGTCTCACTTGACTTCTATATGCAGCTTCAGGAGAGAAGCAGCCGAACACTTTTTGTGCAGGGCGTCTATTATGGAATGAACTTTAAGCCTTCTCCTCTTGACGGTATCCTGAGAGTTCATAATAAATTATCAAAATATCTAACTGCCTTTATAGACTCATTATGCATTAATTGGATTTTTTTTCAATCAAGTTCATATTTACATTAAAAAAAAAAGGTTAGAAAATCATAATTGTCCAAGAAAACTACCTTGCATATATGGAAGTGACAAACCCAAGGACTCAAAATCGAATCTGGAGTTGGAGAAGGAGGCTCTGTAGAGTACCTAGAATCACGTAAATTTTCGACAAATATGAGGACCGTTTGTTTTACAACTTAAGTATGAAAAGCAAGAAAGAAATTCACTCAGTAAATAAAGGAACTTACTCTATCATGACTTTGGAGACAATGTCTTTAAAAACTCGGCCTTCCAAGTGATTCTTAACCTCCAACGCAGCATACTCAAAACCATGTCTTACTCTTCTGAGTTTCTTGGACAAATATAATGTCACGGTCTTGTTGGTATTGCTTCTTTTAAGACCACTCTCCAGTACTTTCTGCACAATTGAGTTAGGTCAGACAATATATTATTTGAAGCACAAAATATGAATAATTATGAAGCTTTGCACTAAACAAATCAGAGAGAGTAATTTTAGCTAACCTTCAGGTTAAACAAAGGTGAAGGTTCAAGCACACTAACAGGTTGATCTAATGCACTATATGCAGCTTCAGAGATGGCACACGCAGCCAATGAACCTACCGGTTGACCCCCAACTGCATTACCATAATATGTGTCCTCAGAACTCAAAGAAGTCTCCTCGCTCTCATAAGAAAACTGAAAGAGCTGATTAACATAGGCACTTCTGACAGTTCCATCATATGCAGCATGCAGATCACGCATAAAAAACGTTAGCCTTCTATTCAGGGTGCCAGGAACATCGGCATTTTCTCTGAAAGAACTGTCACGGCTTGTCACTGAATGAACGAAGCATTCCAGAGGATTCAACCCACCAAGGAAAGAACTCTCGACCACAGCATATGGGATGAAAGACTTGGTACAATCAAGGGTGTCTTCATCAATAGAACTCGAACCCTGGTCCTTGGAGTTATTCCATGCTTCACAAGACAGCTTGTGCGGAAGTTTGAAAGACAAGGGAACCATTGAATGCTGCAACCCAATAGACATTGCCTGCTGAACAATCTTTGCAAGGCTGCTTCTACTTCCTGCCTTCACCATAGAAAGTACAGAATTATCTCTACCAGCATACTGGTACATGAGATTCTGAATATCCCGAAATACTTGCTTGAAGGCACTTACAGACACTCGACACATAGCAGAAGACTTTTGCTTATCATAGCACATTTTCTCCACTTCAAGACACATCTTTCCATCAACTGATTGATTTTCATCTGCAGCAGGTGTCAGATAATCTACTAGAGATTCCACCATCAGCTGCTTTACCAGACAAGTTCTCTCTGCTTCTTGTAAACCACAGTGAACTTCGTCAATCATATTCTTGTGGGAGAGCTCGTCAGAACAAAGATAAAGGTCAAAGAGGGACACACTCAATCCTCTCAAAGACAGCCACTCGCACAAGACTTGTTGTGCAGAATGTAGGTAGTCTAGTGACTTGCCTTTGCAGTGTTTGATGAGGGCTTCAAAAAGGTTCCCATCAGCATCTCCCCGCAACCATGATGATCCCAAAGGACACGACACTATCTCCCCTTTAGTAATATGAACACCCTTTGGTGAAGGACAAAATTCAAAGTCTTCCGGCAAAAGCATACCAAATACTTGTTTGCCAGAGCAAAGTTGAGATTTGGTGAATGGCGCTTTCACAATAACAGGTGACTCTGCCTTGCGTAGGGAGAACATTTCTAATTGCTGCACTTGAAATGAGTTCAAAAAGGTTCCATCTTCAACGAGCAAATGAGCAGCAGTCAAGCTGTCATGCGTCAGATAGAGAAGATTCTTACCATTCTGGCCATTTGTCAGTTGCTTATCCAAGGCCACTAGCTCTATAAGCTCTACTCTGCTCTCAACTGACTGGGGAATAAATCCATGAAGGCAGTCTCCATCAAAGTCCCCACACAAAGGAGCACAAATAATCGGGTTTATGCTAACAACATAATCAACCCAGACGTCAGACTTGGTCGAAACTTTTAGTTTTGGATCATCAATTGATATGATCTTCACATTTAAGCCAAGCAGGGAATGCTGATGAATAGACGGAGGCCGATTTATAAGTATGATATCACCATCAACCAGAGGCCTACGTATTACATCTCCAATCTGGAGCTGCTCCATTTCAGAAACACGAACTAGCTCTCCTTTCCTGCGAACATGAATCTGTCCCTTCTCAAAAAGTAAAGAGCTACAAACCTCAGATAACTTTTCCCAGTTCCAGAAGTTCAAATTATCGGATATCTGCATCCTTTCAGCAATATATGAGGGAATACCGATTTCATTAAGCTTCAGATTGGGATCGCCCGTTATCACAGTGCGGAATATGTGGTCGCTTCGTTTCGTGAGGATAACCTCCTTCATCCATTTTGAACAAGACGCACTGAAGGCAGCATCCTTGTTTGCAAGTAGAGTGAACTCATTCGGCTGCTTCCCTAGATGTAACTACAATAACAAACACTATCTGAAGCACACAAGAAAGTCCAAAAGAAAAGAAAAGTTGAGAAATGGAGTAAAGATTCCAACCTTGGACAATTTTAAGTAGTCCGTGAAACGAAAGACTAGTTCACTGGATCCCTTGCACCCAACCACCTTTTTCGCGGCCCTTGTGCGGTCATCCTACATTCAAGAAAACACCAGCATTGCTAGAATAAGCAGAAGACCCAAGGACACTGCAAGGATAAGAAAGATAGTGCTAGAAGAAGAGATCACTAACAAAAACCAGCTTTTGTCCATTGGACAAGGGATGCATAAATTCAGTCACACGGTGAAAATTTGGTGTCACGAGGAAGTTGCGGAGAAATAATGTCTCTGTGCTGGATACAGAAGCTTTAAACAACTTTGGGTTGACTTTCTTCAATATCCCATGAATCTACAAAACGGAAAGAAAATAATTAGTTTTAAACACCTTATGCAAGAAGTAATTCATTCAAAGACAAACGGGGATCACTGTCAATACTGTTGCCAGGAGGAATATGATATATATACATACCTGATTGGGTGTAAGAACTCTTTTGGTCGTTTTATTTCCATCCTCTGATTGGCTCATATCCTTGGGTATAAAATCCCAATAACCGTCCGGTAAAATGGGTTCAAAAAGTCTGTTTGGTACTTTTTCTTTCACCTCAACCGTAACTTCTGGATTCCCAAACACTTCATTAGATGATAGTTTGAATTTCACCGATGGATAGGTTTTCCCCTGCAAATTGAACAACCGAAATCTATAGGAAGAGAACAAGTAGAAACTGGATTTTACATTATTACGATCTAAATGAAAATAAACACCCAACTTACTTGACAGTATTTGCAAGCATTCAGCATCTCCAAAAGACTTGCAGCCTAAAACACAAAAACAACGCTATTAGGCACCCTTTAACCTTTCGGATTTGCCATACCAAATAAAGTTTCACAATTAACCACCAAAACAAACCTTTCGCCTTGAATTTTGCTGACTGGATTTACACCATGGACATATTTTGTTCAAAATATTAACAGCTTCCGAAATATAATACGGATGAAGCACACGATTGTGAAGTTTGATATAGCCAAAATGACCTGGAGGAAAGATGACAAAGGTGTTTATAAAACGAAAGTAGTATTTATATACAAGATATTTTAAATTTTAATTTTAATTGATACTTCATTTTGCACCTTCACATTGTTTAGTAGTTTTGGCGCCACAGGTGGGGCATTCAGAAGTAGGATTAGGCAGTCCCAACCTAGGATCAGTAACATCATTGGGCCCTTCAATTGATAGTACTGCGAGTTTCTCCTGAAATGCAGAAAACCCATAAATGAATTAGAATGACGGAAGTACATAAACATTACATTATAAAAGATATGAAGAAAGTAAGAAAAGCATGGAAAAGAGAAAGCATAATAACTAGGAAGGAAAGGACTAAACAGTTTCTTAAATGCAACAAGAATAACTTACATCCACATTTAGATAAAAAAATAATAACAATAAACATGATAAAGAAAGCTTACGGCGTCCGATTCTCTTAAGATGCCAAACGTGATGCCAGTCAGAACACCAGTAGGCACTTGTGTCTCCTGGATTGTTTCATTGGTAACGGCTTTGTCAATGGATTTATCCATGGTGCCCGTCACTATAATACTTGAGTCAAACCTATCAAGTAATCCAAAAAAGGCATTTTATATAGTTAGCAAAGTGAACAAAGTTTGGCAGAACCAGTGAACCGAAAAGGAATTTTATGAATTTAACTTCCTGAACAATTTTCTCTACATTTAGAGCTTTTTTTTAGGGTCCTATTAATGATTTAGCATAAACGGTGAACAAAGATTTGACTAGAAACAAGGAAAATGTTAGTTATTTACAAACCACCCACAACAAAAACATTACATCTTTATTTAGGAACAGAGTAAATAAAACTAGTTATAAATATCTCAGTGTAAAGTCGTTACTGTCTCTTCTTGGAAAAAACTTCTATCCCATTATTTCACAGTTCTAGCTTGTGAAAAATCTTTCACGTAGGATATAATCGACAAATTATTCATGTATCCCCCATGTCAATCAAAGTTCGGCATATTCCTAGTTTTGTTGAAATGTAGTAAACAGCTTTAAGGGCCTCATATTTTTCTTGGATAGATTATAAACCGTGAACAACAACATACTAGACCCAAAATCGTATCAATTTTACTGGCAAAATTCAAACCACTTCTTATTAAGTCCATGTGGAAGTAACAGCAGAATCTTAACAAGTGGAATGCAAAATAATAAATGCAACGACCTTAAAAAGTAATCAACAAACCATTTTTTAAATCAACACGCCCCATTTTTTTAGTAAAAGGCGAAAGAACAGTTCGCCTTGTGCTTACTGCATGGCTGCGTAAACAATCCACATTTTGTAACACCATAAAGACGGACAAAATACAAAATAGCGGGCATGAAGAAGTTAGAAAGTACTAATCAAGTGGAAGTACAGACAATGTGAATCTTAACAAGCGCCCTGCCCAGCTGTATCATGGATGTATGTCATCAATTCCATGAGCCATGAAAAAACCTGCAAATGTTCCCAAAGACCATTAAAGTGATATGTGCCTGAAAGTCATTTTATTGTAAAAGAAACAGATTTGCATTTGAGTGGGCTATTTGATATAAAAATGAGCAACAACAACCAAATTACAGTTAAAAGGTGCTTCTGCAAAAGAAGATCATTCCACAAACTTCCTGCTTTCACCACAGAACTGATACACATTTACAGCTTCCTTGAAGCAGAAATCAACATTCATAACAGCAAAGCTCCCAACAAAAACAGACAAAAAAACCTTGACACCTTAACTTCATCTTATTGTTTCCAAAATCACTAACAATTCATCCAGCAGGTATCATAAAAGCCGTTATCGCTTCCAAAATTAACCCTCACTCATTACAATGCAGCTCAGAAAAGAGTTGAAGCCCAGAGAATTAATCAGACCATAGCAACAAACCCAGACAAGGACATACTCTAAAGCTTATCAAACTTGGTCATCTAAGGCACAGAAAAATCTTTGATCCCATAAATCAGGACTCTTGAAAACATATCCAGAAATCTGCATACCAATTGTTCGCCAATCAAAACTTGTAGCATCAGAATTCCACTGCTTCACCAGCTTCATCCAACAACTCAAAAAGAATTGGGCATCACCATAACTTAACCAAAAAATAATGGATGATCATGCATCATGATGCTCTTTTGAAGAAGGGATTAAGATCTAAAAACATATATAACAGGACTAAAGGATATAACCCTGGGAAATTAGGTAGACCGTTAATCCAGCCTCAAAAACCAGTTTCTCCATGTCTAGAAAGAAAACAGAAAATGCTATTTCAATAGATGAGATAGAAAATGGCTCAAAGTTGGGGGTTTTGAATGGAATAAAGAAGAAGATTCTGATTTAATGGAGGAGGGTTTTGCCACCACTGAAATGGAACAAAAAACCCCAACTTGCTAAGACACAGTAACCAATAAAACATGCAAAGCATCAAAGACACAGAAAGGTCTTAAATCACCCTCTAAATCCAAATTGATGAACGCCCTATTTTGATCGGTGATCAAACCATCAAAGAACCCAAGAAAAGTAGAAAACAAGAACAAAAGCATTCAATTACAAGGTCTTAAATCCAACCTAACAAGCAGAACCTACATTGATCAAAAGCTGACACCAACACCAAACAAAAACCCACATTGATCAAACAAGCAAAAAAAGCTGACATAAAAAAGGAAACAGACTCCGGCATTGCGAAAACTCCCCGAATCCCCAAACACCGAAGCCCAAAATTCGTACAATCAACTACAGCAATTCAACAGTAAAACAGAAAACAAAATCAACCGACTCATGAAGCGACATGAAGCCAGTAGAGAGGAGGATGAGAAGGAGAAAAACAGGGCAAAAAGAGAAAAAAGATCGAAACTTTATGATACCTTTTAGCCTCAGTTACAGAGCGAAGATCGTTTCTGTGAGATTTGAGTGATGACTGACCGTGCTCCGGGTCCGCAACGCAAAGGTAGAGGAGAAAGAACAGAAAAAGAGGGAGACGTGAGGGAGGTAAGGAAAAGGGGGACTCCGTAATCAAGGTCAGAATTTATAACGCTAAACCCCACTTAAATATTCCTTCTTACTAATACGGAGTACTTGACTACTTGTGTTTGGATTTTGGAATATGGATTTGGGATGGGTGAGTGAGACTGTGAGAGTATACACAGTAACACACGGTGGGGGGAAAGAGAGAGAGGGGTTGATGAGAGAGGGGAGAGCGCCGCCGTTAGGAAGTAGAGTGGAGGAGGACACCAAAGCGACGTCGCGCCGAGTTCAAGACGTTGGATTTTGCAAGTACAAAGCTTCGAGTTTAGAGAACAGGGGAGGGGTTCCAGTTGGTCAAAAAGGGTGCTCTTTTTTGGAGTTATTTACGGTTATGCCATTCATTATTTTTCTCCCAGCTAACTTTACGTCATATTATTATATATATATATATATATATATATATACTCCCTCCGTTCAACAAAACTTGACGTTTTACTATTCATGCACGCTTTTTTAGAAGCTAAAAACTATATAAAATATCGACTTTTTAAATAATTTTTTTAACAATTTCGTAGTTATTACTCCCTCCGTCTTAAAATACATGTCTTTTAAGCCCCTAAAATTTTGTCAAAAATACATGTCTTTTTAGATTTAATCATTACCTCTAACCTACTTTTACATCTAATCATTATCCTAATTTTTACATCACCACTACTCTTCCTCTCACATTTTTTTTAAAAAAAAAAACAAATACTCTATTACCAAAATTTAATCATTACACTTACCCTACTTTTTACATCTAATCATTACACTTAACCCACTCCTTAATTCCCGTGTTCCGTCCTAAAAGGACATGTATTTTAAGACGGAGGGAGTATTAATAAGTACAAACTTGTTAAAAAAAAATTTTAAAAAAAATGAATATTTTATATAGTTTTTATCATTCTAAAAAAGCGTGCGTGAATAGTAAACGACAAGTTTGGTTGAACGGAGGGAGTATATATATATATATATATATATATATAGGGAATAGGTAACTTGTGCACACCCCTTAGGGTGTACTTTGTGCACAATTCTGAGTCATCGATCAGGTATGGAGGGATGGAGGAGATTAAAAGGTTTTACTTTTATTTTTAATTAAAAGTAGGTGGGACCACGCACAAAAACGCCTCTACTCTCCTCCTTAGCCGCGTGTGAATGGGTGAGGGGCGTGCAATCAGGGAAATAAATCCCTACCCCCTCATCTTCCTCATCGTGTAGAATTTGTAGATCCAGGAGGCAAAGCGGAGGCGAAGGGCTCGGATCCGACGAAGGGCGATAGGGCGAGGATTGCACTTGGCTTCCGGCAACGCCGAGTCCGGGGGGGATTACGAGGCTTCGACCAATGGATTTGGACATGGAGAGGAGCAATTCATCCGGCGGCGGTGGCGATTGCGAGGCTACAGGGAGGCGAAGAGGAAGGCGGATTCGCTGGGAAGGCTGGCGGTGGCGATTATGCTGCGAGGAGGCGATTCTACTGCGAGAGCCCAGCAACGGTGAATCGATGGCGATGCGAGGCGGCGAGGGTGAGTATCTCCCTATCCTACATAGATTTCGCTCGCCCTCGTTCACCCACCCTCCTCAAATCGCCGGCGACCATCTTTCCTCATCACCCGCAACCCCGTCATTACATCTTCGCCTTCGCTTTGCTTCACACACCACCACCGTCAACCTCCAGCGCCCCCCGTCCCAGATCGCTGAGCCACGCCGCTCAATCAAATTCAGTCCACATGGCAAGATTGGTTGAGCGACGAGAATCCATGGTGAGCAACTTCCCGCCGACTCCATCCGCCACCTCCATCCGCCACCTCCGGCCTCCTCTATCCCTCACTCCCCCTTTGAATTTTTGAGGTAACTTCAATAAAAACCCCAATTTATAGGGTTTGGTGCACAGATCCACGGGTCGGCGGCGAAGGCGGGCGATGCTTGGCTAAGGAGGCTCGATGACGATGGAAATTTGTGTCCAATTCAAGGTCGACGAAGATCGGAATTGAATTCGACGATGGGGTGAGGGTGGAGTACGTGGGGTGGGGGGTGGGGGAGGGGTGTGGTTGGGTGGGCAGGGGATGAGGGTGGGCGGGTAGGGTTTTCAATATCCGTAATTTCAATTCATTATTTGTCGAATTATTCAGACGTATGTGTCAAATTTTGGTAACTAGTGGTAATAAGTTGGTAAATTATTTGGTGAAATTTGTTTTATTATTCCTCAGAATATGGACTCTTTGGTCGGACAACCTAAAACAAAAAATTATTCAGTGAAATGTGAGACATTATTCGAATTATTCAGTGAAATGTGAGACATTATTCGGTGAAATATGAATCATTATTCATATAAATTGTAAGTATTATTTAGAGATTTGAGGTAACTAATCATTATTCGGTAATATGTGATAAATTATTCGGTGGAATTGATAAATTTTGATCTGAATTGGATGGAAAAAGATAACATAATATTATTCGGTAGGGTGTGTAACATTATTCGGTGGAATTGTCAAATTTTTAATCAAACGAAATTAGGTGAATATTAAGTGGAATTGATAAATCTGAACATTTATTAATTGGAATATGTCTATGGAAAAAGAGAAGAAAAAAAATTAAAAATTAAAAAATTACATATCATCCAAATTTAAAAAATAAATAAAATTGGGACCAATCTCCTATACTGTAATAATAATTGATATGAAAAAAATGACAAAATGATAAAAAAAAAATTAAAAAATTAAAAAATGACTCACCGATAGCATAAGAGATTAGGAGGGGTGGAGTGAAAATGAAGATTGGGGAGTGGATGAAACACGCGCCGGGTAGGGGCAGTGGAGTTGAGTTTTGCACGTCCCCACTTTTTATTTTAAAAAAAATCTAAAAATCCTAATTAATCATAACCATTCATTTCCTCCCTATTAACGATCCAGATTCGTGCACAAGATACACTATAAGGGGTGTGCACTCTGGAACCACTCCCTATATATATATATAGAGGATAGATCATATGAGAACAAGCCTTATTGAGTAAAATGTGAACAAATCTAGACCGTTGATTTAGTACAAATGGAAGGCTGAGATTATTTAGGATTTTAAATTAATTGTAAATTAAAATTGTGTAAACACAATCTCACCCTTACATATAGGCGCGTGTACACATATGCTTAACCCTAATCCCACACAGCGTTTTCAATTTCAACCAAAAGGAGAGAGAAAGAGAAGCGGGATTGCGAAAGGCGGAGACATGAGATGGCGGTTGCGAGGTTGCCGGCGATTGCGAAGGGCGCTTCGACAAAAGACGGCGGTTGCGAAGGTGGCCGGCGGCGGTTGCGAAGGTGAAGATTTGGGCGAAAGGCGGCGACGGTTGCGAAGCCGAAGACGATGGACGGCGATTGCGAAGGGCGGCGATTGCGATTGCGAAGGGCGGCGATTGCGATTGCGAAGCCGAAGACTCCAGATCCGGCCTTCTGCAGTCCTCGCTCTCCAGATCTCGCTCTCCTTCCTCGCTCCCCGTCGCGCCTCTCCAGTCAAAGATCCGGCCTTCCTCCGGCAACCACAAGCCCAGATCCGGCCACCCTTAGCCCAGATCCGAGCCCCACCACACCCATCCGCCACCAACAGCCCCAAATCCGACCACTCTGGCCACCACTAGCCCAGATCCGGCCGCATCGGACTCCCCCGAGCAGGTTCGTCTTCCACTTCTTGAGCGACGGCGATTTGAGTATCCTCTCCCGGCGGCGATTCTCGTAAGGCTGAAGAACAAGGTATACAGACTTCGATTTGGGGTACTGTTGTTGTAGACATTGTAGATGTTTTTGTAATTATTGACTGCAATTCAAGAGATCTAGGAATCATGCAATTAGTGACTGGAATTGCATTGCTGCTACTGTAATTGCATTTAGGCTTTACACGACTTTGCAATTGCAATTGCAATTGAAAGATTAGGCAGGACTTTGTTAATTTTTTGCAATTGTAATTGAATGGTAATTTTGCAATTTAGTCTTTGTGTTTGTAGCAAAAACTCGCACAGGTTTTGGTTTTTGTAGGCAACGAGCCCGAACAAACGAGCTCGGGTAATCGAATAATCGAGCGATACCATTGAATAATCAAACGATACCATTGAATAATTTTTGTAATTTAGGTTTATTCGTTTGTATGTATAACTTTATTCATATGTATATAGGATAATTTGGTGGGATTTGTTTATGGGTGAATTTAAAGTTGTCAATGATCAAGTAATACTATCGAATAATAAAGCGATATCATCGAATAATCCATCGATACCATCAAATAACCGACTGATATTATGGAATAATCAAGCGATAATCACTCATATATGGGTGAATAATCATATATGGGTGAATAATCATCTATATATCACCGAATAATCATTCATAAACGACCGAATAATCATATACCATCGCATAATCTGTCGATACCATTGCATAATCAAACGATACGATCGAATAATCTAGATATACTGTCGAATAATTTGAAGAGAGTGCACCACACACGCCTCCTTTCAGCAAGTGGGCAAAAAAACGACGTGAGTCCCACTGTTTTTTAATTTAAAAAAAGCCAAAATTGCCTATTAATCTCAGCCTTCCATTTCATTCAATCAACGGTCCAGATTTGTTCTCATTATACACAATAAGGGTTGTTCTCCCATGAACCACCCTCTATCTATCTATCTATATATATATATATATACACGCATGGTAACTTCATGAAATAGGCATATGTGCATATGCATATCTACCCCAACCAAAACCATAAGTATTTCCTCACGGGTGAAAATTATTGCGTTTTATTTATTTTAACGGAAACGATATCTACACCGCTAATTTTTACTATTTCCACCGCTAATCACCGTATAACTATGCGGTGCGTTAATGACCGAGTTAATGACGATCAACGACCTACCGCATATACATGCGGTAGGTCACCGTATATACATGCGGTGATAGCAACCGTAGACAGACATACCGCATCTTTATGCGGTGAGCAACCCCGTCCCGTTTCAACCCCACCGCATACCCATGCGGTGGGTATCGGATAACCCGATTTGCACTGAACTATTTGGAAGAGCTGAGGGGACCGATACGAACCGATACACACCGCTTGGGTTTGCGGTATTCGTCCACACTACGAATTTATCGTATAATCCATGGACATCTGCAAAGGTAAATCCTACTACAGCGGAATTAACTTTTAATAAACGCCGTGATCTGAACAAAATCATATGAGGGGACCGATACGAACCGATACACACTGCTTGGGTTTGCGGTATTCATCCACACGACGAATTTATCGTATAATCCATGGACATCTGCAAAGGTATATCCTACTACAGCGGAATTAACTTTTAATAAACGCCGTGATCTGAACAAAATCATATGTTGAATTTAAAACAAAGATGATTAAAACGAAAGTGCGATAAATATAAGCGATGACAAAAATATGGAGTTCGGATGTGAAATGGAATAGAGAAAGATACAACCCAATTGAACATATGAAGTTCGAAAAATGACATCAGAAAGTGGGAAATGCTAATACGGTAGGGGACGGCCACCATCACGACGGCGGTAAGCTCTATATCGTGCAATCATCGCTGCAAACTGCTCGTCCCAACCGTCGACAGTGCGATCGTGATGCCATGTCCATGTGACGTAGACTGGAGGAAGAGGTGAACCAGGCAACAACCAAATCTGTGAATACAAGGTTAATATTGATGTCAGAAAAGAGAAACAAAACAGTAACAAATTAATGAATATGAAATACGAAACGTACCGGAACGAAATGGTTGCTGTTGCCGACTAAAGCTATTCCATCTAGCTCCTCATAGGTCGGTACTGACGGGCCACCGGTGGCGTACAGAGGTAGGCACAACATAGGCATCATCCGTGACAAAATCACCAAAGGACGCTGGTGAAGCGTGGCAAACACCTCGCCCATGATCGGAATCTCCATCCAATACGTAGCATCATGACACGTGCCGAAATAGTTGACCCTCATGATGAGCTCATCTAAGGCCGGATAGTAATGGTACCGATCTGAATGCACCTGCAACTCAACGGCCAGCTCTCGTCGAACTCGAAGCCATGCGTCTTGTCCCAAGTTCAGAAGACAAGCTAAAGACCTATACCCACAGTGACCATCACCTGCAATATTTGTGACTGCTCGTACGAAAGTAATCATGAATTCGTCGATGTTGCCAGTGCCCCAATTGAATTCTACTCGAGGTAGATTCTGTGGTGGAAGCGTCGTAGGTGCTGGTGTTGGAATGTCACCTACAATCTCCGGAGCTGGCTCCGACGCTGATCGACCTCGTCCACGTCCCCTTCCACGACCCCGTCCTCGTCCTCTGCCTACTCCTCGGCCTCTAGGAGGGTCGTCGATGGCAATGTCGTTGGACCCAGTGGCCTCCTCAGTACCTTCCACGTCATCTGTTTCGTTTGATGCCGGTTGACCCCGACCTCGGCCTCGCCCTCGTGCGGATCCAGTGGTCGCCTGTCTATCTGCCCGACGTTTAGCCCGAGCACGCTCACGTTCCCAAGGTAGAGGGTTCGTCTGACAGGGGTGGCGAGTCCTCGGTCTCCCGGGCGGTCTACGGTCCTCCGGGTCAGGGGTGGTCAACGGTGTATGGGAGGGACGATCCCCGTCGTTGAATGCCGACGCGATTCTCCAACGAGTATCCTCGTCCATAGCTCCGCTCTGGAACAAACTGATCATGCGCGACATGTCCACATCAGCTCTGCTGAGGGGAATGTTATCCTGGACGTTGTCAACATGAGGCCTCTTGAAATCCAATTGCTTCCAAAAAATGTGTATCTGGGATGGTCTGATGGGTATCTGCGTGTCTCGATAAGCTTGCATGTCATGTGTGCATGGAAGACCGTAAACGTCCCTCCAGTATGCATCTCTGCATGGTTGCGAAGGTGGCTCGGCTTCCATCTTTGTGTAGATTTCGAACAACAGGTTGAAACATTCCTTCAACACAATATTTCGAATTCGATCGAAAATCCATAGGTCGTGGGAGTCTGTAGGCCAGGTGTTGTTCGCTCTCCCTAGTGTATTCTTCACCTCCCATATTTGATCCGCCATCATCAGATCGATTGTGTTTATCACGTGAGTGAAATCACCGACTGCAGAGTTTAAGGTCTTTTTCAACACAGAATGAGCCGCCTCAACCCTAAAAGATAAGTGAAACTCGCAGGTGAAGATCGTTATATGTAAATAAATTACGATTATAATGAATTTTATAATGAAAACGTAGGCGCACCTGTTTGTCGTGGTCGTACCAAAATGCTGGATTGCGTCTGTCCATGCACGAACTATCTGCTCCGAGTAATCTCGTAACCACGTCGCCTCCAAATATGGCATAAGCCCTTTGATATGCCCCCACTCTGCATGCATACCCCTCCTTCTAGCGGCGAAAGTTCCAACCGATCTGGATTGGAACAGGCCAACACATGCGTTCTTGAAACGCCTAGCAACATCGAGATTCTTTGATTTCTGGAAAGCAGCTTCTTCGCATCGTCGGAGGACGTGCACTGTGCACAACATATGCCTGACGTTGGGAAGAACTTCTCGTAGCGCCGCAATCAATCCCAACTCTCAATCAGTGACAATAACGTTAGGAAGATTACCTCGCATAAGGTAAACGAGCTGCCCCAACGCCCAAATGTACGTATCTGTGTTCTCGTGCGACATGAAGCAGAACCCGATGACGAAGTTCTTCTTTGTGCAAGTAAATCCAACGAACTCACACAAAGGGATCCCGTACCTGCACAATGAAATATTTGAGTTCGCATGACGTGGTGGGAATGGGTAAAAGAATAAGTGTATATAGAAACTTACGCATTCGTCCGGTATGTACTATCGACGAGGACGACGTATGGAAACATTGCTAGAAGATGGCGAGCGTCTGTATGGGCGATGAATAGATCTTGAAGCATGTTGGGATCGTCATGGGATCTCCTCGTACAATAGTAGTAACCCTTATCCCGCAAAATGCAGAGTGCTTCCTGGGAGACTGTTCGATCTCCTCTCGCTTCAGCTTTAAACTTTGCTCTCGCATTGTACACTTGGTGCCGCGATGTGAAGTTCAGCTTCTGTCGTGCGTCAGCTGTCATCTTCAATGTAGCTAAAATCAGTTTTGGTGGGGTACCAGCGACGGTAAGGGCCAACGTAATGTCTCTTTCATATGCATCCATCCGTCCGACGTACGGGTGACCGTCCAATGCACCGGGGAGTAGATGGTTGTGCTTGCCATGAATAACGTCCAAGCTCCATTCGCCCCGTTTGAACTCCACGCCAGACAATGCAAACGGACACCCCTCTATCTTCGAAACAGCTCTGCGCGTGTTCCCGCTTGCATCATCTCCGGCTACTCGCTGTCTCTTACGGGGAGTGTACTGGCCGTACTTCTCACATGCGAGCAATAGACTCCCACGCCTTGTAGGAGTGCTCCCCCAAGAACACTTGATTGTCAAAACCATATTAAGCTTTAATGCTGTGCCACGACAGTGTTGTAGGAGATCGTCGCGATTGGTCCACGTCTGGGATGTAGCAAATTCGGGAGTGTAATCGCGGTACTCCTGGTTACGGGCCTGATGGTCCTGACCGTCTTCCGACATCGGATCAGCCTGCTCCTCCAGTGGTAGCTGCCAGCATGCAAACAGTGCATATATATTACGTGACCCATTCATGGTTTCCATCTGCTCTACTTCAAAACCTAATTTATTCCCCTACATAACCGGTACCTATATCTTGGTTTCCATTCCATATGATTCCAATACCTATATTCTGGTTATTCCACTACCTATATTCTACCTACAATGACATTCCAAATGATAAACATTAATCACATACCGGAAGACGAGGGGGTGGTGAGTTATCGGCCATTGGCGTCACGGTAGGTGCTTCCTCCCCCGGGCTTGAAGGCCGTCGACTGGTGTCGTCGTTAACCATATTAGAAAATGACCGTTGATGAGGTGTGAGGGGATTGGATGCATTCCAACGGAGAGCGGGTGACTTCTTATACAGTAACACCACATGCCTATGCGGTGTTTCCAGATGACCGTTGGTGTTGAATTATTTGAATTTGTGGGCCCACCGCATAGGTGCTCGGTGTAATGGACACCGTATATGTCCGCGGTATATTACCGCATAGGTATACGGTGCATAAACGTATAGGTATACGGTGAAGAACCGCATGGACATGCGGTATGTATCTATATATACCCCATGGCCGGTTAGAGACATTTGTTGTGGCGGAAAAGCGATGATAATCTGTGCGAACTAGTCAGGGCCAAAAATTTGTGTCTTTAAATCGAAATTTTTGACCCTTGACTAGTTTGCACGGGTTATATCGTTTTGTTTCATAAATTAAATAAAATCCGTATGTATGCTTTTTTCATGGCTCAATAGCGATGATAGTCTAGGCAACATGCCTCGGCCGCCGATTTGTGTCTTTTGGTTGAAATCGTTGGCCGCTGACATGTTGCTCGGGTTATATCGCTTCGATGTGGGGTTATGTAGCTTCGATCTAATAAAATGCAATAGGTATCCGCAGGATAATGTGAAAGACGTTGTGATAGTATATATGTACGCCCATGACGTCTTTAACATTATCCTGCGGATGACTATTGATCATCCAAACAAAACTGTAAATGCTTCGGAAACGTACCGGTACGGGTACACCGTCATCTTCGTCCGTCATCGTAGTGGGCGTCTAAAATACATCTGTCAAGGGAGAATGAACCTCTTACAAGAGGACGAAGCTGGGAACTTTCGTCGGAATTTACGACGGAATCTCTCATCTTCGCACTTTTATAAGAGGCCCGCTCTCCTTTGACCGATGGAATTTGGACGACCAACTCCGATGGCGGAAGAAGATCACGGAGTCCCTGTGCCGGTATGTTTTCGTGGTTTTTTGGACCACCGCATATCCATACGGTGTCGTATACCGCATATCTATTCGGTGACCCACCCCATATAGATGTGGTATAAGACACCGCATATCTATGCGGTATAATTCTCGCAACCATATAACGCGGCGTGATTTCCCGCTATAAATTACCACCGTGCGATGTCGTGAGTATTAAAGCATGGCAGCTGGTAATACACCAAGACCTTTCTTCTCAGTCTCAGGGAGTGGCCCGAGGGATTTTTTCTGGTGGGTAGAAGACGTCTCGCTGATACAAATATTGGTAAGCCCCATTCTGTCGTATGACATATAATTCACAATGTTCCGAACTCACTAAGTACATCTTCAAAATTGCAGCCTCTACCTTCCAACTTCGAAGAAGAATATGGGTCGGCCGGCGTCGAAAGAATAACGCTGACTAATGGGGTAGGGAGGAGAGGCACCAGCATCCGGGTTGAGCGCAACAGATCCGGGGCGCTCTGGCTCGCAGAAGGATGGAATAATTTCGCGATATCCCGGGGCGTGCGCGTAGGGGCGGGGTTGATGTTTAGCTACTTAGGCAACTCTCGGTTTCGGGTAGTCGTAGTGCCGCCGGAGAATGTTTCACCATCAGAGGAAACGATTGACACCAACGCTTGTGCTGACAATTGCACAAATATTCCTCGTATGGCCTCGAGAACTTTTCGTGTATAATTTTGTATGACACACCCTCTGTCTCACCTTCAAACTCAGCTACTTTAACCATGATTTGGTTGTTGTGATTCGGAAGAAGTGGTTTTCGCATTTTATAGGCAATGTTTGCCCCTATATGTGGCATATCCATCCTAGGTCTCGTCGGCATGCTTGTTGTTGATGTGCCTCTTAAGATGATCGTGCTGCAGGTTGTTGGTCACGGTGTAGCGATGGCCGCAGTGACGGCACGTTGCAGTAAAAGCGATGCCTCCAAGCGGCTCCTTCTTGTAGTGCCTGGTGAACATGTCTTCCCGTGGAATTGGTCTTTGTTCGGCAGACAATGTCGGTGGGGGTGTGTTTCTGGCGGTGGTGTGTTTCCGGCGCTGGGTTGGCCCTCTTTTTATAGACTAGTTGACACCCCGTGTCCATGCGGTATGTACATACCGCATGGACATGGGGTATGTACATACCGCATGGACATGCGGTTTGCATATACCGCATGGACATGCGGTTTGCATATACCGCATGGACATGGGATGTATTCTCACCGCATGTCCATGGGATATGTCGTATGAAACCGCATGGAAATTCGGTATGCAACCTATATATATGGCCCGGAGTCTCTGGCCAAGTGACCACACACCTTAACATGTCGGACAATAGCGGGGAAAGCTCAAGCAACGACATAATACGCCAAGGCACGATGGAAGAGTTTGAGGCGGTTCTCTACACTGGTAGTCCACGGTCAAAGACGGTGGAGGCAATCATAAAGAGACTACGTGATGAAAATCGGTCGCTCCTTGTGGAAAACCAACAAGGCCGTTGGCGGATTGATATCCTGGAAAGTCAAGTTGCAGTTCTGGAAGATGAAAAAAAGGCTCTTGTAATGAAGCTAGATGAAGCTACTGTGCGTAACACTTGACTATATTAGGGCCATTTGTATTTCGGTGCTTGTAATTTATAAAGTTCACTACTGCACAAAAAAGAATCCAAACTACCAACTACTACACAAAACGTCATCTACCCTCAAACTACCAACTACTACGCAAAACGTCATCTACCCGCAAAAGGAACAACCGCATACATCATCCCAGATCGCACCGTCACGGTGGGGGAGGACCCCAAAATTGCTCATAGATGCGAGTGAGGTGTGCCGAAGTCAACTCAACTCCAAGCTGCCTGAGTCGCAGAATCTCTAACCCAGCCGCATGATGGCGCTGCTCAATAATGGTCGGCGGGGGTGGCGACGACGGGGGTGGCGGTGGCGGGGATGGCGACGGCGGGGGTGGCGGCGGTGGGATGATGGGCTGGTGTCGAGGAGTGTCAGGAAGTAGGTATGGATGACTATGGCGGTGAAACCACTCCAGATAGTCATCGGCAGGGACGGAGCCAGGAGTTTATCGAAGGGGGGGGGGGCGAAGTTTTATACAAATTGTTGATTAATTCTTCGGTAGATTTTTCTATAGTTTAGAGAAGAATAACTATGATATTTAATTTACATTGAATGGTGATATATTTTAGTTCAAGACAAGGTTTTTTTAGTTCAAAACACAATGTTTTTTTAGTTCAAAACACAATGTTTTTTTATTCAAAATTGTAGTGTTTTAGTTTAAAACTATGTCATTAGTTGTTATATTGTTATTTTTCTCTTTAAAAGGAAAATGATGTCGTTTTAATCTATATCAAAATTATTTTTCGTCTAAAAATATCGTTTGAAACCCACAAAGTCATATACTCATATGCAACTTGTTGTTCTCTTATCATCCAATAACGTGTAACAAGATATACAAACTTTAAACTAGCATAATTTCTTATATAATTATCGAATTTAGCAATATAACCTCTTGTTTCGAAGCTCTTAGGTTGAATTATATTACCAAAATATCAAATAAAGTAAAATATAAAAGCATCATGATTTATTAAAAGACATTTGAAATAATTAATCTGTGTTTAACTTTCAAACGTTCATAACTTTTTACTCGGTTATCGGATTCAGACTTATAATATATCAAAACGAAGCTATCGACGAGTAGAACAAATATAAGTAATTTGTCGGATGAAAGGGGGGCGAATGCTACCGCTTGCCCCCGCCTAGCTCCGCCTATGGTCATCGGCCACGCCATATGGGTACTCTTCAGAGGTCCGTGGCAACTCCTCCATGGGGAAAAGATGATCGAACCTGTGCGCCCAGTGGTTGTCAATTGGGTGGAACGACGCCTCCTTCTTGGCGGACTTCGGTCTGAGCACTACGGTAGGTCTGATTGGATCAGCGGAAATTTGCTGAACCCGACCAAACTGTCGCAGCACTCGGTCCGGCATATACGGCTCCTCCTCGAACAACCACCGAATGGTGCCCCTATATCTCGAAAGACGCAGATCTCCATTGAAATCCAAGTGTCTACCAAATGGCACGAACTCAATCTGCAACGGAATATAAATTGTTATTACGACTAAAATCTAGTTTATAGTATGACAAATGTAAGTGCGGATATAAATTGTGTTCGTACCTCGTCGACAGTCATCTCATCCAACCTCCGCCACAAAACATCCAGTCGCTCGATGCGAGGCCTATCATCCCGGGTGACCGTAGCGGAAAATGGTGTCGCCCCCAGGACATACCTCACCCCGCGTCGCGGATCCCGGGAAAGCCTCCGATCGAGCGTCATGCCGGGCTTGAACACCGGAAAATGCAACCATATCCACACCTACAAAGGAACAATACTATCAGCAACATAGTCATTATAACCTAGTTACAAAACTTGTAAAATAAATAATCACAGAACGAATGACTTACCTCCAATAGTTTTGTACAACCGTCCATGTCTTTGGCCAACTCCCGGGTCGCCTCGCCCAATCCCCGATACAAGCACGACAAGACCCCTGCAGCTAGAGAAAGATGCGACACCTGCGCTGCGTCCATAAACCTACGGATCACCTCCGGACGCAATCTTCCGCCCGACTTATCGATGAACAAGGTCGCAGTCGCAATCATCCCCATCACAACACCCAAGATGCACTCCATATCATGCTCAAGTGGGGCGCCATCTCGAACCTGCTGTCGCATCGGGGCTATCTTCTGAAGGAGGAGCTGAACAATAGGGCCTCCATGGTCCCATGCGCTCCTCCGCTCGTTCTGAGTCAAGTCGTAATACTCCCCAACTATTTCCCTCCAGGTGCCCACGTCATCCAAGTGAATACACTCCTCTCCGTCCAAACCAAGGCCAAGTATGAAGAGCACATCGTGCAGTGTGATGGTGATCTCTCCCCATGCGAAGTGAAAACTGTTCGTCTCGGGGTGCCAGTGCTCAACAAACGCACTGATCAGACTGTGATCCACATGATCCCACTCGAAATCTCTCAGGTCCCAGAACCCAATCTCCCGCACTGCGGGAAACCAGGACTCCCGTCCATCAACCTCCAACAACGCCTCTACACGGCCCAGCGACTGCCCTCGTCTCTGCACACGCACACCCCTACGCAATGCTTCGTCCTCCCGTCTCCAAATAGCATGTGCAATGTGGGTCTCGTAGTCTCTCAGAAGGGAAACGGTATGTGGCCCCCCTGGCCATTCAGGCAGAACAGCCCGAACAACCCCTGTCCTGCTATGCTCGCCATGCTGCCCAGTACCACCTGCCATACTGCTCTCTCCACGCTGTCTCCGCCTCCTCTGCACTGCACGGACAGGGGGCTGTGCCGCCTGGTCCCCTCCCATATCCTGACAAACATCGTCAGATGCCCCCCACATCGGATCATGTCTCTGGCCTCCTCCCATATCCAGCAACACATGCCTCGAAAGTCCAGCTGACTCAGTAGGTGGGGCCGAAGAGCATCTCTGTCCACGTACATGCCTCTCATGCCCCCCGGCAATCGGTACACCCTCCAAGTTCCTAGGTGTCGCTGATGGCACCGCCTGCTGACTCCCAATGATCGGCTCAGGCTCGGCGGTCGTCGGCGTCGACGATGGCGCCGCCTGCTGACTCCCAATGATCGGCTCATGCTCGACGGTCATCGCCGTCGACGATGGCGCCACATGATGACTCACATGCGTCCTCCCTACACCGGTAGAACCGACCGGGGTGAACGACGCAAAATCTATCTGCACAACGATCCATGGCTCCTGGTCGTCACCTCGAGCATGACTCGTCCCAGCACCCACATCTCCGAGCAGAGGTGCCGTGTCGTCATACGAGTTCAATTGTTCGCTCGCAAACTGAGTCCCAAAGTAGTCCCGATAACTGTCCGGATAATTTGCAGGCAATTCCTCTACCCCTCGCCCAGCTCCAGTCTACAAATGCTCATCCGTCTGACGTGCTCGGTCCCGTAGTAGGTACTCCTCCAACATCTCAACACCCTGGTCGCCTTGACCAGACTCTCCGGTCGACTGCAACACTGGGTAATCTGTGGGGTCAGACATCAAGGCCAGCTCAATCTGCACCAGACTCTGATATGTCTCTATAGACGACTGGGACGTGTGCCCCAAACCGTCACTCTGGTCAACACGTGGGTTGTGCCCCAAACCATCAACATCTACCGCGTCACTACCCGTCTCCATCGGAAATGATACACCCTCCAACGTGTTCCTCTCCCTAGCGTTAGCTCTCCTAGCAGATTGCAACAGTACCCTCTCTCCCAAATTTCTCGATAACACAGACTGTGTAAATTAAAATATATTTGTCAGAATCCTATCGCTCAATTGCAATACTATATCGTATGACTGTCTAAATGTGGCAAGATTTTCTTAAGGTTTATTAATGATATCATCTTAATACTAACAATTCATAAGAAAACATAAATATATACTTATTCGATTTCAATTTCCCCACACCTAGTATTTGTCAGAATCCTATGGCCCGAATACGATACTATATCGTATGACTGACTAAATGTTGCAAGATTTTCCAAAGGTTTATAAATGATTTCAGCCTCATACTATCAATTCCTAAGAAAACATAAATATATACTTATTCGATATCAATTTCCCTACACCTAGTAACAATTTTAACATACTGTGGGCTGAGGCTGTGTCTCCAGCGGTGGCGGTACATCAGTCGTCCTCCGCCTTTGTATAGTGGGTTCCGGCTACATTATATATAACAATGAAATGTTAACACTATTTCCTTCAAATTAAAAAATAAAGCAAATTGATTATCATAAACGTTACCTGTAACGGATGTCTCCGAAAAGGACCGACATCATCAGCCGCGGCTTTTCCACGGTTATCTTTCACCATCTCAAAACCCGGGTACAAAGTGGTGGTAGATATGGGGACGGGGAATGGACAAAACCAAAAGTCGGGCTCAGAAAGAAAGGAATGGGAGAAGATTGAGTCGAGCTCGGAAAGATAGGAATCGGAGAAGATTCGGTGTGTCGGAGAACTGGGCCCCCACGCCTATTTATAATGGGACCCCAAGGGTAAAAAATCATACCGCATCTCCATGCGGTATTCTTTTTACCCAAATTTCAAAAAATACCGCATGGGTATGCGGTATTTTTACAACCACCGCATGTCCATGCGGTAGGTTTCGGATAACTACGACCCAACCAGATTATTGTATTACGGACTCCGTTTAAACCTAACCCACCGCACATACTTGCGGTGTTTTTATACGGTCAACAGACATACCGCATGTACATGCGGTATGTCAGGCTAAAATTTTATTAAGCCACCGCATCCCTTTGCGTTTGATTTGCGGTGTAAATAGTATCAGAACTTTGTGCCATTTTTTATACTTCCTCTATCTCGTAATTTAATTCGTTTTAGGTATTTACACACTTATTAAGGTGCATTAAAGATATATATTTTTAGGGTAAATTACATGTTTCATCCCTAACCTTTGCACTATTAACTACAAAATTATCAAAGAGTGTACATGTACTAATCCTCCAATTGTCTAAAAGTTACATTTTAAAAATAATTTTGACACAAATATTATTATTTTGTGATTTATAATCATATTTTTTTAGAAAAATATTGTCATGGTTTTTTTTAAATCAAATGTGCATGAATCATCAATTATAACATTTTTGAAAACTTTTAATCAATATTTTTGACATAAATAATTTTGTGCTACACCAAATGTTACACGAAGCGTAATAGGTGATCTTCACACTTTTCATATATACCTAGGGTGGCTTAAAATGGACCCGACCCGACCCGGAAAATACGGGGTTGGGGTTGACCCGAGACCCCTAAGGGTCGGGTCTCGGGTCACATTTTAAGAAATCCCGGGTCAACGGGCGGGTCGGGGTCTGACCCGGCGGGTCTCGGGGTCTGACCCGTTGACCCGGTTTTTTTTTTTTTGTGTGTGTGGCTCTAACAACCAAAAATGTACATATTAGTATATTACAATAGTTTTTTTTTTGTTTTTCTTTTCTTTTGTTTTACAGTAGCTTTTTTTTTTGGTTTAATTTGTTTTATAGTAGCTAATTTATATGTAATACGTAACTAATTTACAGTAGCTTCGAGAGACTTCCTTTTTTTTTTAAGTAGCTTCGAGAGACTAAGAATAGTACGTTTATATGTAATACGTAACTAATTTGGAGACTACGGAGTATATGTAATAACTAATATGCGGATGAAAAGTAAAAAAAAAATCCTTTTTATTTAATTTTAAATATTTTAATTTTGTAACAATTAACAAAATTTTAAAACTCGGGTTTTCGGGTTAACCCGTCACCCGACCCGGAAAACCCGGAATTACAAATTTCGGGTTCGGGTCGGGTGACGGGTCGCATTTTTAAAAATTTCGGGCCTTCGGGTTTACCCCCACCCGGAATATTCGGGTCGGGTCGGGTCGACCCGAATGAGCCACCCTATATATACCCAATTGGATAAAAAAAAAAATTGCCACATCAGCTAATTAACATCATGTTAACGGAACAATAAACAGAAGGACTTTTGGTGGATGTAATCCCATAGTTTAGGGACCTAAATAGAACAAATGAAAGGTTAGGGACCAAAGTGGAAAATGTTGCAAAAGTTAGGGATGAAACATGTAATTTACCCTATATTTTTATTTATTTTTTACTGTAAAAAAGTTTGAATGGTTGATTGGATGATAAAGAATAACTAGTACGTACAATTCCCGCACCATGGCGCGGTTTTTTAAAACTAAAACATTAATAATATATATAAATATATTATAAAATACTAATAAAAGTTAAGATAAAAAAAACTTTACCATAAATGTATCTTATAATTATGAAATAATTTTTTTTTATATCTCGTCTAAAGTATAATACATAAGTGTAGATATTTTAAATCACCCAGTAATAATAATATCAATATCATTGTAATTTTTTTAGAAATTTTGAAATCTGAATCAGGCATTTAAATGTGATGTGTCACAACTAATAATTATATTCAATGTTTTGAATTAAGCTCAATAGTGAGCACATAAATGTGAGTTAAGCCTAATGGTTATATTAGATTGAATTCAATGTTTTGAATTAAGCCCAATTGTTAGTAAATATGTTAAGAATAAAAGAGAATGGAGGATTAAAAAAAATTAATGGAAAAAAGAAAAGAAAAGGAGAAATAAAAAAATCAAGGAAAAAACACAATTGGTCAATATTTCTAAAACTCCTCTAAGATTGACACGTAAGCAAAGTCTTCTAAATTAAGGTTATATATATAGATAGTTAGTACAAAAATGTGAGTTAAGCATAATGGTTATATTAGATTGACTTCAATCTTTTGAATTAAGCCCAATTGTTAGTAAATATGTTAAGAATAAAAGAGAATGGAGGATTAAACAAAATTAATGGAAAAAAAGAGAAAATGAGAAATAAAAAAATCAAGGAAAAAAACATAATTGGTCAATATTCCTAAAACTCCTCTAAGATTGACACGTAAGCAAAGTCTTCTAAATTAAGGTTATATATAGATATAGATTGTTAGTAAATATGTTAAGAATAAAAGAGAATGGAGGATTAAAAAAAATTAATGGAAAAAAAGAGAAAATGAGAAATAAAAAAATCAAGGAAAAAAACATAATTGGTCAATATTCCTAAAACTCCTCTAAGATTGACACGTAAGCAAAGTCTTCTAAATTAAGGTTATATATAGATTGTTAGTAAATATGTTAAGAATAAAAGAGAATGGAGGATTAAACAAAATTAATGGAAAAAAAGAGAAAATGAGAAATAAAAAAATCAAGGAAAAAAACATAATTGGTCGATATTCCTAAAACTCCTCTAAGATTGACACGTAAGCAAAGTCTTCTAAATTAAGGTTATATATAGATATAGATTGTTAGTAAATATGTTAAGAATAAAAGAGAATGGAGGATTAAAAAAATTAATGGAAAAAAAAAGAGAAAATGAGAAATAAAAAAATCAAGGAAAAAAACATAATTGGTCAATATTCCTAAAACTCCTCTAAGATTGACACGTAAGCAAAGTCTTCTAAATTAAGGTTATATATAGATATATAGATGTTTTGAATTAAGCCCAATTGTTAGTAAATATGTTAAGAATAAAAGAGAATGGAGGGTTAAAAAAATTAATGGAAAAAAAAAGAGAAAAGGAGAAATAAAAAAAATCAAGGAAAAAAACATAATTGGTCAATATTCCTAAAACTCCTCTAAGATTTACATGTCAGCAAAGTCTTCTAAATTAAGGTTATATATAGATTGTTAGTAAATATGTTAAGAATAAAAGAGAATGGAGGGTTAAAAAAAATTAATGGAAAAAAAGAGAAAAGGAGAAATAAAAAAATGAGAGAATTGCACATACTAACCCAAAAACCCGAAAGTGTTGCAAGGTTAACCCAACCCGGTTTATAATTGGGTGAAACCGGATAATTAGAAAACCCTTGGAGCCGGTAGTAGGTAAGGGAGGGGGGGTGCAACCTTCTAATGTGTGACACCTGGCCCGAGAGAGAGAGAGAGAGAGAGAGAGAGAGAGAGAGAGAGAGAGAGAGAGAGAGGGAGGGGGGGAACAAGTCCCGTCTGCAGAGGAGAGAGGCGGAGAGAGAGAAAAAGCAATTGAGAAAGGACAGGAGGGAGGGAGAGAGAGAGAGAGGTGAAAAAAAAAAGTGAAGTATGAGAGGAGAGAGAGATCAGTAGAGTGTCAGTGAGGGGGTATAAAAAGATATTGTTACTCTTTCACTTCAAAGAAGCATTTAGGCAGAGGTTTATTTGCATGTTGACGTGTCAGCAGTTAGTTTTAACTGGACACCCAAAGCAAAATCACATGACACATATTGGAATCAACTGGACAAGATTTATCGGAGAAACAGATTCTCCATCGACTTCGGATAGAAAATGGGCAAGTTTGCTTTCGATAAAGGTTATGCGAGAGGTGTCTCCCTCAAATCTCAAGCAAATTTACCCATTTTCTATTTGAAGTCGATGGTGAATCTGTTTCTCAAATAACTCATGTCTAGTCGATTCCAATATGTGTCATGTCGTTTTGCTTTGGGTGTCCAGTTAAAACTAACTGCTTACATGTCAACCTGCAAATAAACCCCCACTCAATTGCTTCTTCTTCGAAGTGAAACAGCAACAGTAAAGTTGCAGAGGAGAGAGGACCCTTCCATCTCTCTCTGTCATATCCCCACTGATCTCTTTCTCTCTCTCTCTCTCTCCTCTGCAGCTTTACTTTTCTTTTTTCACATACACACACACACACTCTCTCTCCCCCCTCTGCAGGCTTTATCTCTCCACTGTATACTTTCTTTTACTTTTCTCTCTCTGTCTTATACTCACTAATCTCTCTCTCTCTCTCTCTCTCTCATCTGCAACTTTACTTTTCTTTTTCACTTCTCTCTCTCGTGTCCTCTCTCCTCTGCATACTCTCTCTCTCTCTCTCTCTCTCTCTCTCTCTGATTTTTTTTTATATCGAAAGCAAACTTACCCATTTTCTATCCAAAGTCGATGGTGAATCTGTTTTTCTGATAACTCTTGTCCAGTCGGTTCCAATAGGTGGCATGTCGTTTTATTTTTGGTGTCCAGTTAAAACTAACTGCTTACACGTCAAATTGCAAATAAACCCCAGTCCATTTGCTTCTTCTTCGATGGTTTTTCTCTGAAACTTAAGATGTAATTCAAATTATATTAATGCCTCCTTACCGTCACTCTTCCCCCCTCTATCTTTGTCTCTGTCTTATCCCCTTTGTCCTCTCTCTTTTTACCGTCTGGGCTTAGGGGGGGAGGGCGACAATAGAACCAGGGAAACATTGAGTGTAAAGTTGTTATATTGTTTATTCATCAATAAAAAAAAACAAAGTGGTTCACCAAGCCTCTGCGAGGGCTCCTCCACTTCGATTCCACCTTCTCTACTCCAAATCCAGCCTCCACTCGCCTCAAATTGACCTGGAAAAGCCATCAGAACGAAGGTGAAGGACGAAGGCATCAAACATGACACACATGACAGTTAGAGTTATAAACATGACATCTGACTACTACAAACATGACAGAAATCAAAGTGCCGACAAATTCGTTAAAGGTTCGAAGGTATCTCAACATTAAACATTTCCAACTCGCCCTACTCCTACTACGTCGTAATCCACCCAACAGCTCCCCAATTTCCACAATTCCTCCAAAATCCTCAATTCCTCCAATTTCCCCTATTCCCCAAAAATCCTCAATTCCTCCAATGTCTTCAATTCCCCCAATTTCCCCATCTAACTACAACCAATATATCCATTTAAATCCATTAACCTTCCCCAATTTTACCCAATGTTCAAGACCAATTGTTATTTTCCCCCAATTTCCCTTCTATCCCCCTCTCTCGTCAAAGCAAGAGCAAGCCTTCCCCAATTGTATGCGGTGTCTGTTGCTTGTTTGATGTCCGCTTCTTCTTCCTTCCGTTTTCAAATCTGCAGACTTGCTCTTGTTCTTCTTCGAACTCCTTCCTCTTCTTCCTTCCGTTTTCAAATTTAAGAGAGAGAGAGGGAAATAGCAACCCTTTGGCCTTCCACTTCCCCTTCCCCTTGAGATGACAGGTTTTTCTTAAAACTGTCAATTCCGCTTCCATCCACTTGTCTCATTCTCTCTCCTCCATCAATGCAACCGGTCTCTCCCCCTATTGTAACCGACTAGGCTGTGAATTTTAAAGGGTTTGGGCTAACTTTTTGCAAATAATATGGATAGGGGATAGGGAGTGCAACCCAACCGGGTTTTTGGGTTAGTTTTGCAAATAGCCCTAAAAAAATCAAGGAAAAAAACATAATTGGTCAATATTCCTAAAACTCCTCTAAGATTTACATGTCAGCAAAGTCTTCTAAATTAAGGTTATATATAGATTCCTAAAACTCCTCTAAGATTGACACGTAAGCAAAGTCTTCTAAATTAAGGTTATATATAGATTGTTAGTAAATATGTTAAGAATAAAAGAGAATGGAGGATTAAAAAAAATTAATGGAAAAAAAAAAGAAAAAAGGAGAAACAAAAAAATCAAGGAAAAAAAACATAATTGGTCAATATTCCTAAAACTTCTCTAAGATTTACACATAAGCAAAGTCTTCTAAATTAAGGTTATATATAGATTGTTAGTAAATATGTTAAGAATAAAAGAGAATGGAGGATTCAAAAAAATTAATGGAAAAAAGAGAAAAGAAGAAATAAAAAAATCAAGGAAAAAAACATAATTGGTCAATATTCCTAAAACTCCTCTAACATTGACACGTAAGCAAAGTCTTCTAAATTAAGGTTATATATAGATATAGATTATTTTTTCATTGGGAAGAAAAATTATACATAGAAAATTAAAATATGGCATAGTTAGTGGCATTAAAATATTTTATAAATACAAAACGACATGTATTTTAATACAACCAAACTAATTCAATACCCGCACCTTGTGCGGTTCTTTTTAAATATTAATATATTTAATATTAGAATTGTATAAAAAAAATATTTATAATTGAACACACTATACATTACTAAAGTACGATATTGAAATAAATAGGTCATAAACCATAATCATTATATATCTAGAAAAATAAATAAATATTACTATCGAAGAGATGAGGTGTTAGGGCCAATAAAATCTGAAATATTTAAGATTTTCAATAGGGCATCTATAGAGCGTTCATGCTTGGACTTCTCGGAGAAGATTTGCTAGAAGAAGATTGTTTTATAGTTATCAACATGTCTAATGTCTAGAGTCTCAGGTGGGAGTATATGGGTTCGTATGGGACGGGTTTAATAAACCGACTAAAATTATAAACATGATAATTTATGAAAAAATATAGACTCCGTATGGGACGAAAAAGTGTTTATTTGTAAAAAAAAAGGTGGTGTTTATTTGGTTATTACTAGGGGTATTATGGTACTTTCAAAACAAATAAACAAAAAAACACCAAAATAAGCTATCACAAGTAGCATTTTTTTAAACACAAATTTTAACCAAAAAGCAAGTTTATATTGCTTCCCATACCATGTTAAAAAAAACTATCTCATTTTAATAATTTTTAACATGTTAAAATGTCATCCATACACACCCTATATGACAAAAAAAAAAGTCTCATGTGGGAGATCGAGATTCCCATCACTGACTATCATCTTCTCTCTTGTTCCTTCTTGGAGGTGGGTTGGGGTCATGTCCTCCGTTGTGGCAATTCAGTGGCCGATCAGGTTGCCTCACTACTGCATTTTGTTGATGATGTCTCTAGTTTCTTGCATCACACCTTCAAGGATCTCATCTTCAATGATGCTATTGGGAGATGGAGAGATGATCTTGGCAAAGATCACGTCCCAAAACCCTTTCCTATTTCAAATTTAAAAAAAAAATTAAACGAAGATTAATAGGGAGAATACACATTTATTGTATCAAATCAAAATTAATAAAATTTGTAACCAATCTTTGAGTTAGTTATAGGAAATATAATCCTAATTTAGTGAGCTCAATTAATTTTTTTTTAAATTTACCTCATTGACGGGAGATATAAATATGAAAAGTAAAGCGGTCACTGAAATGTGTCGATTTATTGAGAATATGTGAGTGGACAAATTTCCATATATTGAAGTACCTATACAAAATAATGAAAATAGGTTATAAACGACCAGGCATATTATCAAATTGTGAGAATATATATTTATAGTTTATTTGGCTGAATTACCATTTTACGTGAATGTGTCTTGTGAATGCATATAAATATATATTCTCCCAAGATACATGAAAACACCCCATCGAGAACACAAAAATTTTAACAAATAAACTACCAACTACCTATATATACATCACCCGCATAAAGAAGATACTATGATCAAGCAGAAACAGAAGAATAATATGATTATATAGGATCGATGTGATGGTGTGTAGAGGAAGCTAAAGCCCTAAAAATCCGAACAAATAAACTATAAATTATTTTTTGATATTGTAAAAATAAATATGATTTTATTTTGATTTTATCCATTGAATATCTAAACTAACCAACAACCAAATCTATAATATCTCAACTGATTTCGAAAGTATAAGGAATTAAAAGAAAATCCAAAAATTCAAGAAAATGACACGTAGGATATGCAGATTAATTACTAACAAAAAATCCAAACTTAATTAATTATTAACTAAAATTATTACATTAAAGGAGAAAACGTCACATGGGTTAGGCGATTTCTCCTTTAGTATTATACTAGTTTAGTACCCGCACTTTTGTGCGGGTTTTTTTAAATTAATATATTTAATATTAAAAAAATGTATAAAAAAATATTGTTGATTTGTTTTAGTTCTTATCAATTACTCCACTAACAAAATCTTATCAATTAATAACAAACAAATCATATATTAATCTAATATGATTAACAAATCTTATATTTCACCAAAAAAATAAATTAACAAATCCTATATCAGCCTCCTCATCTCTGCCCTTCGATTTGTCGGCACGGCTGCGAGGCGGTCAATGACATTGACCTCGTGGAGTACGTCGATTGATCGGCAAGGAGGAGCCATGGGTACTGGTAGTACGCCGTGAAGGGATCGAAGAGCACGAGGATGCATCCGGCAACGAACGGGCGAGTCGAACACTGACTTCCTCGTGGGGCTGTCCCTTGGCGGTTGCAGGCAAAATTCGAATTCCGTTAGGCTCTCCACAACCGCCTTCGTCCGCGTGCAACGATGCTCGCGACAGTCGAAGAACTTGCACTTTGCTGGCGGGCGTGCATTGCTCGATCAAGATCGATCAAATGCTTTCTCGGTCCTCGGGGCGCGGAGTGCCGACGAAGTTCACCAGATTCTTCCTTAATGTCTGTGTGAAATCACGTATCATTTAGCGTAATTTGGCCATTTTATTGCTCGATTTGGTAGATTAGGGTTTCAATTAGGGAGAGATCGGAGAATGTATTGTGTACCTGCATTAGCTTCTTCTGCCAAGCGACGATCTCGTTGTCTTAGCACGGTGGAAGAAGGAAGGGTGTGGCACACCGATGTCGTTGATCTGTCATGGCTGGCGCTCGATGAGTAGTTTCATAGGGTTCTGCAACTCGTCTAGTCAAGAAATCGAGTCCCCCAACCGACATTGTCCACGCGTTTGAAGTCTTAGGGGACCTTGCCCAATACAAAGAGGTGATCCAAGTCGAAGTTCCTCTTCCAGGGCTTTTGCTGGTTGAGCCACTCGATGAGCTCATATGAGAGCTTATCCTTTACTTCTAAGGTTGTGTTCTCATTGAAGTGCCATCTCAAGATGTCGAATATATCCACCATAGTAAGGCACGTAGAAAAGCTTAGCTTTCTTAGATCAATATATATACATATATGAGTAGAGATTTCAAGTACGGTAATTGATTTTTCTAATATTTTAATTAGTTAAGTAATATTAAGTTATTAAATAGATTTTTTTACTTAATTAGATAAGGTAGAATCTTTGCTTAATTATATTTTCTAATTTATTAAGATTTGGTTATATCCTACTAATTATGAGATTTTCTAACTAACCAATCTTAACAACTAATAAAAAATCTTAACAATCTTAACAAATCCTATAATTAAAAATAAAAAATCCTACTTTAAAGGAGAAGCCTCCACATGTCGTAGGCGACTTCTCCTTTAGTATTATAACTAGCGTAGTACCCGTGCGTAACGCACGGGATTTGTAAAATATATTATATTTTATAGAAGATATTACCATAATTTATTTACATTATATATTAGGTATATTATACTATTATCATAATATGAAAACGATATAGCAAAATATTATAAATTTGGATAAAAAAAATAATGCTTATATCAAATCAATATATAATATATGTAGCAAAACGTCAATGCCTCACCCCTGTAGGGTCGTTTGAGATTGAAATGCCCGAGGCGTGATATAAAAATGTGGCCCTCTACTATTATTTTTTGTTGTGTTAATTGATTGGAAGGTAAGACAAAATAATTTGGTAGTTCGACTACACCTTCAACAAATGCCGGTGAATGGAATTTTCAGAACTTTGGGATGGAGAGTACATAAAAAAAGATATAATATATTAATAAACTTAAAAGAAAAAAAAAATCCTTTCATCTCAAATATAGGCCATTATTTTTTGACATGTTTTTAAAAAATCTAAAAGCTCTATTAAATATTATCTTTTTATTAATTTTATTTGAGCATGTTATATTATTTGCAATGTCTAAATAGAAGATTTATTACTATATATTAGGCCAAAGAGAAATTCGGATAGGTAGAAAAAACTATTTTTTCATTTAAAATGAAAAAAAAAATTTTGCCTCAAATTATACGTACCACTTCAATTTTGCAAAAATAAAAAAAATCAACCCGAATTAAACCTTTAAAGTTTCCTACTCTAATGGATCACGGATCATCTGAAGAAGATTGACGTGATCTTATCATCAATTTATTGATTAAACAAATATATTAATTAAGATAAAGAGGTTAGGATCATGCATGATTTTGCATATCCAATAATCCAAATGATTTTTTAATAGTCTATTGATTATTGATATAAAAGTATAAATTAAATATCATTAGACAACTTTAAATAAAAAAACAAAATAAACAGATAAATTAAATACAATAATAAAATCTTCAAGTATTTTTATTTTATTAAATACAATATCATTTTAACTCATGTTAGTTAGTTTTAATTTTTAAATTTCCGAGTATCATGGAATCCTCAAATATCTTGACCAAAAAAATCAATAAACAAATTGTTTAAATATTATTAATTTATTAATTCAAACAAATCTCGTTGTTATGTGTTTTAATCATTGGTTAAAAAGTCTTGGATACATTAATTAATAAATATATTGATTTATTATTTTCCGACTTCAAAAAATCTTGGATAAAAAATAATATGCAAATTTGGAGAGTTGGGTTAACAAATTCAATATTTTAAATAATAAAAAGTGATTTTAAGTATATTTTTTTTAAATATATATGAGAGTATGTTGAGTGAATGACGGTCACGTGACACTTTCAACGTGAGGACACCATGTGTATCATTCGTGGCTACTTTAATATTATTTATGAAATCTCTTGATTTTCTCCTTTTCTTAAATTTATTTATTTTAAAACACAAAAACAAAATATTACCCCACTTACATAATCCTATAATGATATACGAAGATGCAAATTATGTGGGTGTTGATATGAAATTTTTATTCTAATTTTGTTCAGCTTCAATGAAGGTCATAAATGGTTGTTAATGTATATCACTGGGATTAATCACTACTATATACTGGTCTATAGCTTCAAACTACCAAATAAACGGCAAATTTCAAGAAAACAGAGTTGTAAAACAAAACAGAAGTGAATCAGATATTTTAATTGAAGGTTGAATCTTACTTTCCTGCAAGGCGAAAAAGTCACTGAATAAACTAATAGATAAAAGTAAATGAACAAAATATAATTTATACATAATGATGCACTGGGAGGGATGAGTTGAAATAATCTTCGCATCAAGTAGGATGAAATCCAATGACTTTAATTTCATTTGATCGTCATAATTGCTCGCTTTTCCAGTTACGAAGAACACAGATCTTGATCTTGTATCGGCCTTTTGGTTGTAAAGTATCCAAAAACGATACCTCGTTTCTCGTTGACACGAGTAATTCAAACACTCGAATAGATAAAGAAACAGGGAAGTTCTTTGGACGATTCATATGAAAATTGAATGTGAAACATGGTACTGCTTAAATATATGTATATATATATACATGCAAAATTTGATTTGAATTTTGAACGTTTAGGTTTTCAAAAATCAAATTCAATTCAAGATAAGTAGAAAAAAAAGGAAATAAAAAATAAATCAGCATATGAAAAAATCGGATTGTGCCGTGGAAATATGAAAAAATTTCGGATTGAGGGCACCAGCCGGCAGAAGATATCCGAATCAAATTTGAAAATTAAAGAAAAGTAGTGAAAAAAAAAAGAAACAAATACTAAAATCTAGCGGCATATGAAATAAACTAATAGATGAAAGTAAATGAACAAAATATAATTTATACATAATGATGCACTGGGAGGGATGAGTTGAAATAATCTTGTCATCAAGTAGGATGAAATCCAATGACTTTAATTTCATTTGATCGTCATAATTGTGTGCTTTCCAGTTACGAAGAACACATATCTTGATCCTGTATCGGCCTTTTGGTTGTAAAGTATCCAAAAACGATACCTCGTTTCTCGTTGACACGAGTAATTCAAACACTCGAATAGATAAAGAAACAGGGGAGTTCTTTGAACGATTCATGTGAAAATTGAATGTGAAACAGGGTATTGCTTAAATATATGTATATATATACGTGTAAAATTTGATTTGAATTTTGAACATTTAGTTTTTCAAAAATCAAAAATCAAATTCAATTCAAGATAAGTGGAAAAAAAAGAAAAAGAAAAATAAATCAGCATATGAAAAAATCAGATTGTGCCGTGGAAATATGAAAAAATTTCGGATTGAGCGCACCAGCCGGCAGAAGATATCCGAATCAAATTTGAAAATTCAAGAAAAATAGTGAAAACAAAAAGAAACAAATACTAAAATCTGGCGGCATATGAAATAAAAAATGGAAATTAAAAAATAATTATGGAAAATTGAAAAAATAATTAAAGAAAAGTAGGAAAAGAAAAAAAGAAACAAATACTAAAAAAAAAGTTGTAAACGTTAGAAATAAGAGAAGACCAAAAAAAAAAAAATAAGAGAAGAATTTAAAACAATTTGAGAAGTAATTGGAGATTTATCCTAAATTTCCAACTTTTAGCGTACGGCCGCCACGTGTCCCAGAAATGCAAGTGTTTTAGTATTATATTAGATATTAATTAGTCTAAAATGACTTAAATTTTTAGACGAATGGAGTCTTAATTAATGTATTTGATATTAAAAATATATATATAATTATTTGTAATTAAATTTTAAATCCTCCCTATAATATAGACATTGTTAAAACTTAAATATTTTTATTTAGAGACAAAACTTATCATATAAATTTAAATAAATTTGATATTAACCATCGTTCAACTATTTTTTTTCTCATTGTGCGTAATTATTTAGGGGTTGTTTGGTATTGATATGTGTATATCGGGTATTCGTATAAGTATCACTCATACCCATATCTATGTTTGGTAAATGGGTATATCAAAGTATTGATATCAAAAGTGATATCTCCATATACATATTCCTTCTATTTAGACCGTTTTTCCATATCTCCAAAATTTGGGAGACATTAGATTTTTTTTTTTTCCCCTTCAATGCTTCATCTTCTTCCCTTTCTCCTCCATCTCCTTCCCTTTCTCCTCCATCTGCCACCTCATTTCTTCTTCCATCCACGCCACCATCTGCAACGGAGACGACACCAATGACTACTGAACTAACTGGGAGGGTGGTTAGGGCTTAGAATCAATCAAGAAGATGACGACAATGGGTGGTGGGTGGGCCAACAGGTCCGATTAGGGTTTCGAAGATCACGGTGATGGGTGGTGTGACTGCACAAACGGCGACGACAGTGTAGAAGGAGAAGAATCTTGGAGGTTCACACGGTTGAGGAGAAGAAATTGAGCGTCAATTATTCGGATTCTTCCTGGTCACATTTTGGGAGAGAGATGGGATTGGGCTTATGGGTTTAAAATTTGATATCCATATGTGATATACTTACCTAACAAACAGGATATTAGATATGAGATATCAAATTTGATACTCATATCTTTGATATTGATATCTAATTTCCATCATCTACACCAAACATGCCCTTATAACGAATAACGATTTTTCTATCCTATGCCCAAAGGGGCATAGGATAAGACCCTAAATTTAGAAAAAAATAAAATAAAATTGTAATTAGTTTAGCCTTTTTTTAATTAGATTTTTAGGGTCATTTGCCTTTTTGGTAGGGAAATTTTCCCAATTTAAGATCTTATCCTATGCCCTTAGGGTATAGAATAGAAAACCGATCTAATAATTAGATAGATAAGATGAGAAGAGATTAGTTAGATAGATTAGATACTTACATATTGCATTTTAATAAATAAAATATTAGACTGTACGTATTTTCTTTCAAAAATTGTAATTTTGTAATTTTAGAGAGATGGAATGAATGAATGTTTTATTTTGATTTTTGTAAATAAAAAGTCAAAACACTTACAATTTATATGTATAATGCTTAGCATTATATGTATAATGTTTTATATTTCATCGAAAAATATTTCACATTTCATCTTTCATCGGATAAATGTAACCGTCACATATTCCTATCCAAAAATTTATAAATTCTACCGAATAATGCACTGGAATTAATTGAATAATAACGAAATTTGTACTAAACGTTTCATAGTTGATATGTTGAGATTAAAAAAACAATTTGGCTTATCTAAAAGAATTATCATTAGAGATTCACCGAATAATATTTGTATTCTATTGAATAGTTTCAGTGCATAACCATCTCATATTTCCTTTACACAATTTGCTATATTCTACAAAATAATAAATACACTGAATAATGCTTGTATTCAACAATGCCTCTTCACTTTTGACCAAACATTACTTACGATTTTGATTTATTCCCCTTGAATTCACGTGTTGTTTTGGGTAATTTACAAAAATACCCTATTATCCGAATTGTTTGCATGCATAACCCAATCCAAATTTTTTTTACTGAAATGCGGATATCCGCTTGCCAGGTGCAGCCGGTAGCAAGTCAACTAGTGGGGTACAGATGGACTCCATCTCGGTTGCATGTATAGAGAGAGATAGAGGGAGGGAGATAGCTCTACTCCTGAAAAGCGAAGAACAGTGAGAGAGGAAGAGGGAAAAAGTAGATGTTGCAGTTGTAGAGGACATAAGAGAGAGAGAGAGAGAGAGAGAGAGAGAGAGAGAGCTGAAATAGAAAAGTGCAGACTGAGAGGAGAAAGAGAGATCAGTGAGAGTGTCAGTGAGGGGGGGGGGGGGGAAAGATTCTTTCAATTAAATTATAAGTTTCAAAGAAAATCAATTGCAGAAGGAAGGGTCCGGGGGTTTATTTGAAGGATCACGTGTAAGCAGTAAGTTGTAACTGGACATCCATATTCGATACACATGTCACAGTTTGTATTTAACTGGACAAGATTTTAATTATGAAAAACAGAGCATAACGACATGCAACCTAATGGAATCGAATGGAGAAGATTTCTGGGAGAAGCGGATTCACTATAACGACATCTTTTTTTTTTTAATGTGTGGCCAATTATAATATTTACCCATATTTGGATGCCATAATTTCGTTCTCTCCGGTCGACACTACTATGCTTTACCCATATTGGAATCGAATGGAGAAGAGTGACAGTCAAGAGTGACAGTGAGGGGGCATAAACATACTTATAATTAAATGTTAAGTTTAAGAGAAAAACCACCGAAAAAGAAGAAAGTGGGTGCAGGTGAATTTGTAGGCCGACGTGTAACTGCTTAGTTGTAACGGGACACGTAATGAACACAACAAGACATATATTGACATATATTGGACACGATATCTCGGAGACAGATTCACTTGCATTAAACAAATACAAAACAGGAGCAAACATTTAAAAGACAGTAGCAAAGTGTAGCAACATAGAAGACAGTGAAATCGAAATTTACGGTAACAAGAAGCGAAATTGCGGCTGCGTGGTGAATTTGTATCCATCCCAATCGAAGTGTGGGCGCATATTTCGGGCATGATGATCAGTCGTCTTATCGCTTAGTGGGAAGTGGACCGTGACTGTTCGGTCATTCCCATAACCGGACACACGAACGACCCTACCGGACCAATACCCATCGTTGTCGCGTAGAAGTGTGGGCGCATATTACGGGCACGAATTTGTTGAACCGAGATGATCTCCCTCAGCAGCTCTCTTCTGTTGTTGCATAGAAGGGTCACATATTCGACCTTCTAGTGGCTAGGGTCCAGTTTGTGTACAAGGGTCGCCTCGTAGAATGACCCGAGCATCCCAGCCTCACCGCCAACGATCTCTACTCTTTAATTTCGTTGGTATGGCGGCAACGACACTGAAATCTACACAAATGAAATGATCGACAAACCTCCATCGTCCGATTCGTCGGATAATATAACGATGGGGACAGGTCGAGGAGGGAGGCTAGATGAGGGGACGCGGTGGTGTGACGAGGATGCGATTTCGTTGAAGGGTTGTTAGAGAGGTTGTCAAATGGCAATGGGGATTTAACTTCACCAATTTGTGGTGAGTATGGATGGTGAATGGCTATCATATATAAGTGGAGTGTATGGGAAATATCAACAATGTTCAACATGTGACCGTTAAGACATTAAATTGTAGTGTTTTGTTGTTGTCTACAATTAACATGACAGTGTTCTGGTATATACATGACACGTGTCTTTTCTGACATGACAGCAATGAAGGGGATTTACTACTTATCGTTAAACGATACATGACACCCATTAAAATCAACTCCCCGGTCAATGATTCCCCACTGGGCATGCAACAATTTTCTACTAGACATATTTTCAAGGGGTTTCATTCAACGTTTGACCTTCGTATAAAAATGGGTTTTCCACTCACACTTCATACTCATAAAATACAAAACCGTAGAAAAATATGAAAAAAATTCAAACCACTAAATACAATTTGAAACCATATGGAGTTAAAAACAATAAATACAATTTTACCCAACAAAAAATTCAGAGAGAGAGAGACAAAAGGGGGGGGGGGATCTTGCAGAGGAGAGAGAAGGACAGTGGATAAGACAGAGGAGAGAGAGGGGGGGGAGTGAGATTAAATTTCCCGCCCTGACATTTTCGCCAAAAGAGAATAAGAGGGAGAGGAGGGAGGAGGGGGAGACTATAAACCCATTCAAGCGTTTGACACCTATTGGGGTTAACTGGAAAGACACCGACTTCTTGTAGAAAATGCATAAGTCTTCCTTCTATTTAGGCTATGTGATACGTTTCTCCCTAAAATATGCTCATCTCCTTGTAAAACTGAATGTCTCCCCCTCTAACTAATGGAACAGGGGACAAATCATCCGTCTGCATCACTATATTGTTTGGCGGATGGTGGGCTTGTGAAGAGGGCACTTGGGTCGTGAAGGGGTCAAGGAGCCAGAAGGTCGTACTGGTAGACGAAATTATTGACTATGTCTCCCTAAAGAAACAACTGATGGCCAAGTTTAATGTCGATAGGAGGAGGCATGACGTCCAACTCACATATGCTATGCCGAAGAAGGAATGGTGCAGACTTTCTTCTATTGGGGATGGCAAAGACTTGCAGGCCTACAAGTTTGTAAACGGTCTTTCCGGAGAACAATCCTGGCATATCGACCTCCATGTCTCCCTACTACGCAAGGTTGGTGGAGATTTTGCCACTACGAAAGGATCCACAATGGGTCATTCAGTCGGGGATGGCCTACCCTTGACCGAAGAAGATCACCCACAGCCGAAGTCCCGCTTCGCAAGGGATGAAGAAGTGGAAGTTTTGGGAACACAAGGTGTCGATGGACAAGGAAGAGGTGTCAAGTTAGAAACGCAAATTGACCAGTTAGAATACTTGGTTCTCCAGTTAGTATATCCACGTGTCCAATTACAGCCAAGCGAGGAGTTGGACCTGCAGAACGCAGTCGCATTTGGACGTGGGAAGCAGGTAATTTGTGTGAGCAGTGATGTCGAAAATGTAGTCAGCTCATGGGATCAGGAGGTGGAGCGAACGGTGAGGGAAGTAGAGGAAGCATACCAACGTCGAAAAGGGAAGATTGGAGCGTTTCCGACGACTGTAAAAATTGAACCAGCAGAGTGGGCGAGTGTAGATGGGAAATTGTAGAAGCGTGTTGTTTGCAGGAGGATGGTCAAGTATGAAATAGATATAAAATAAAGTTCAGACTGACTTCCCTGTCTCAGCAAATAAATACAAGACTTCCTCCCGTTGTAGTAAGAGAAAATCTGGATCGAATCCACGAGGAAGCACGTCAGTAGTTCTTAGATAGTTGTAGATTCTCACAGACAGAATAGCAGAAAGACAGAAACACAGAAACAAGGAAAGAAACAGAAATAAAAGCAGAAAATAAAGCAAAGCAACAAAGCAAAACAGGAAATAAAGCAAAGACAGAAAATAACGCAAGGCAACAGGCTACTCGACCTCGATAAGAGGCACTCGAGATCGACAAAGGCATGTCAACAGAAACTGAAAATTCGACAACAGAAATAGAAAAATCAACTCGACTAAGACAAGTCCTACTCGAGATCGACCACAGCTACTCGATCTCGACAAAGCTTTCCTCTATCTCGACTAGAATGCAGAAAACTCAGAAATTTAAATTGCAAATTTTCGAAACCAAAACTCAAAAATTCAATGAAGTAAATCAATATATAAAAGACTTCCAAAGCCAGAGTATCAACGCCACAACGATAACCATGCAAAGTAACACACAAAGGCACAAAAGATCATGTTTTCCATCAAATAACTTTCGTCATTAACAAATAGGCATATAGAGGCTTTCGCATAAACCCTAATTGTTACTAACCCTTTTTCACATAATTAACCCAAGTTGCATTAAGATCACTTTCGCTTCAATAATACAAACAAGGATCACCTTCAACTCTCGCAAAAGAATCATGCTCATAGGGATAGAAGATGAATTGCACAAAAAGATCTGACCTTTATCGCATCGCCTCACATGGCCACCGTCGGGCTCACCCCAGCCCCAGAAGTGGGTGGACTACTCACGCCTCATCGCAATCGCAGACATCGATTGATGAAAAGAACTAACTTGCATTAAAACAAACTCCAACTTACAATCTCTCTTTATGTAACTAACTAATTGTCTCTGAAATTGAATGAATAAAACTGAGCCCCTAGGGCTTTATTTATAGCCTTCTAATCCTCGCTAATCAAGGATAGAATCTCCTATCTATATCTAAAATTATATCTAAGAGGATAAAAGATAAATAAATTGCATAATGGAAATAAATCAACTAAGGAAAACTATATCTAAATTAGGTAAAATATCTTCCAATGTAGGTAGAACTCCTCTTCCATAGATAGACTTGATGTATTTGGATAGAATCTTCCTCCTTCAGCCCCAAGGAATCCCAACTCTACTCGGACAGCACTTCGTCGACGCGTTTCTAGAATCCAGTCTACTCGACATCGACAAGAGCTTCGTCGACCTCGACAAGGATTGTTCGTCGACGGGACTTCTCGGCTAGATCTGCTCGACATGCTCGGATCTGGGTTCCTGGGCTCGTCGATCTCGAGGACGTCTCGACCAGACGTCCTCGAGATCGACTAGGGTTGGTCGAGGATGGTCTTCTGATGGTGTCGACTAGAGCTCTTCGGCATGGACTCGGACAACCTCTGGGTGGCTCGTCGATCTCGACAAGGCTTTGTCGAGATCGAGTAGAGGTGTGCTCGGCTTCTCGTCCTCGGCTTCTCTCCTCGTCGACTCCGGGTGTGGCACTGGGCTTCGTCGATCTCAACTAGGGTCTTGTCGAGATCGAGTTGGGTCCGGAAGTCGGGTTGGTCTGGCTTTCTCGATCAGGCACTGTCGACCAAGGCAGCTCGGACAAGCTCTTCGAGATCGAGTTGGGTCAACTCGAGATCGATTAACCTTGACTCTCAGATTGATTCGACTGGATCCGCTGCTTTCTTGACCTTGGATTTCTGTAGCCGTTTTCCGACCTTTCTTAGAATTGCTGTAAAACGCCTCGAATTCTGCGATTTAAAAAGAAACTGGTGTAGATTCCATAATTTGGCAAATAAACATAAACTACATAGGTTCTGTACTATCTTAGCCCAAATGAATGAAATGTATGCAAAAATCGACATAAAAGGTAATGTCAAACATGGCAAATTCAGCTCACAACAAACACCACATACTTAAGCTTGCTTGTCCTCAAGCAATACTTTTAATTGTCATTCAGGGGAAGAATTCAAACTCTCAACATATCAGATTCATTCTCATATAACCCTGCAGTCAATTACCATCCTCGAAAAGGTACTAGTGTCACAAATTCATGCATGTGCAAATATATAAAAGCAACATCTACTCAAAAAAGGAGGGTTATGCAAAATATTCATTCGTGACAAAGCATTAATAATCAAGAGGACTTCAATTTAAGCTCAAATAAGGAGTAGATTTGGTAAAAGGCTAAAAGGTGGGCAGTTTCTGGCAATGTGGTGCTAATGATCTGGGGAAATGGAGTATTTCCAAACTTTCATACCACATTCTTTCTCATTAGATTCATCACCTTTCATAATGCTTTTATCAATAATAATGCTTTTACCTCTCTAACCTCAGCACTGCCTTCTCGCGAGTCGCAAACATGGGTGTCATGAATGGCCCCGGATACTTAGTGCTTTGGACTCCTCACAATGTGTCCCATCTCTCCAAACTATTATCTCAGAGTGCAGGGTCAATCTACCTTTATCTCCTGAGGTGATTGGATTTTCTTTCACTCATTAAATTTTCCATATATTTCAAACACTTTCCCGCCAAACTCCAAATAATGATAATAACAACACAACAACCATATAACAATCTCCATAATGTAACATCATTCTCAACATAATCTCCGGATAAGGTAAAGAATGGCAATATTTTAGAACATGTGGAGCAATATATGAAATAAGGCATAATATGGCTTTTGTGATGCATAAGCATAGGTAAGGCTAGGATTATAAACAATGAGAGCATTATATGGAAATATAAAGTCCTCCATCATCTTATCATGCAACATGTCAAAAGCAACTTTAAATTTTACCTCCTTTTATGGTTTTCATGAAATAATGCACTTCATTGTGACTTCCCTTTACTAGGCAATTTCATGTTATATCTCTAATGAATCCAATTTTGCATCGTCGAGTTCAATATAAACTTCCATGACATTATTTCAAAATTTCAATGGGGGTCATTTTTTCTCAAAATTTTGGAAAACATGCATATAAGCACATAAATAAATAATGCATTCCAAAATAGCCATGTAGCAATTCAAAGAAATAATGCACAAAGAATGTCAAATATGGCAATTATGCATGAAGTAGGCCCTTCCCCCACCCCATACTTAAACATTACAGTGTCCTCACTGTATAAAAACAAGGGTAAAGAAAGAAACTCACAAGACAGGTGTGCAGGGCCTCTTAAAATTTCGACTGGAGCACCTCCTGACCGAGTTTGAATATAGCTTGACTTTATCCATGGACCTGAAAAGTGTAGAAGACATATACCCACTAAACAAAAACCAAAAAAATGTTCAAAAACAAAAGCAAAACAATGTCAAAAAAAAGTCCTAAAAAGTTTATGTACATGCTCTAGATTTTATAGTCACTAGGCCGACTTTTCCATTTATGCTCAAGGTGGCATTTGCAGGGCCCATGTAGCTTGGGCCTCAAATAGGACTCCATTCTTGTCCATCAGCTGTAATCCTCCAGAATGGATCTTGTTCACCACGAAAGGCTCCATCCGCTTCTTGTTAAATTTGTTGGGGAACCAATGATCCTTTGATTTAGAGACATAGAGCTTGTCTCCAACTTCATATTCCTTGGGCTCATCATTGGAAATCCTACATAAGCGCACATACCAAGGCAAACCTCTCCCATGTATAGATAGATCTTTAATGGAAATAGGAGAAGAAAGATCCATACCTTGGCTTACCTTCGCAGAGACGGAATCGGGGACCACTGTGTTTGGTCGATCTCGACTAGGGTTAGTCGATCTCGACGAGTCTGCAGGTTCTGGTGGTGGTCTGCTCGAGGATGCGGAAGTCGACGAAGGACATGTCTTGTCGATCTCGACAAGGCTGGTCGACCTGGAGTAGGGCTCCGCTCCTGGTGGCTGCAGCGTCAAGGAGGAAGGATCTGGTGGAGTCGAGTGGTGGTCGATCTCGACAAGGGTGGTCGAGATCGAGGATGATCCTGGCTCTGGTGGTCTCAGCGTCGAGGAAGCAGGAGTCGAGTCAGCAGAGAGCTTGTCGATCTCGACAAGGGTGGTCGATGTCGACGAAGGTCCTGGCTCTGGTGTCGTCAGCGTCGAGGAAAGCTGAGTCGACGTAGGGCTCTGGTGGTCGATCTCGACGAGCCTACTCGAGATCGAGTAAGGTTCTGCTTCCGTCTGGCTGCTCGACGAGGTTGGTACTGGTAGAGACTCCTTGGTCTGGTCGAGATCGACTAGGGTCCGGTCGGTCTTGACCCCATACTTAGCTCTTGTCAAGGCATCCGAAAAATAATTAATCCACAACGACTTACCTTGGTCCATGTCGATTGGATTCTCTGTGTTCTCCTTGAGGATTGCCATGATCTCTTCCACCTGGGCCTCCATGTCCCTCTTTTCTATCTCCTCAGGGGTCATATTTCCGACCTTGGGTTCCCCGCAGGTGATGTAGCCAGCTGAGATAGATTTGACCTCTTCCATTGGACCTGTATGCCTTTCAGTTTTATTAAAGGAATACTCAATTACCTCATCGCTGATGTTGAAGGTGAGCACTCCTTTCCTTACGCTTATGTTGGGATCCACCGTCGCCAAGAAGGGCCTTCCTAGAATAATTGGACAAGCAGGATCTTCTTGCATATCAACAACTAAGAAATCAGCAGGGACAAAGAATTTACCTACTTGTACTGGCACATTGTCCACCATGCCTGTTGGAATGACCACCGTGTTGTTGGCCATGTAAAGTCTAGCATCCACAGGCTCTAGGGCACCTATCTTAATCTTGGACCAAATCGTTAAAGGCATTATACTCACACTAGCTCCAAGATCACATAAGGCATTAATTTTGTATGGACCAAACCCAATAGTTATAGCAAACTTACCTGGATCCGGCCTCTTCTCCAATATGTCCAGATGGCTGCACTCCTCTGTAATTTCAGCCATCGATCACTTTTTACTCAGAATCTCCTTCAGGAACTTGACATAGGATGACATTTCATTGAGAACTTCTGTGAAGGGGATGGTGACGTTGAGTTTCTGAAGCATCTTGATGAAGCGCTAAAACTTCTTTTCTGCCGGGTCCTTTAGAGATTTTGTGGGGAAAGGCAGCTTCTTTTTCTGATTCGGAGCCAGAACAGACGTCGGAGATGCCGCAGGTTGCTCTACGTCGAATAAGGGCTCCTCGACATCGACTAGGCCCTTGTCGATGTCTACCAGGTTGGGTGCAGTCGAGTTGCTGTTTGGCGCAGACGAGGATTCTGGAAGTTTCTCCTCGACATCGAGTAGGCTCTGGTCGACTAACTGTTCTCCGTTGTTCTGTTGCTTTTCGACCTCTGGCTCTTACAATTGATGGCCGCTTCTGAGTTTTACAGCAGCGATATGTCCAGTCTTTCTCTTAGGATTTGGTTCTGAAGATCCAGGGAGCGAACCTGACTATCTGGGGATTCCTGCTGCTAGCTGACCAATCTGTGTATCAACTGATTTCCACTAGATATCAATTTCCCCAAGCCTAGAGTTGACACCTTGCATCTGAGTATAGACGGAGTTGAAAGATTGCCTAGTTTCTGAGTGGTTTCTCCGTATTTCCTCCAGGACTGTCTGTATATCATCCTTTTTCTGGTCCCTTTCCGGAAGTCCTGGAGCTCTGTAGGGTGGGGGGTTCCTAGGGACACCCTGGTTCCATTGTGGTTGCTGAAACCTTTGGTCCCCCATGTAGCGATTGGGACCCCCTGCGTAAGCTGCATCCTCATGGTGCTCTGCCAGCTTGACTTGTTCTGTGTGTGGGCACTCAGGAGTGGTGTGCCTTTGCGATCCGCATTCAATAAAAGGCTGGTTGACAGAGAGATACTTTACTTGCTTGATGAGCTTCTTATTCTGGTCTCTGTAGTACTGCTCCCTTACATCAGGATCAATCTCCTTAGGTGGCTCATAGAGGGGCATGGATGGTGCTGGCCTGGCGTATAGGTTCTCTTCATAGGTTGCAGTAGACCCATACTTGTTGTCGTAGTTAGTGAGCTTCTCTAGCACACCCCATGCGTCACTTGGCGGCATTGTCAGATACTCATAGCGAGTAGAATGGTTGATTCTGTCCTTAGTGACTTGATCAAGAGAGTTGAAGAAGATCTCCTGAATGACGTAGGGTGGTTGTCCATGAGTAGGGCAAGATCGCAGAAGTTCCTTGCAGCGCTCCCATGCCTTTTCCAGCGGTTCCCCTTGCTTCTGTTTGAAGGCGGTGATTCTCTGGCGGAGATGTGCTGTTTTGGCAGGTGGGAAGAATTTGTTCAGAAACTCTTGCTCTACTTGGGCCCAGGTTATGAGTGATCTTGCTTTCAGTCCTTCCAGCCATTTCAGTGCAGGCCCAACGAGAGACCAGCGAAAAGATTTCATCTTGACATATTCCAGAGTTGTACCTTCAGCAAGAGTACGGCACATGTCAGAAAAGTTTGTAATATGTTCAAGAGGACACTCATTAAATCTACCATAGAAGGCATTATTTTTAAGCTCTATAAGAAATTGAGTGCGAATTTCAAAAGAGTTATCAGGGATAAGAATCGCCGATTCAGGCACGACGAGAGTTGGGTGCATGTAGTCCTCTGTCATGGTTGGATATTGGGCAAGCTCAGCATGTGCTTGTTCCCTTGCTGCTTTCTCAGCGGCGCTGCTGAGCTTGCCCCCTTGCTGCTTTCTCAGCGGCGATAGCAGCATCTTTAGCGGCCAATTCCCTTGTAAGCCTAGCGATCAGCTGTTCCTGTGTCTCCGCAGCTGCCATGGCTCTTTGTAGTTTAGCTCGGATGTGAAATAGGCGTTCCGTTTCGTCTAAGGCATCAAACACAGGTGTTTGACCAGAACGGCGCATACACCTGAAAAGTAACTCAAAGAAACAGTGAGAACTGACTACCTAAGGTGCGATTGATAGCTTCCCCGACAACGGCGCCAAATTGTTGTTTGCAGGAGGATGGTCAAGTATGAAATAGATATAAAATAAAGTTCAGACTGACTTCCCTGTCTCAGCAAATAAATACAAGACTTCCTCCCGTTGTAGTAAGAGAAAATCTGGATCGAATCCACGAGGAAGCACGTCAGTAGTTCTTAGATAGTTGTAGATTCTCACAGACAGAATAGCAGAAAGACAGAAACACAGAAACAAGGAAAGAAACAGAAATAAAAGCAGAAAATAAAGCAAAGCAACAAAGCAAAACAGGAAATAAAGCAAAGACAGAAAATAACGCAAGGCAACAGGCTACTCGACCTCGACAAGAGGCACTCGAGATCGACAAAGGCATGTCAACAGAAACTGAAAATTCGACAACAGAAATAGAAAAATCAACTCGACTAAGACAAGTCCTACTCGAGATCGACCACAGCTACTCGATCTCGACAAAGCTTTCCTCTATCTCGACTAGAATGCAGAAAACTCAGAAATTTAAATTGCAAATTTTCGAAACCAAAACTCAAAAATTCAATGAAGTAAATCAATATATAAAAGACTTCCAAAGCCAGAGTATCAACGCCACAACGATAACCATGCAAAGTAACACACAAAGGCACAAAAGATCATGTTTTCCATCAAATAACTTTCGTCATTAACAAATAGGCATATAGAGGCTTTCGCATAAACCCTAATTGTTACTAACCCTTTTTCACATAATTAACCCAAGTTGCATTAAGATCACTTTCGCTTCAATAATACAAACAAGGATCACCTTCAACTCTCGCAAAAGAATCATGCTCATAGGGATAGAAGATGAATTGCACAAAAAGATCTGACCTTTATCGCATCGCCTCACATGGCCACCGTCGGGCTCACCCCAGCCCCAGAAGTGGGTGGACTACTCACGCCTCATCGCAATCGCAGACATCGATTGATGAAAAGAACTAACTTGCATTAAAACAAACTCCAACTTACAATCTCTCTTTATGTAACTAACTAATTGTCTCTGAAATTGAATGAATAAAACTGAGCCCCTAGGGCTTTATTTATAGCCTTCTAATCCTCGCTAATCAAGGATAGAATCTCCTATCTATATCTAAAATTATATCTAAGAGGATAAAAGATAAATAAATTGCATAATGGAAATAAATCAACTAAGGAAAACTATATCTAAATTAGGTAAAATATCTTCCAATGTAGGTAGAACTCCTCTTCCATAGATAGACTTGATGTATTTGGATAGAATCTTCCTCCTTCAGCCCCAAGGAATCCCAACTCTACTCGGACAGCACTTCGTCGACGCGTTTCTAGAATCCAGTCTACTCGACATCGACAAGAGCTTCGTCGACCTCGACAAGGATTGTTCGTCGACGGGACTTCTCGGCTAGATCTGCTCGACATGCTCGGATCTGGGTTCCTGGGCTCGTCGATCTCGACCAGACGTCCTCGAGATCGACTAGGGTTGGTCGAGGATGGTCTTCTGATGGTGTCGACTAGAGCTCTTCGGCATGGACTCGGACAACCTCTGGGTGGCTCGTCGATCTCGACAAGGCTTTGTCGAGATCGAGTAGAGGTGTGCTCGGCTTCTCGTCCTCGGCTTCTCTCCTCGTCGACTCCGGGTGTGGCACTGGGCTTCGTCGATCTCGACTAGGGTTTTGTCGAGATCGAGTTGGGTTCGGAAGTCGGGTTGGTCTGGCTTTCTCGATCAGGCATTGTCGACCAAGGCTACTCGGACAAGCTCATCGAGATCGAGTTGGGTCAACTCGAGATCGATTAACCTTGACTCTCAGATTGATTCGACTGGTTCTGCTGCTTTCTTGACCTTGGACTTCTGTAGCCGTTTTCCGACCTTCCTTAGAATTGCTGTAAAACGCCTCGAATTCTGCGATTTAAACAGAAACTGGTGTAGATTCCATAATTTGGCAAATAAACATAAACTACATAGGTTCTGTACTATCTTAGCCCAAATGAATGAAATGTATGCAAAAATCGACATAAAAGGTAATGTAAAACATGGCAAATTCAGCTCACAACAAAGCACCGCCGCACCTAATGGTGGGATAGGAACTTCCAGTTACGACACCTTTCGCAATTAAGTACATAGTTACCCCATTTTGGTTTGAAGTATGATGCCTTTTTTCTTCTTTGTATGGAGGGGGGGGGGGGGTTTGTTCTACTTTGTTCTACGTTGTGTGGGGAGGGGGTTGTTTAACGGAATGTCACATGACATTACCCGCTTTTGACATGACATTATCCGTCTTTGACATGACATCATCCGCATATTGACATGATAGATATTGAACTTGACATGTCATAATTACAAACCAAAGAAGTCCACAAACCAACAATAACTGCAGATCAAAATGTGTAAAACCAACAAACAACAGTTTAAAACGAAGCAACAGCAGTGCAAACCAGCCAACAACAGTATAAACGCACCAACAAGTCTAAACAAACCAATAACTGTCTAAAACCAACCAACAATGTATATAAAATCAAGTGGGGAGTGTTTTTAAGGATCGGATGGAGGTGTAAAACGTCCGTGAAAGATGGCAACACAAAGGGATTGGCGGTACGCTACAATAAAGTCATCATCCAGGCCACGAAACTTGGTGTCGCCGGTCGCGATGAACTGCAGGTAACGGATGGCGTATGGACCACAGTCGCCCCTACATCCCGAGAACGAAATATGTTGACCCAACCTGCGACAATATTTTATAATCGAAGTGGAAATAATGACTTACGATTGTTTATTTTGGGGAATCTCCTTCACCCTTTTGTACGCTAATGGTCTCGGGACTTTGTCGACCCATTTCACTCGAAGTTTGGGATGGGTGTTCATCAGAATGGGGAGGTGGGTCACCGGCTTCAGGAGGCCCGCCATATGGCACTCTGCGACGTGACTTATGTCAGGATCGTAGACGTCCAATGTCCACTCTGCGAGATTGATGTCAAGGTCCACCCAGTGCTCGTTCTTCAGATTCCAAGGCGCCAACAACGGGTCGACATCGGCCCAACCCGTTGGAAACAATATTTGCGGCAACTTATCGTCGAAGTAGTGGGTCAGCGTGTTGTTCCCCTTGACCACGCCAAGGTTCCCCTTCGCATCGGCCAATTGATTGTGCAGCAGATACCCCAGATGAAATCAAGAACGGCGACGCCTTCGTACTTGTCATGTGCCTTGATGTCCTACAGGAGGGCGCAAGCTTGCTCAATATGTTGCACGCAAGGAAAAACCATTTATATCGAAGAGAATATGATGAGAAAGGTGATGCATCGAACAACGATATGGGAACCTAACCTCAGATGACACCCAGTTGGTTGGTGATTGGAGTACCCCGAAGAACTCCTTTTGTAGTAGGGTGCCTTCGACCGACCGGACGGGTTCACTTCCGTCATTCATCCAGGCAGGGAACGCATTAATATCTGCCATCGTCGCCATGCCTAGCTCTGTGGCATCCACTAGCTTCTTGCCCACACGCGACTTCTTCGCTGATTGTGTTACTTCCTCCTGGGACAACGTATTAGGATGTTGACAGGTGTTCCTTCTCCGCTATTTGAGGGGCACCTCAGCATCAACCTCAACATGGGAGGAGTCGGGTGCCACCAACTCTTCCTGCAACTAGCACACCAGGGTGCGTTTAACATGAGTCCATACAATTGACATGACACCCGAGTGCGTTGCACATGACAGTCTACACAATGGACATGACACAAGGGTGAGTTTAACATGACAGTCCATTGCACATACCTCTCTGGCCTTGCCCTTGTCCTCCTTGGTGGGCTGTCTCTCCTTCTTGGCCTTGGCCTTGGCTTTGTCCTTGTCCTTCACTGCCCCATGAACCTATCCAAATGACATCTAATTAAATTGACATATGCTGATATTTTTATGACATCCAATACTATTAACATGACAGCGATATAAAATTACATGACGCTTTTGATATGATACCAGGATAACCTTACCTCCTTTGTCAGAACATCCCCTTGCTCCTCCGACTCCCTAGTCCCCTTCCCCCTCAGTGCCCTCTTCATGTCTTCAATCGACTACTTAAGCGTGGCCATCTTCGATCCTAACTCCGCGGTTATACTCCTCGCCATGTCGTCCATCTATGCCAGTAACCGTGACTTGATCTCTAATATGGTAGCTTGTGTCTGCCTACCTTCCCCTCATTCTTGCGTTGACCCAGGTGCTTCCTTTTGTTGTTTCGGCCGTTGGGGTTTCACATTTGCGAATACGAACGCCCGGACAATGTTGTCGAAGAAGTTGTCCCGCTTATCGTGAGTGTTTCGGGCATCACGGTACAAACGAGTAGCTGCCTTGACTTCGTCGGGGAGTATAAGTGGCCTCACAGCTTCAGGGCCATTGAAGTACCCGAGATCCTTAGCCTCCTGCAGTCGGGTTTCGATGGCGGCATACTCGAGGTTCACATCCCTAAACTCGTATCGCAGACACCTGGGGTACACCTTCTCGTCTACGATGTTCGTGCATTGGACGACCACTACTGGAGGGAGGGCTTCGTACACCCAAAGCTGCGACATAAGCATGCAAGTAAATATGCACTTTCTGTCTAGTAGAAAATTGTTGGATGGCTAGTACTCGTTCATAAAGCATCCAGTGAGGTTTGTGTACGAACTTGGAAGGCGAGGGGGAATTCCATCAGGCAGTAGGCCGGGCGTGCTGCAGTGGAGCTGCTCTCATTGTGTTGGAGCTTCCTCTCGATTGCACAGTTCAGGAACTCGTTCGTTCGCTCGTAGCAAAGCCGACCCCACGGAAAGGCCAGGAACCTTTCAATGTCGGCGACGAGGTCGACCACCCACCCCTAAATGTAGTGTTTGGGTTCCTTCCCGAACAACACACCCTCGACCAGCATGATAAGGATAAATTTAAACTTTTCGGTTGACGATTTCTTTGATGCTATTGCCACATGGAATTGCACCTCGAACTCGGACATCTTCATCTTCGCAACTCCAAAGAAATCAAACACTGCCCTCTCGAACGCTAAGTGGTCCTCGGGTGGTCCGCCATAGCCGCAGTTGAGACCGGTGACAAGGGCGAACTCAACTATTGAGAACCTCACGACCGCATCATGGATCTTGTACCACATTTCATTCTCCTTCTTCATCTCCAGTTGTCATTGAAGAACGTAGTGTACACGCTGCCCGGAGAACTGGACCCTTGTGCCCTGTCTTGCAACGCCCCCCAATGGGCTGTCCATCAGGCACTTCCAATAGGACTCACTCAACCGGTTGTCAATGTTTACTAGGAGCTGCATCCGGGAGTATTGGTTAATTTTTGCTTCGAAGTGTCTATCTTATTCGACAGCGTACACAGCCTGCACAGACTTGAACATGTCAGCCACACTGCACCACGACAATCACAACTTACATTACTCGAACGAAAGCCATCTTACCGCGCCAGAGGTTTTAGCTCTACGATCGACAATCTTCTTCACACAACGCTGCGACATTTTTTATATTCACCAGATATCCTGCATGTTGGGAGACCAACAATTAGTATTCTATAAATCAATTCGTGTCCCTCAACCCACAATTCCTTTCATATCAATATCAGTCCCACAAGGCCACAAACAAGTTCCCTTCATATCAATATCAGTCCCACAAGGCCACAGACAATCCAGAAATCAATATTTACATGATAGTTACTAATTCAGAACCTATGCATATCAAATGTCAAACCTATTCCTCTTAATATTGAATGCACCCAATGGTTCCATAATCATCCCTGCAGTTTCCCTTCGACATATCCAACCCAGTAGTTTACTTTTAACATGACACATAGACAGTTACACATGACACATAAATGTTCATACATGACAGTCTACTTATTCAATCTGTACATCTCCAATTGCACACGAGTCACCCTACTCCAGATAATTTCAATTCGACATAAACGTTCACCCATTATAACCATTCCCCTAACCCTAATTTGCCCCATGTTGGCCAATTTCCCCCTAAACTGAACATATCTACATTCATTCACCCCATTTCGGCCAATTTCCCCCTAAATGAACGTATCTACACTCACCCTGCTCCTGATTATTTGGATTCGACAAGACAGTTGCCTAATTTCCTCTTTCCTAAAAACTCCCTTCTCTCCCAATCGTGCACACTCTAGTTCCTAAACTTTCCACCTTTTGTTTTTAACTTGACGCGGGTTACTTCCTACATGACAGGGCGATATTGCGCACTGTTAACCCATTTGACCCCTTCTTCCCATTTTCACACAATCAAAACCAGTTTAGGTTCTTCTAATCGGTTCCTCCCCTATGAATCCAAGCAAAACGTAATTAATCGGCAGAGTTAGGGATTACTAGGGTTGTTCATTTTCGGTTCGAACCGAACTGAAAAAACCTGAACCTAACCGAACCTATATGTTTCGGTTTAGGTTTTCGGTTTAGGGAATTTTTATTTTCGGTTTAGGCTCGGTTCGGTTAAACCGATTGAAAACCGATTTTTTATTTTTTATTTGCTATTTATCATGTTTCATACTTTCATGTTTGCACTTTCTTTTATTTTTTATTTGCTATTTGCACATTTTTTGTTCATTTTCAAAGTTTAGACACTGTTGTACAACTACTATTTGGAGCCACTGTTATACATTTGTGATGTACAAAGCATGAAAGCAATAGGTTCTTTCTCATGTGACATTTGGTAGCCGACATTTGGTAGCCCAAAATTCAATTTTAAAAGGGTAATGTGTAATTGCTTTGCTATGTGCTACTGCTACTGCTACTGGCGATGAACAGCACAACAGTCCTAGACTCCCAGCATTGTTGTACAGTGTACAATTTTTTTTAATGATCAAATAAAATCGAAAAAAAAGGTCAAATAAAATCGGTTCACTTAGGTTTATAACCGAACCGAACCTAAACCAAACCGGTCGAAAACCGAACCAAACCTATTAGTTTCGGTTCGGTTATCGGTTTACGTTTTTTGAAATTTCGGTTTTCGGTTCGGTTCGGTTTGGCCAGGTTCGGATCGGTTATGAGCCGATGAACAACCCTAGGGATTACTTACTTCAAAATCGGCCTCTTCGTCTCCTCTCCTGCTCTGTCGTCTTCTTCTTTGGGTTGGCTTCTTCTTTTCTTCTCTTGCTCTGTCGTCTTCTTCCTCTTCTTCTTTCTTCTCCTCTTGTTTTCCTTAGGTTTGCATGAGCAACTGTTGCCCTCTCTCTCTTCCTCTTTTGTAAGCCCGTGAGAGGCAGTTGGAGTTTACAGTTTTGAAATTAAACTGTCCACTTTTCTCTTCCTATCTCTCTCTCTCTCTCTCTCTCTCCACAATAACTTCCCCACTGCCTCTCTCTCTCCACTCCGCTTCCTCTCTCTCCACCTTTACTTTCTCTCTCCTCTTTCCCGGTTAATTTCCACCTTTTTTTACTGGAACCTTTGCAATTTTTTGTGGGGGGTGAACCTTTGCAAATGTTGTGGATAGTGTGTTAGACCTGCAAAGTTGAGCGGGTAAAGGATTATTTTCTACAATTTCCTTTTTTTTTTGGGATTTCTTCCGAGTTTTGCAGTGAAATTTTGCACAAATCGAATGAATAGGAGGTTAGGCTTTGAGTCGGAGCTAAATTTGGAATCAATAGGAGATTACACTGTAGTACTGTACCCATCTCTTAGCTAGGAGCAAGAAAGGTTCAGAAATCAATAACAATTTATAATTTATGATGCAAAGTTACAACACAGATTTGCAAAGGCCATAGAAAATTCACTTCCATAAACCCACATTAACATGTTTCTGCTTAATAGACACTATCTAGGCAACACATATTTGCAAAACTGAATCAATAGTTCAATAGTACAAACGAGAGCAATTATCATAACAATTCTCAAAAAACCAATTACCTCACCCTCTTGCAACTGGTCATTAGCATTCATCTGTTCCCAGACAATTTCACTTCCTCAGCCCCCTATTGCAACTCCATTGGTCTCACACCGATCAATTCTCCCCTCACCCACCCCCTTCTTACCATTCCCCTATATTTTATCCTCCTCCTTGACAGCCGCACCGACGAACCCAATTCGAGCTTGGAACTCGAATCGGGTTTGTGCGTATACACAACTCGGCTTTGGGTCCCCGTTTGTGCCGCCGTCGTCGACCTTGATTTCGTCAACATCGAACCAGAATTTCAAATGCAAGACGACCTTCAACTCCGATCGTCGACCTTGATTTTGCGATTTTCACCAGCCTTCGCCGTCACCGATCGCCCACGAATTGTCGTCGCCGTCAACTTTGATTTCTTCATCATGATTCGATTCCACCGCCGTTGTCGACCTTGATTTGGCCAGCCTTCGCCCTTCGCCGCCGCCAATCGCCCATGAATCACCGTTCCACTGTCCACCAGGCAGACGGTCTTGATTGAAAAACGTGGAGTTAGGGTTGAGCTTGAAGCACACGCGCTTAACATTGAATTTGGGTCTTATTTTCCCCAATGTTTTTTATAAAATCAATCCATTACGACGAATAATTTCTACGTACACCATAAAGGTTGTGTACACCAGAACTCCATTCCCTCTCTGTGTGTATTTGTGTCTATGTATACGGATTGACTCCCGTGAAAATCTGAAACTGTGGCAAAACCTGTGAGGACTTGCTCAGTTCATTTGAATACCATGCTTAAAACCTCGTTTTTAAAATTAGACAGGACTTTATAGCTCGGTTCAGCCTAACCGATGTTTGTTTAATTTGTATGAGCTATTTTTTTTTTGCATTTGTCAATGCCTCTGCCAAGTGTCTAATCTGATCACTATTGTCCTTAACTAAGTCCACACAATAATGAAATTTAGCTAACATATTTGTCAATAGGAGTTTTTGCTCTTGCTTTGTAGTTGACTGTCTCACGACAACATCATCCAATGTGAAAACATTGCTCAAAGTTGCAGCCTTGGTCCAACGAGTCAACAACAGTGTGTCTGGCAACTTCTCAATTTGTATATCCTTGAAGACAATCAATATATGTTGGCATGGTGATGGAGGGAAAATCTGTCGTTGATCCGCCAAAGTAAATCTCAAACCTATAACTAGTATAACAATAAGAAAGAGGTCAATCCCACAGAGAAATTCACCATTCAAGTGTGATTAAGATGCCAATCAAGTAACCAAAAGGGGGGTTTTGAGAGTGTAAAAGATCTGCCTTTTATCAAAGCGGATTGAAGAAAGCAAAAGTAAATGATTGTAATTCAAACAATTAGGAGAAGCAATTCTACCTACAATTTTCCACTTTATTTGGTTGAAGCGATCCTTTTAACTTCTTCTCGTCCAATAAGTCCTTGTCCCGACCTAATATAGTTACTAGTCCTTGTAATTTTCCTATGAACGCCCTTGTCCCGACCTAATATAGTTACTAGTCCAATAAGTCCTAGAAACCCTTATCAATCGAACAGTCCCTAAAGAAGGATTTAACCCAATTGATAGCTTTAAGTTCAGAGATTAACCAAGGTATTTGCAGTCCCTAAAGAGAGATTTAGCAACACATACAACTTCCTACTTGTTCAATTAGTTCAATCAACCCTAAAGGAACAAGTTTGCTACTTAGGTTAAGGTTCACAATCAGGAATCTACAAAACCTTAGCAATTGAATTGATCTAACAAGTTGGCCAGACAAGATAGAACAAAACAATAAAATATCAAGCACAAAGAAGTTGAAGCATTCAAATATAGAACACAAGGAACGAGAATTAGAAACTCACAATCAATCCAAATAAAGCTTCAAATTGCAGGCAGAATAGATGAGTTTAGTTCCTCATGGAAGACATCGCTCAAATCTCTAAAGTGTCTGATGAACGAAAGAATAGAATAGAAGTTTTGGAAAGATAACTAAAAGTCGGCCTTATAACACCCAAGTCGGCCATGAAACAAAAATAAGAACATTTAGGGGTTTTTTTTAATCAAAACGCAGTGTATATACGCTGACGCCAAATGCTGCGGCCGCGGCATGGATGTTGCGGCATCAGCAGCTCTCTCATATCCCGCTGCAGCAGCCCTGGCGGCGGCCGCGACATATTGTCTTTCACGGAAAATATGTTTCGAATTTGCTCTTCTTGTCAAAAAGAAAGTTGTAGCTCTCTGAAAGAGCTTTCCAACGCATTGTCATAATAGTCAATCGGACAACCGAGGCCTCCAGAAAGTGCAAAACAAGTCCAGCATGTCTGGCGACAACTTCTGCAGACTTGTTCTTCGTTTAGGTCCGCTTCTTCTTCTCAGAACCTCTTGAGATCTTCATGTAAGCTTCTTCGATCAACTAGACATTCTCATCTAATGCGTTATCAACCCATGTCTCATCATCGGATCCACGATTACCTGAAATAATAAATAAAAGTGTGTAGATTCCAACTCGACTAACATAAAGAGCAAATATGTAAATTGTACTTAATCCATCCATGAAATGCATCTTAACTAAGATAAATGCAATCCATTATGCCTACCTAAATGCATGCTATCACATGGATAGCCTAATCTGATGAAAAAGTTACAAGAGCAGTGACAATCATGATTTTCAAGTTTGTGCTCAACAATGTATATCTTGCTGTTTTCCTTCAGAGTTTATATCTCCAAATTGTCAAGCTTTGACAAATTTGTCACCATGAAGTTGTACAATCCTCCTCGTAATTCTTCCTGAAATTTCCCCCACATTTTTATTGTATATAATGTCGAAGCATGCTTTTATAGAGGAAGTGGTGAAATCAGAACTGGTTTTAGGATTTCAGAGTCATAGTTCTTCTTCCCTTGAAAATGCCTTTGAGTTTATGATGCAGGACCATCTTCTACACCTCCAGACACGCCCATCATACTCGGATAAGGACCAATGACTCGAGCCTGAGCTAAGAAGCTTCAACGCGACTCATTCATATTTGTGAGTCATGCCTTGTTCTCGAGCACGGTTCAACTCCTGGAGCCTACATTGAAGAGCTACATGTGTATAGGACTTAATGAGGCCGAGCCACGTTAGGCTTGTTAGGGACGAAATACTCTAAGTCTTGAACCTTGTTTTATTTCATATTTGAGTAACTTTTCTACTTAAGTTATTTTAGGAAACTTTTAGGGTTATTTTAATAATTTCTTTAAGTTATTATTTTATTTAATTTAGGCCGAATTTCAGCTTTGATTAGGTTAAATAGTTGGCCGATTCCATTGTAGAACGTCGGTTGAATTTTTATGAAAGTTTTCTCTTGTGTGAAACACATTGAGCGTTCTAAGTCAATCGATTCGAAGCAAGGCTCATCAATTGCATAATTGGTATAGATCTTGCTTGGTTTGCTTTGAGTTCATCAACATCGCAAGAGCTTGGTGATCCTGGTAATCACAAGTCCCCTCCTTGTGCCTCCAAGTTGTCCGCTTGGTTGTGTAAGGTTGTAGAGGCGGGCTTTATAGTCGTTGATATTTGGTTCCTACCCGCTAAGGAGGCTTGGGGTCTTTATCTCGTTCTATTTTAGTTCGAATCACCCAATCTATCGGTGTTTATTGTTTTCTTTAATTTTCGAGTCTTATTGCTTGTTCTTGATCGAGTTCTTGTTCTTTCTTCTTGTCGATATCGAGTCCAGTGTCTAGGTCGAGTTCGTCCTTTGAGTTCTTGCTGCGTCGTTTGTTGTTTTGGGTCGACATCGAGCATAGTCTTGGTGTTCTTGAGTCTTTTGCTTCCGTTCTTGTTAATTCTTGTTTGATTGTCGAAGATCGGGCCATCATACGGCTAACCTCGTATCAAATTGGTATCAGAGCTTTGGTTTCCGACATCAAAGTTGTGTCTTTTGTTTCCCTAAACACAAAAACTACAAAAATAGAGTATTTTCTTTGTTTCTTGAATCTGATTATTACTAATCTCACAAACCCTAGTTTGTTGCTTGCTTCTATCTTGTTCCATCTTAGATCTATCAATATATTTTGATTGCCTTATTTAAATTGCTGAAATTTGTGGTAGATATATTTCCTATTATCTATCATAGATTATAAAAAAGCTTAGATAGATATACTTTCCATAGTTAGCCAAACCTTATATATATATATTGCATTAGGGCTACAAATTTTTTTTTTCTTTCACCATAGTTTATAATTATCGAGTCCTTTTATTTCATTGATTGTTTTCTTACATTCGGTTTTAAAAAAAATAAAAAAAAAACTGTCCGAAAATTCAAAAAAAAAATAAAAAAGAGAAGATACATTCAAAGCTTTGACCTAGGAGAATAAAATTCACTAGGGGCAAAATTAAGTTAAAAAAAAAAAGAGAGAGAGAAGGATTGTGATCTAGTACAAGAAAGCTCCAAGGACCAATTTTTGGTGAAATCTATAGCCCTAGTCGACAACCTCATACACATACCTCACAAAACACATATTTAAACAATGTAGTTCTCTTTGAATTAATTAGATTGAATAGAATGGAGGAACCCCTTTATGGATTAAAGGGTTCTTCGATTTCAATCCCAAAAACTATCTTGCTCTTGTGTTCTATGTCATTCGGTACTGCAATCATCACCATCACCATTGTCCTTCACCATCACCAAAACCAAACACAACCCTAAAGCCCTTAAAACCGTTGCAAGAAGAGGAACAACAACCCTTGGTGACGCCGTGTCCAAGCTCGCTCCCAGCGAGCGCGACCTCGTCGTCTCCGCGGGTGCAAGCCTACGCTCGTGCGTCCCAGGCGTCTCGGTCTCCTGCTCTCGTGTCTTCGCTCGCCCTGCTCCCGCTTCCAGCGAGTGAAGTCTAGATCTGTGCACCCGGTGTTCCCACACGTCCTGAGGCCCCAGCGCCTACGTGTCCGAGATCCAGCGCGCGCACCTGCGCTCCCTCGCTTCTCTCTTCTCTTCGTCGTTATTTTCATCGCTATAATTAGTTTGTTAATTAGTTTAATTAAATTATTAATCAGGAGATATTGGAAGAGCATTGCAAGATCGGGCAAATATACGGTGTGGTTCTTGATCTTGAGCCACAGGCGAAGGATCGGGTATCCCAAACGTATTAAGTGGTATCGGATTTTAGGTATATATATGCAAGTTCTTTACTCTCTTGATTCTTTAATTGGGTGATTTATTTTCGTGCCTTATTTTTCACCACTCTCACTGCATAAAATTTAAAATCTCTATTGTTCACCCTAAAAACTGACACTTTATTTTAGTTATTTTCTTGTTTGGATCTTTAATTTGGAAGATATTGAGTTCTTCATTGCAAATTTTGATCTTTTATTCCTTTTTACTGCATATCATGCCTGATTCTTGGATTAAAGCATTATATGAACTTGCACCACTAAAGAACCCTAATTTTTCCCGTTTCTAGCCTATTTCCTTTATTTCTTTATTTTCACTTACTTTTAGATCATCATCGCATTACAACAGCAATTTCGTAGTAAAAAAAAAAACAAAGAAAAGCCGAGAGCTTAAAAAAAAAAGTATTCAACTTACCTTTTGTTAAGTTAGTAACTCATTGCATATTGTTCTTTCTTTTATTAGCTACTTGTTAGATGATCTATTTGGTTTAAAGCATTACAATGAACCCTACTTTTGTGTGATTTTGTGCTGCGTCGACACAAGAGCCTTGGTCACACCCCTCTTTCTCTGAACCGTGTTGCAACCGTCAGATAATAGTTGACGGAGTGTGTGCACTTGCTTACCCTTGTGATTGCATTGCTTATACCATCATCTTGTTTGTTTATTACTGCATCACATTGTATTCTCCTTCTTTCACATTAGCCGCTTGTTCTTACTTGCTATCCTTGTTATCCGACTTGTGGTTTATTTCAATTGCAATTTTGATCTTCACTCGCTGTCTTCAATATTGCAAAATTCTGTGTCTAGGGAAGATTACTGAATATTGTGCCTTGTTTTTCTCGCCTCTTTGATTTCTAAAACTGAATCACTCTTAGGATCAAAAGGGCTTGTTTTACTTGGTTTCTGGTCTTTGCTCTGTTTACTTGTTGCTCTTCTGATATTGTAGGAACATGTCTAATGGAAACGACCCCAACTCTTCCCCTACCCCTCCTACGCCAGTTACTGCAGCTGAAGTACAGCCCATCATTGCAACTGAAATAGCCCAATTGACCAATCGCTTGGCCATTGAAAAGGCTCAGGACCGTGATGATTTTTCGGCCCAGATCAACCAAGCCATTACTTGGCAACTCGAGGAGTTGAGACAGAATGAGGCTTCTGGATCTACACCGCTCTCTGGAGGTAAGCTACCTCCTTCAGGTAATACACCCCCTACAGGTAATACCCCTCCCTCAGGTAATACCCCACCTTCAGGTAATCCACCCCCGTTTGGTCAAATGCACTTTAAATTGCGATCTGCTACGCCTAACCCTTTTTCAGGTGAGAATGGCAATGATCCGTTATCTGGATTTAACGGCAATGATGGACGCCAATCACACACACCCCCTCGGCATCACCAATAGGGACGACATCAGCAACACCACCAGCCTCACCAGACGCACGCCAATCCTCTGTTCATCAGATCTAACTGGGATGACAGTCGCAACAATGCTGATCTAAACGACATGCCCAACTTGGAGGACGCTTACCATGAGGTAGATCCTAACTTTGATGATTTACCTCCCCCTAATTTTGTTCGTCCTAGATTTGATAATGCACAGGCTATCCAAAGGCGTGATGTTAAAATTAAATTAGAAACTTTTGATGGTACTAATGATGCTGAATCTTATCTTGTTTGGGAGAATCATACTGATTATTTGCTTGAACATCTACGCTATGAGGAAATAGAGAAGTTGGAAGTTGTTATATTACATTTGACAGGTATGGCTCGAACTTGGTGGTTCTGCACTCGTGAGATGCGCAGTCGTCAAGGTAAGCAACCTGTTGAAACTTGGCCCCAACTTTGCTATCTTTTGAAGAAACGACATGTGCCTGAGGAATACACGGAGACCATGCGGATGCGCCTAGCTTCTTGCCACCAGGGAGCTTGCTCACCCATGGAATACAGAGACGAGCTTGAACGACTCGCTCATCAGGCTAATGTTTATCTTACTGAACGTGCTTTATGCACTCAATTTCTAGCTAGTCTTAATATCTCTATTAAAAATAATTTGGCTATTCATTCTATTAGGGATATTAACACATTATCTCATAAGGCACAACTTCTGTATGAGCAGCAGCAGCAACAACAACTGCAGAGGGCCAGAACCGATCACACCTCCCAAGGTCGCAGGTTTGTCCCCTTTAATTCTTTTGGTCAATCTAGATCTTCTACTAACCCTTCTATGCAGCAAAAGGGAGTTTCCAACTCACCTCAACAGGGTTATCAGGTCGAAATTAGAAGAGATGCTGCACCATCTAAGGAACGCACGAAAGACATCCGCTGCTTCACTTGTGGTGGTTCTGGGTAGGGGTGTGCATAACCGGGTACTCGACACGAACTGGTTAATCGTGTCGGGTACCCGGAACCATCTATGGGATATTTTCCGAACCGGACACGAACCGGTTCAAGCCGAGTACCCGAACCATTTACACGAACCGGTTTCGTGTCGGATACCGGATAATCCGACACGAACCGTTTAGTATTTTTTTAATAAATACTGAACACAAAAATTAGTGAGTAAGAGGAATCGAACCTATCACTCCGTTTCCCTTTTGAAACTCACCGTACAACGCCAACCAACAAGCTACTGTGACTTATTGATCCCAAATAACTACATTTGATATATATATATTACACACACACAACGCTCTCTATATTTAAAAAAAATAAAAAATAAACGGTTCGATGGTTCGTGTCGGGTATCCGGTAACGAGATTTGCCCGAGCCATACGCGAACCATTAATTTTTGTGTTTTCACGGTTCGTGTCATTATCGTGTCGGGTCCTTTTCGTGTCATGTTTTTTCGTGTCGTATCGCCCCGGTTTCGTGTCGGGTCAGGCGTGTCGGGTTTTTTTGCACAGCCCTAGTTCTGGGCATGTCTCTCGCGAATGCCCTCAGAAAAGGAAGGTCCTTCTCAATGATTTGGGAGACCATTACTATGAAGAGGAGACTATCGAGGACCATGTAATTTAGAGTGAAGTGGAGGAGGACCAGCCGATTGAGCCTAACGACGAGATCGACACCAGCGACTTCCAGGACGTTCTCTGCCTTGTCAATCGTCGGCTCCTACACATTCAGGAGTCTCCCATGGCTGATCAAAGGGAGAACATCTTCCACACCAAGTGTGTGGTTGGCGAGGCTACCTTGAGCGTCATCGTCGACGGTGGGAGTTGCTGCAACCTCATCAATGAAAAGGTAGTGGATTTCTCACACTTGACTACTACTCCTAGGGCTACTCACTATGGATTAAATGGCATAACTGATGATGGTTCTGATATTATGGTTACCAAACAATGCTTAGTTTCATTTTCTATTGGATCTTATCATGATAAAGTATTATGTGATGTTGCTTGGATGGATTGTAGTCATATTTTGCTTGGTCGTCCTTGGTTATATGATCCTTCTGTTATACATGATGGTCGCGAATACATATGCCTTCACTTTTGATGGGAGGAGAGTTACTCTCCTACCCCTTTTGCCTCAAGCTATTTTGAAGGAACATGTTCGCAGAAAATAATAGTAGGACGCTCAGAAGGAGGCCCAACGGAAGGAGAAGTAACACCTAGGCTCGGCAAGCCACACCGCACCCACGGTCACCACACCCGTGCCCGCGGCCTACACACCCGCACCCGCGGCCACCTCGGCGCCGACCCCATCTTCTTCTGCATCAACACAGCCCTCTCATACTCCGCTTAAGGGCTCTGTTGAACGACGTTCATTGGTCTCTCAACCTCATAAAGGGACCGTCACCTGGAATGCTCATCAACCTCACATCCTATTTGTAACACCCCCTTTTGTAAACGAGGGAATGTTGCAGCGCCAGTGATTACTCGGACTTTAAGGTCTTCGTAACCACCTTAGGCTGATAGGGACATGCTACCATGCTCTCATAAACAAGATGATAACAATATAAAATACAAATATTGGAAGACTTGAAGTATAATAAATCTTTTATATATATATATATATATATATATATATATATATATATATATACAATCTCAAGATTCAAATTACAATATCTGATACATCAAAACATTACAGCGGAAGACTTTGAAAAAATAACACATAAACGTTTATACAATATTTTTTTTAGAACTTTAAATAATTAATATAAATCTCGAAAATAAAATGTCTTCTTACTCTTCTTTAACTTCTCTTCGGATACTCGACCTTAACCTGCGAACTGGAGACTTGGGTATTGTATGAAGACAATGAACCCCTAGTCGTCCAAATTAACAAAGGACGGTTAGTTCGCGAGAACTAGCAAGTGACGGCTCGAAAACTGGGACTACTTTAGATTTATACTCATTGACCTTTAATGGTATGAATTAAACCCTAATGCGATTATTAGAGTATTTTCGATGGGCTAATAATTTAACGGCACAATTGTTATGACACGGATAATCCCGAAGGATTGAAGAACATAAGAAGTGGGCGACAAGCACCCTTAGGAACCATATCTCGAGTACGGATGAGATATGATATAGCTTGAATTAATTGTGATCACTATGAAACCAAATATCTATCGCACACTTCGCTCACTTTCCTCACGTTGGATAGCTTGAACACAACTTTACACGAGGTTACACACTTTATCACTTTGATATAGTTTACATGCTTCACAACACGCACTTTGATAGGTTACACATTTCATTCGAAAGACACCTCTTAATTAATAATTTATTAATCGTACGATACCGGTCCCGCTCTCAATGGAAGATAACGACCTACTACCTTTTTATTTGGTAGTGTAACATTCCGACAGATAATATATGCGCGTTTGGAATGTGTGAGTTTCATGAAACTTTTAGACCGGGGAATAACGGCCCCGGCCTGACTATACCACAACACTTTCACTTAACTTTACACATTACATGGTTCACTTTACTTTGCATTGATTGATACGTTTTACTTGAATTGATATTGATTCGGTTGAGTTCCGATCGTAATACACAATCCTCACATTCTCACTATTGATTAATTTTTAAGTGATCACACATTACAAAAGTAATCCATATTATTTAAAGGTAACATGGATACCAAATAGAATAAAATAAAATAACGGAGGGAAACATCAACGAAATAACATGTTCCATACCTAACCATTTTAGCATGAAAGAACAATAATAAATCATGCTTTAAAGAAATGGTGGGTAAACTATGTAATCATTTTATATTATGGTCAAATAATAACTTTACCCAATTTTACTTGCCAAATCCAAACTGATTGTTAAATAAATTGCATAAAACAGGTGAATTGTAATTTATTTTATTTAACTTGGCAAGCAACCAAATGAAAGAAAACAACTAGACACAGAAGCACCAAAGTGAGCAGAAAAGCTCGGAAAGTCACTTGCCTTTTTCACCTTGTTGGATTTCGATACCAATTATGAACTTCAAAGACTTGGTGACAGATTTGAATAGATTGGCAATGGATCTACACATGAATTATGAGACGAGAATGATAACTTAATTAATTGGTATTTTAATAATAAATTGACTTATTTAATTCGAAGAAAAAAAAATGGAATTAATTAAAAGTCAAAAAAATAATACCAATACGATCCTCTTCGCGATTTCTAGGAATATTGGTGTCGGATTTTGAGATAGCCGCTGCGAATTTTAACATTTAACGCATTTAACGCGAGTTAGAATATAATCCAAACTGCGGGTTAATCTTTATTATTTAGGAATTGAAATAGGGGCATATTATAATAAAATAGAAAGTGGGGGAGGAAAGTGTAATTTCATCATCACCTTTCTCAACCCGTTTACTGTGTACGCAGAAGGGGTTTTATTTTCCCTTTTCAATTGCAGAGGACGGTGATGCTTCGGTGGCTCCCAACAGCGGCGAGGTGCAGCGAGCACTGGAGGCGGTTCGGGTCGCGTAGACGTCACCGAAGGCGGTTGCTGGCGGCGAGAGGCAAAACGGCGGTCGAAGGTGGTAGATGGTGAGGCTAAATTCCGAATTTGGGGGTTGTGATTTTGTATCAATTTGTGGAATTTTTTTGAAGGAAATTGTTGTCTAGGGTGTTTAGAACTTGACGAGGTAGTTTAGGAGCGCGGTTATCGAACAACCATGGTGGATTGCTCTCCGAAAAGGTTCATTCCCGTTTTTATAGAGTCGGGCTTGGAATGTGAACGGAATCCCTAATTAAAGGTGTAATTGAATCTCTATTGATGAGACAATTGAATTCATATAATCAATTGGGATGAAACTTCTTATCCTCCAGGTCAATACGAAGAATTCTCAAAATTAGGGATTTTGAATTTGGATGCAATTGAGGCCCGATTCTCGTTCAAAACGTGCATTGATGGTGCATTGATGTTTCTCATTCAATTTGGGATATAATTCGTGTTAAAACGTCTCAAATTGAAGTTGAAATTGAAGAATCACCATTGAAGGCCATTAAAGGGTAGGAGGAAGAAGAAGCAACGGGCAACCCGGTTCTGATCCGGTTCTATATACCCAAACCGGTTTAATTTTGTAAAGGAGAGTTTGTAAGCTATAAATAACAAAATAATATATATTTAATTATTTCAATTTAAATAAATAAAATATTTATCTAACCTAAAATCCATTTAATAAATACTAACATAATAATATCTTTTATAACATTTATGTCACACCCATATTATATTTTATCTTGAAATATTATAAATAATCATTATCTATTTATTCAAAATACCCTTTGAGACTTTAAAAAAAATGATTAGTATTAGGATGAAGTCATCCTTAAACTTTTAATTATAATTAACATTAATATGATAAGTCGGGTTATAATTCATAATATTTCTACATAAAAGGTATCACGGAGAGTATTGAAACAATTTAAGTGACACACCCAGACACCCTTTCCAAAATAATGGATTCACATCAACCACTACATTTGTAAAATTAATTATTTTAAAATAATACAACTAATAATAATAATAATAATAATAATAATAATAATAATAATAATACCAATGCTTTACTTTAGTTAAAATCATTTTTACGACCAAATTTTATGTTTTAAATAATAAGAACATAATAAGATATATATATATTTCATAAAAATTCTATAACTTCTTTTATATCAAATTTTAACTTTTAAAAAAAATTAAAATAGAAATATCCAAAAATACTTTGGGGTATTTCACTATTGGTAATGAAAGAGGTATTGCTAAATGTTGTGGATTTGAGTCATATTCCTGCACCTATTGCTGCTCTTTTGCAGGATTATCTTGATGTCCTTCCAGCTGATCTACCACAAGGATTGCCGCCTATTCGTGAGATTGAGAATCGGATTGAGTTCTTCCCTGGTGCAGTCTTACCTAATCGCGCCGCCTACAGAGCTAGTCCTGAGGAAACAAAGGAGTTGCAACGCCAAGTCACGGAGTTGATGGACAAAGGCTTCGTCAGAGAGAGTCTTTCCCCTTGTACCGTGCCGGTCATATTAGTTCCAAAGAAGGATGGCTCCTGGCGCATGTGTGTTGATTGCCGCACAATCAACCAAATAACGGTTAAGTATCGTCACCCTATTCCTCGTTTAGATTATATGCTTGATGAATTATATGGTGCTTGTATCTTTTCTAAAATTGATCTTAGAAGTGGATATCATCAAATTGGGATGAAAGAGGGAGATGAATGGAAAACGGCTTTTAAAACTAAGTATGGCTTATATGAATGGTTAGTAATGTCTTTTGTATATTTTTACGAACCATGTGCTTAGGAGATACTTAGGAAAATTTGTCGTTGTATATTTTTACGATATCTTAATCTATAGTAAGAACCTGCATGATCACCTTAGTCATTTAAAATTGGTATTTGATTGTCTTAGGAAAGAAAAATTATATGCTAATTTAAAGAAATGTTCTTTTGCATCCGAGTCTATCATTTTTCTTGGTTTTGTAGTTTCTACATCTAGACTGAAGGTAGATGAGGAGAAGGCTCGCGCTATACAGGAGGGGTCCCAGCCGCAGACTCCTACACACATCCGCTTTTTCTTGGGCCTTGTTGGATTTTATCACCGCTTCATCAAGGATTTCAGTACAATTGCCACCTCCCTCCATGAGTTGACCAAGAAGGATGTGACGTTTCGCTGGACAAACGCACATCATAGGGCATTCGACGCTCTCAAGGATCGCCTCACCCATGCCCTAGTGCTGCAACTACCCGACTTCCAACAACCATTCAAGCTCGAGTGTGATGCTTCTGGCACTGGCATTGGTGGAGTTTTGCTTTAAAATAGGCGCCCCATTGCCTATTTCAGCGAAAAGTTGGACCCTACAGAGCTCAACTATTCTACCTACGACAAGGACCTATTCGTGCTGGTTCGCTGCTTACAGACATGGCAGCACTATCTCTGGCCTAAGGAGTTTGTGATTCATTCGGATCATGAAGCTCTGAAGTACCTCAAGGGACAAGCAGTGCTCAGCAGGTGACTTGCTCGATGGGTGGAGTTTCTGGAGACCTTTTCCTATATATCAAGGGTCAAGGGCACTAAAAGCTTAATCATAAAGATAGCACAAAAGACCAATCAATCCAATAAGATACAAGGGAAAACTTGAAAAGAAAATTACTATAGCACAGGAAAAAAGAGAAGAAAAAACTTGTTGCTTGTCACTGAAAGAATTCGCATTCACAAGTTTGTCCGAAGGAAAATCAGCATAAGCCAAAACTTGGACAGTCAGTGTATTCTTGAGCATTGTAACATTGCTCTTTTAAGCTAAGCCTAAGAGCAAAGCAGCAATAACTAAATACCATCTTCTAACCAAACACCATCTTCTAACTTCTAACTTGCAATTATGCACAATTTTGGACTGCATCAATACCAATTTTTTTTCAAGCTTTCCAATTTCAAAATGTCCCATGACAGCAACCTCTCTATAAATCCATACCAACACAGTATTTAGCAACATCCAGAAGAAGCATTTGACAACAGAAGGCTTAACAAAAAAAATAATCAGGAGTTTTTTTTTCTCAATCCTCATACCTCTGTAGCAGCTAGCAGCTCACATTTCCCACAAGAACAACCCACTACCCAACTAGTATGAAAGTTAAAGAGCAATGAAGGTTACCTCTTGAATAGCAGTGACAGAGTTTGACATAAGCTCACCATTGGATCATCTTCAACATCGATTGGTTCAATCTTGACGAGAATTGTTGAAGAGAACCTGAAAAAGCACGATTTCGGGATGCTAGACGATCCCATCCCTATAAATTTCCCTCTCGCACATCCCCAAATCCTCTAAATCATCTCTCAACGACTCTCCATCACAAAGAAATTGCTTTCGATCTCGCTAATCAATAGATCTGATCTGACACATGGCCGGAGGAGATTCCGAATTTCAGCAGAAAATGGTAACCCCCTTTGCTTTGATTTTCAATTTGCGTTTTTAGGGCTACTCATTTCTTTCGAAGATTGCTACGATCGGTCGATCTGGCGAGTTGTGAAAGTGAATCGATTTGGTTTTGATTTCGTGTTTGCTGTTTCTGAAGGATGTAAACAACGCGGAAAGGCTTAAGTATCTAGGGTTTATCCAGGCGCCTCGATCCCCTTCCTTCTCCCTTCTTGTCCTCGAGCCCTCCCACTGAGCCCGGAGCCTCCGCCTCCGCCTCCACCTGCGCCGCGCCTTGATCCCCTTCCTTCTCCCTCGGACCCTCCTTTCTCGCCCGCCTCCGATCCCCTTCTGTCTTCCCTACAACGGTGCCACACCCCTCCTCTCTCACTGTTGCTTTTCTATCTCCAACCGGCTGGAACCTGTTAGAAACCGGGTACAGGAAGGTTAGTTTGCAATTTTTTTTTTTCGGGGTTAAGCCCCGCAAACCATCTGGGTATTTGGGTTAGTTTTGCAAATGCTCCAAAAAACTTTCTTTATATTAATTAAAAAAACTATAAAAGTTTGTCTATTTCTGCAAAGAAGAATTCTTTACTTTTGCTGAATAATAACAAAGGAATTTCTTTTCATGAATGGAGACAACCACTGATGCTTTTATATGATTCTTTTGATTTCATTTATTATTTTTATTTTATTCTATGCTTAAAATCCTTTTCCAACTCTTCAAAAATGGGATTCCATATTCGCAATTGGGAATAAATAATAATACTTAATCATTATAACAAAATTGCCTATTTATGTTACGTCAAAGAAGAAAAAGAAAAAGAGAGGCAATTATGGATTCCAAATCTTAGCTAGATTTAGCATATTGACCATGGAACACATATTTTCTGTTGGATATTTTGTGGATTCGATATGCTTAAATGTTGACAAAATGTTTACTCCATCTGTAACAAAATAATTGATCTTTTGGCCACTTTTTCTTGTAACAAAAGATTTGTCCCTTTGAACCTGATTAATGATTAATTTTTCTACTTTTATCAATTCATCTCATTAATTGTACTTAATTTCCAAGATAACCCTCTACCCGCCCAACTTTGCAAGCCTAACCCACTATCCACAACAATTGCAAAGGTTAACCCCCCCCCCCACACACACACACACAAATTGCACAGATTCCAGTGGAAAATAAACGGGAGGAGAGAAAGGAAGCGGGGTGGAGAGAGAGAGAGAGAGAGAGAGTCAGAGGGGAAGTTATAGTGGAGAGAGAGGAAGCGTGGGAGGTTAATGTGGAGAGAGAGAGAGGAAGAGTGAGAGAGAAAGACAGTTTAATTTCAAAGCTGTCAAGTCCAACTGCCTCTCACGGGCTTGCAAAAGAGGAAGCGAGAGAGGACAACAGTTGCTCATGCAAACTTGAGGAAAACAAGAGGAGAAGGAATAAGAAGATGAAGAAGACGACAGAGCAAGAGATGAGAAGAAGAAGCCAACCCGAGGAAGAAGACGACATAGCAGGAGAGGAGACGAAGAGGCAGATTTTGAAGTAAGCAAACCCTCACTATGCCGATTAATTACATTTTGCTTGGATTTGTAGGGGAGGAACCGATTGGAAGAACCTAAACTGGTTTTGATTGTGTGAAAATGGGAAGAAAGGGGCGAATGGGTTGATAGTGCGCAATATCGCCCTGTCATGTAGGAAGTAACCGGCGTCAAGTTAAAAACAAAGGGTGGAACGTTTGGGAACTGGGGTGTGCACGACTGGGAGAGAAGGGAATTTTTAGGAATGGGGAAATTGGGCAACTGTGTTGTCGAATCCAACTTATCAGGAGCAGGGTGAGTGTAGATATGTTCAGTTTAGGGGGAAATTAGCCAAAATGGGGCGTATGACTATAGATACGTTCGGTTTTGGGGGAAATTCGCTGAAATGGGCGCAATAGGTTTAGGGAAAATGTTAGAAAGGGTGAACGTTTATGTCGAATTGAAATTATCTGGAGTATGGTGACTCATGTGCAATTGGAGATTTACAGATTGAAGAAGTAGTCTGTCATGTATGAACATTTATGTGTCATGTGTACCTGTCTTTGTATCATGTTAAAAGTAAACTACTGGGTTGGATATGTGGAAGGGAAACTGTAGGGATGATTATGGAACCATTGGGTGCATTCTATATTAAGATAAATAGGTTTGACATTTGATATGCATAGGTTCTGAATTAGTAACTGTCATGTACATATTGATTGCTGGAATGTTTGTGCCCTTGTGGGACTGATATTGATATGAAGGGAACCGTGGGTTGGGGGACACGAATTGATTTCTAGAATACTGATTTTTGATCTCCCAACATACAGGATATCTGGTGAATATAAAAAAAATATCGCAGCGTAGTAGAAAGAAGATTGTCAACCGTAGAGCTCAAACCTCCGGCGCGGTAAGTTGCATTTCGTTCGAGTAATGTCAGTTGTGATTGTCGTGGTGCAGTGTGGCTGACATGTTGAAGTCTATGCAGGATGTGTACGCCATCGAGGAAGACAGACACTTCAAAGCAAAAATTAACCAATAATCTCGGATGCAGCTCCTAGTAAACATTGACAACCGGTTGAGCAAGTCCCATTGGAAGTGCCTGATGGACAGCCCGTTGAGGGGCATTGCAAGACTAGGCACAAGGGTCCTGTTCTCCGGGCAGCTTATACACTACGTTCTCCAACGACAACTGAAGACGAAGAAGGAGAATGAAATGTGGTACAAGATCCATGATGTGGTCGTGAGGTTCTCAATAACAGAGTTCGCCCTTGTCACCGGCCTCAACTGTGGCTATGGCGAACCGCCAAAGGACGAATCAACGTTCGAGAGGGCAGTGTATGATTTTTTAGAGTTGTGAAGATGAAGATGTCCGAGTTCGAGGTGCAGTTCCAAGTGGCAATGGCATCTGAGAAATCGTCAACCAGGAAGTTGAATTTTGTCCTGCTGATGCTGGTCGAGTGCGTGTTGTTCGGGAAGGAACCCAAACACTACATTCAGGGGTGGGTGGTCGACCTTGTTGCTGACATTGAAAGGTTCCTTGCTTTTCCGTGGGGTCGGCTTTGCTACGAGTGAACGAACGAGTTCCTGAACCAAGCAATCGTGATGAAGCTCCAACACAATGAGAGCAGCTCCAATGCACGCATGACCTACTGTCTGCTAAGATTCCCTCTCGCCTTCCAGGTTCGTACACAAATTGAACTGGACGTCTTATGAACTTATATCAAGCGTCCAATAATTATTAAAAGGAAAAAGAGTACATTTTTACTGGACAACCTTTTGGTTGCAGCTCTGGGTGTATGAAGCCCTCCCTCCAGTAGTGGTCGTCCAATGCGCGACCATCATAGACGAGAAGTTGTACCCCAGGTGTTTGCGATACGAGTTTAGAGAGGCAAACCCCGAGTATGTCGCTATCGAAACCCGACTACAGGAGGCTAAGGAGCTCGGGTAATTCAATGGCCCTGAAGCTGTGAGGTCGCTTTTACTCCCCGATGAAGTGGAGGCAGCTACCCGTTTGCACCACGATGCCCGACACACTCACGATAAGCGATACAACTTCTTCGACGACATTCTCTGGGCGTTCGTATTCGCAAATTTGAAACCCTCACGGCTGAAACAACCAAAAGGAGCACCTGGGTCAACGCAAGAATCAGGGGAGGGCACGCAGACACAAGATGACATATTAGAGATCGAGTCACGGTTACTAGCAAAGATGGACAACATGGCGAGGAGTATAACCGCGGAGTTATGATCGAGGATGGTCACGCTTGAGGAGTCGATTGAAGACATGAAGAGGGCACTCAAGGGGAAGGGGACTAGGGAGTCTGCTGCGATGGGAAATCAACCACAAATAAAATACCTCAATTCCCACTATGTAGATAGCGGAAGTCGGGATCGTTCCATTGGAGAGAGGACAACACTTTCTAGAGTAGTTCCTGTGATCTAACAACACACAAAAATCAGTAGCAAAGGCGGTCGATATCGACTAGAGAGGTCGATATCGAGGGGATGGTCGAGAGAAGTGATGAATGTCGAGGGGTTGTTTGCTTTCCAGCAGCAAAATAGAACAAAAAGCAAGGGATTTTAGGGATGTAAAAAATGTAAAAAGGACTTCCAAGGTCAAGGGATAACCACAACAACAAACATGCATGAACCACACAAGAATCATAGAACAAAGATCATGTTTTTATCATCAAAAGATAGCTTTCGCATACTTCACAAATAGAGAATAGAGGTTTTCGCATAAAACCTATTTGTTCTACCTTTTCTTAATTAAATCCCTTTTACTTTCGTCAAAGATCTCTAATTACTATCCAAATTCATAATTAAATCCACTTTCGCTTCATAATCATAAACATGGAATCATCCTCAACTTCCGCAAAGGATTTAAGCACAAGATAGATGATGATAAACTCAGAAAAACATCATAGATTCAAGCTTTCATACATGGCTATTGTTGGGCTCACCCCAACCCTAGAAGAAGGGGAACTACTCACACATAACTATAGAAAACATGCTGAAAATTGAATAAAACATAATATGAAATTACATAAAATCAAACCTCAAATTCACTTCAATATTCTTCCACCGCAAACTCCATACGTACGTGCCTTATGCTGTCAATTCAGCCCTCCGAGAGATCTTTCTAATTAGCCTCTAATTGGCTTTATTTAAATATAGAAATTAAGACTTAATGTCCAAGGAAAAGAGATTTTATCTTAGGAAAATAATATAATCTATCTAAGGAAGGATAAAACATCCCAAGTCTATGTAACTCAAAATATCCTAAAAGAGATTTGGATGAAAACCCTAATTAAAAAGCCCATTAAGTAATAAAATCAGCCCGCAAAAACTTCTCCTGGTGCGCAGGGTATCGGCGTCGAGGGTTTGGGTGTCGACGCCGAGGGTCTGTTCGAAAACAGTAGCATTGGAATTCTCTAGGTATCGGCGCCGAGGGGGCAAAGGTCTACACCGAGGCATCTGTTCGAATGCAGTAGCCTTTGTTTTTCTCCAGCTTTTCGACTCTGTCTTCAATCGCACTTTTCGACTCTGTCTCCAGCCCACCAAGGAGGAAAAGGACAAGGGCAAGGGCAGGGCCATGGAGGTATGTGCACGAGACTGTCATGTTAAGATCAATTTGATGTCATATCAATTGTATGGACTGTCATGTTAACCGCACCCTGGTGTGCAAGTTCCAGGAGGAGTTGGTGGCACCCGATGCCTCCGAGGTTGAGGTTGAGGTGCCCCTCCAACGACCGAGAAGGAGCACCCGTCAATATCCTGATACGTTCTCAGAAGCGAAAGTAACTCAGCCAGCGAAGAAGCTGCGTGTGGGCAAGAAGCCAGTGGATGCCGCGGAGCTAGGCATTGCGACGAGGGCAGATGTTGATGCGTTCACTGCGTGGATGAAGGACGGAAGTGACCCAGTCCGGTCGGTCGAAGGCACCCTACTGCACAAGGAGTTCTTCGGGGCACTCCAATCACCGACCACCTGGGTGTCATCCGAGGTTATGTTCCCACATCGTGGTTCGATGCATCAATTTTCTCCTCATATGCTCTTTCATATAAATGATTTTTTCTTGCGTGAAGCATATTGAGCAAGCTTGCGCCCTCCTGCGGAAGGTCATCAACGCAGATGACAAGTACGAAGGCGTTGTCGTTCTTCATTTCTTCTGGGGTATCTGCTACACAAGTAATTGGTGGATGCGAAGGGGAACCTTGACATGGTCAAGGGGGACGACACGCTGACCCACTACTTCGACGGCAAGTTGCCGCAAGTGTTTCCAACGGGTTGGGCCGATGTCGATCGGTTGTTGGCACCTTGGAATCTGAAGAACGAGCACTGGGTGGCCCTTGACATCAATTTCACGGAGTGGACATTGGACGTCTACGATCCCAACATAAGCCACGTCGCTGAGGGCCATATGGCGAGCCTCCTCAAGCCGGTGTCCCACCTCCTCCCCATTCTGATGAAGACCTACCCCGAACTTCGAGTGAAATGGGTCGGCAGAGTCCCGAAACCCTTGGCGTACAAAAGGGTGAAGGGGATTTTCCAAAACAAACAATCGTAAGTCATTATTTTCACTTCAATTATAAAAAATTGTCGCAGGTTGGGTGAACATATTTCGTTCTTGTGATGTAGGGGCGACTGTGGTCCATACGCCATTCGTTACTTGCAACTCCTTGCGACCGACGACACCAAGTTCCGTGGCCTGGACGATGACTTCATTGCGGCGTACCGCCAATTCCTTTGTGTTTCCATCTTTCACGGACGTCTTACACCCCCATCCGATCCTTAAAAAAACTCCTCGATTGATTTTATATACATTGTTGGTTGGTTTTAGGCAGCTGTTGGTTTGTTTACACTTGTTAGTTCGTTTATACTGTTGTTGGCTGGTATGCCAGCGGTTGTTACTTCGTTTGAAATTGTTGTTTGTTGGTTTTAGACATTTTGATATGCAGTTATTGTTGGTTTGTGGTATTCGTTGGTTTGTCATTATGACATGTCAAAATGCAAAATATTGTCATAGCAAAAACGCATAATGTCATGTCAAAAATGGGTAATGTCAAGTGACATACCGTTAAACAACCCCCTTCCCACACAATGGAGAACAAAGTAGAACAAAACCCCCATACAAAGTAGCATAAAGGCATCATACTTCACACCAAAATAAGGTAACTATGTAGTTAATTGCGAAAGGCGTTGTAACTGGAAGTTCCTATCCCACTGCTAGGTGCGGCGGCGCTTCTGCAATTTCCAAGCTACACACGACCACTCTGTTGGTTCAAGTTTCACAGTCGTCGGAAACGACCCGGTCTTCCCTTTTTTGCGTTGGTATGCTTCCTCTACTTCCCTCACCGCTCGCTTCGCCTCCTGATCCCACGGGCTGACTACATCTTCGACGTCACTGCTCACACAAAATACCTGCTTCCCACGTCCAAATGCGCCTGCGTTGTCCAACTCCTCACTTGTCTCAAACTGGACACGTGGACATTTTAACTGGACAGGCGAGGGTTCTAACTGGACAATCTGCGTTTCTAACTTAACACGTGGACATCCTTGTCCAACGACACCTTGTGCTCCTAAAACAGTGGACAGTGGGTGATCTTCTTAGGTCAAGGGTGGCCCACCCCCGACTGAATGGCCCATTGTGGATCCTTCTGTATGAGTGAAATCTCCGTCAACCTTGCGTACCAGGGAGACATGGAGGTCGATAGGCTAGGATCGTTCTCCGAAAAGACCGTTTACAAACTTGTAGGCCTGCAGGTCTTCGTCATCCCCAATGGAAAAAGGTCTGCACCCTTCCTTCTTCGGCTTTACATATGTGAGTTCGACGTCATGCCTCCTCCCATCGACATTAAACTTGGCCATCAGCTGTTTCTTCAGGGAGACGTAGTCAATACTTTCGTCTACTAGTACGGCCTTCTGGCTTCTCGACCACTTCACGGCCCAAGTGCCCTCTTCACAAGCCCACCATCCGCCAAACAATACAGTGATACACACGGACGATTTGTCCCCTGTTCCATTAGTTAGAGGGGGAGACATTCAGTTTTATAGAGAGATGAACATATTTTAGGGAGAAACGTATCGCATAACCTAAATAGAAGGAAGACTTACTCATTTTCTACAAGAATTCAGTGTATGTCCAGTTCACCCCAGTAGGTGTCAAACGCTTGAATGGGTTTATAGTCTCCCCCTCCTCCCCATCTTATTCTTTGTTAGCGCAAATGACAGGGCGGGAAATATAATCTCTTTCCCGCCCTCTCTCTCTCTCTCTCCCTCCCTCCCTCCCTCCCTCCCTCCCTCCCTCTCTCTCTCCTTCACCCCTGTCTTATCCACTGTTCTTATCTCTTCTCTGCAAGATTCCCCCCCTTTTTGTCTCTCTATGAATTTGTTATTGGGTCAAATTTTATTCATTGCTTAGAACTTCATATGGTTTCAAATTATATTTAGTGGTTTGAATTTATTATAGGTATATTTTCCTACGATTTTGCATTTTATGAGTATTAAGTGTGAGTGGGAAACCCAACTTTATACGAAGGTCAAACATTGAATAAAAACCCTTGAAAATATGTCCAGTAGATAACTGTTGGTTGCCCACGGGGGAAGCACTGACGGGGAGTTGATTTTTATGGGTGTCATGTATTGTTTAACGACAAGCAGTAAATCCCCTTCATTTCTATCATGTTAGAGGTGACACGTGTCATGTATATATCAGACCACTACCATGTTAATTGTAGACAACAACAAAACACTTCAATTTCATGTCTTCTATTACTGCTTTTTTTTTCTCAACGGTCACATGCTGAACAATGTTGATATTTCCCATACACCACGCTTTATATGATAGTCATTCACCATCCATACTCCCCACATATTGGTGAAATTAAATCCCCACTTCCATTTAACAACCTCTTCAACAACCCTTCAACAAAATGGCATCTTCATCACACCACCGCGCCTCCTCATCTGGCCTCCCTCCTTGGCCCGTCCCCATCGTTATATCATCCGACGAATCAGACGATGGAGGTTTTCCGATAAATTCATTCGTGTAGATTTCAGTTGTGGTACTTGTATCATTATACTACCTTATTTTTGTTTTTTTTAAGCAGGACCAATGTCGTCGCCGCCATACCGACGAAATCAAAGAGTAGAGATCGTCGGCGGTGAGGTTGGGCTGCTCAGGTCGTTCTACGAGGCGACCCTTGTACGGAAACTGGACCCTAGCCACTGGGAGTTCGAATATGTGACCCTCCTACGCAACAACAGAAGAGACCTGCTGAGGGAGATCATCCCGGTTCAACGAATTTGTCCCCGTCCACCTCGTACCTCGTACAACGCCTACATGCCCGAAGACCGTGTCGACTGCCGCGTCAATGATGGGTACTGGTCCGGCAGGGTCGTTCGTGTGTCCGTGTATGGGAATGACCGAAATTTCACGGTCAACTTCCCACTGAGCGACGAGAAGACTAATCATCGTCTCCGCAACATGCGCCCACACTTCGACTGGGATGGGTACAGATTCACCACACAGCCACAATTTCAGTACTTGTTACCGTAAATTTCGATTTCAATGTCTTGTATGTTGCTATTATTTGCTACTGCCTTTTGAATGTTTGCTCATGTGTTGTATATGTTTAATGCTACTGTCTCTGTCTCCGAGATATCATGTCCAGTAGATTTCAATAGTTGTCATGTTTTTTGCATAACGTGTCCAGTTACAATCAAGCGCTTACACGTCGGCCTACAAATTAACCTCCACCCACTTTCTTCTTCATTGATGGTTTTTCTCTTCAGCTAAACATTTAATTATAAGTACGTTTATGTCCCCTCACTATCACTCTTCACTATCACTCTTCTCCATTCGATTCCAATATGGGTAAAGCATAATAGTGTCAACAAAATCATGGCATCCAAATATGGGTACATATTATAATTGGGCACAAATAAAAATTAGATGCCATCATAGTGAATCTGCATCTCCCAGAAATCTTCTCCATTCGATTCCAATAGGTGGCATGTCGATATGCTCTGTTTTTTGTAGGTAAAATCTTGTCCGGTTAAACACATACTGTGACATGTCAATCCAATGTTGATGTCCAGTTAAAACTTACTGCTTACACGTGATCCTTCAAATAAACACCCGGACCCTTCCTTCTTCAATTGGTTTTCTCTAAAACTTATAATTTAATTGAGAGTATCTCCCCCCCCCACTGACACTCTCACTGATCAGTCTGCACTTTTCTATTTCACCTCTCTCTCTCTCCCCCCTCTTTCTCTCTCTTCTTCGCTTTTAAGGAGTAGAGCTCTCTCTCTCCCTCATTTTCTCACTGTACCTGCAACGGAGATGGTGTCCAGCTGTACCTCATTGGGTGACCTGCTACTGGCCCAAACTTGCAAGCGGATATCCGCATTTCAGCAAAAAAAAATTCGGATTGGGTTATTCATGCAAACAATTCGGATAATAGGGTTATTTTTGTAAATTACCCACATATATATATATATATATATATATATATATATATATATATATATATATATATATATATATATATATATTATTCAAATAAAATTTTAGCAAATAAGGCAATCAATCAATCTATTATATATTTATATCCTATTATATTCAATCAATGTTATTAATTAATTTATCCATTAAAATATACACACCCTCCTTGAATTGGTAAATAAAGAGCGGCCAATTGGTAAATATGCACACCCTCCGTTAATTAAAACATAACGTCTTATTATTCACACATACTTTTTTAGGTATTAAAAATATATAAAACATTAATATTTTTAATATTTTTTTAAAACAATTTCATACTTATTACTATTAATTAGTATGAATTTAAAAAAAAATTAATATTTTATATAGTTTTTATCATTCTAAAAAAACGTATATGAATAGTAATGACATATTTTAATTAACAAAAGGGGTATAATATAACTATAACTATCGATAAATTTTCCAAAATTAATTATTAGATGGAGTAATTAGCACTTTTCTAAGTAAAAATTCAATTATTGTATTATTTATGATTTGATAGTTGTAATTAATTTATATCTATATTTTGGTTATTTTGTTTTATTGAAAACTATCTGCCCATAAATTGATTTAATTGTATTATACTTCATATTTATTGTGCTAACATATTTTCATGCACAGAACGAGACTTACACAAAAGGAATAAATTATATGGTTACTTAGTTCACATTGTTTTGTTTCCTGTAAAATACTGTATTTAAAGTGTTTCAATTGTTAAGTTTTTTTTAAATTTAAAATTAATTACTAGATGAAGTAATTAGCACTTTAAATCAAAATTTAACTATTGTATTATTTATGTTTGATAGTTGTGATTTTATTTATATCTATATCCTTTTTGGCAGAAGAAATTATTTATGTTTTGGTTAATTTTGTTTTATTGACTATTATCTACTCTCATAAATTGATTTAATTATATTATAATTCATATTAATTAACCATGTTAACATATCTTTGTTTACTGAACAAAACTTCCACTAGAGTCTAGGGAAACGGAGAAAAGAACACATTTTATCGGCTTTGATATACCACAAAAGGGGGAAAAAAACTACAAGGTTACTTTTTTTTTAATTAGGTAAAAATTCGAAAGTCAGACAGATCTGACTCATCGAGAGGCCGACCAAAGTCGGCAGACGGCGAACCGTCTAACAGAACAACATAAAAACAGAAATACAAATAACAAGCGTAATGAACCAAACAGAAATAAACTCTACAACAAACTATAAGGTTACTTTATTTATGTTGTTTTATTTTGTGTAAAAATATTAAAAGTTTTTTTATATAATTGATTATTTTAGAGACTGAAATTTAATCCAGTTAAATTTTATTTAAATTTAAATACGTACTGTATAATTTTTTTTTTTGAGGAACGTACTGTATAATTTAAGAAAGATATCAAAATACAAATTATTTGAGTAGCACGTGAGGTGAAGGTTTATTCTTAAATCTTTGTACAAATTAAATATGTGAATTTAAAAGTATTTTCGCCCTGAGAAAATCGCTTCGCTTTGGAGTGGAAGCGGCGCCTCAAGTGTCCGGCCGCCGAAAGCAAGAATGCAGGAGAGACCACCACCTGACCAGTGACCGTGCGTGGGGCCGCCATACACCCTTTTGCATCTTGCACCAATTGTGGAAGTATATGAAATAATAACATTTCACATTGATAAAAATATGAATTCAAATATTGCATATAAACCGGCGGGTTACCCCACTAACCAGTGGCGGACCCAGAAAGTTTTTAGCGGGGGTCACCATAATAGTTGACAATAAAATTGAGAAAAAATTGCAAAACACAACGTGATCGATAGTACAAATTAGTGTCAACCTATGTATTTGAAAATACTACAAATATATAATACGAAAATAAGGATAAAAAATGAAAAATAAAGATATAAAACGTAATAAATAAACATTGCATTATTAACATGTAATAATGTATAACTAGATAAAAAAAAATTTAAACTTTCGTAACTTCTTACCATATTCTCAAAATAAGTAATATAACCTATGGTTTTGAAGCTCTCGAGATGAATTATAATATGTGAAAGTCAATTTAAGTAAAATATTAAAGTGTTATAGTATATTGAAATAAAACTAAAGTGATTTAGTACAATACATTACAATAAGCATTGAGTAAATATCCGACGCTTGTTCATCATGATTAAATGAGCCAATTGGATGTACTTATTCAGGCGACAGACGTTGAGATTTACATTGTCGCTCCAATACGAGGTTGTTAGAGAAAATTGGGTTTATATATGGCTTAGATATATGACAGACATTTATCAACTTCGTTGGTTGGTCGAAATTCAGATGACCAATATTGAGCAAAGCATGTCTCTTACTCCGTAAATGTTATGTAACTCAATGATGGCTCAACTCGGTTTGGTATAATCCTACAAAACTTCCAATAGTCAATCTCCTTTCGAAAAACAGATAGCTTAAACTGTAACAAAGCAATTTGAAAGCAGCTAATATTAATTAATTATGGTTTGTTGTTTTTCGACTTTGATCGAACTTGGTTTTATATATATATATATATATATATATATATATATATATATATATATATATATATAGGGTGAGGTTAAAGTGAAAATGGGGTTTAAGATGAAAAAATTGCTTGAAGTGAAAATAGAGCTTTTAATGGTTAGTTGACGCGGGTTTATCATTAAAAAAACTGAACCAGACCATTTTTTTTAAAAAAAAAACCGAATCGGGGCTCAAACAGTGAAAATGAGAAAAACCCTTCTTCCTCCTCTCGCATGACCCTCCTCTTGCCTTCGATTCGACCGACGCTCCAACACCTCTCTCAACCCACGCCGTCGGCGTCGATGACCACACCCCTACCGAGCAGTTCCCTGCGATGCCGGCCTCATCTCCCGGTCCAGGGGCATCGTCCTTCTGCTCCCCCAGTTTTGCCCCGATTCGAAGAATTTGACTGAGTACCAATATGCTTCTCCGTCAAAGAATCATCTTCATCGGATCTCAGGTTTGCCATCTTTCTTTCACTGCACCTGTGTTCTCTTCCGATGCATTCAATTCAATCCCCTCTACTGTTGTCAAACGTCAATTTTCAGGTTTAGGGTTGTCTTTCCCTGCGATTATTTGCTTAGGTTTCGTTAGAATTGAGATAATAAAGCCTCCGTTATAGAGTTGTACTGCCTTCTTCATTTAGAGTGGCATTCTGTGATTGAATGACTGAATGAATCGATTTCATCTGTCATTGAATTTGGGGATCTTTTGGTGGCGAATTGATTTTGCAGGTACAGGGCCTTTGACAAGTATGAAGGTATAGATTTGTGGTTTTCCGGCTTCGTTCAATTAGGGATCTCACAATCTCAGGTTTGTTCGATGCTTCTCTTTTCGCCATCTTCACTCCTACTTCAAGTAGGTAACTGAATTCGCGTTGTTTCTTCTCTTTTTCCTGCGGGTCATCTTGTTGTCGCAACTGATCTTGACAAGGTTTTTATGTTCATATATTTTGAAGGTCTGGTTTTGATATTGGAAGACCACCTTTTGTGCCAGTTCTCGATTTGGAGATGGGGTTTGAAAAATTGTGAAGATCGCACATTCTCTTGGAGGTGAGCCCTGCTACCTGAGGATTGAGTTTCTTCCATCATCCCTTTTTCCTAACCAAAGATTTCTGTTGTAGTCTGCAAAGAACAGGATGTCATCAATCGGATGAAAGATGAGGTTAGTTAATCCCATGGTTGTCTTGTCAAAGTATATATCTATTCTTGTTTGTATGCTTAATCAGTAATGATTTCCTCTTGTGGATTTAGAGGAAGCAAGCTATGCAATCAACGGATGCTTTTATAAGGGTTGTCACTTCAATACCAGGCTTGGACACCCATGATGCAAACTCGGTAATCCAGCTGTACTTGTAAAGTTAGAACTTCAATTTGGCCTGGCTTGTGTCTTTCTAATAGGCATTAGCTTATGATTCCATATTCTGTGAGTGACTTTTTCAATCTTGATGTCTAGAATAGCATCCAAGTTGTAGCTCAACAATAGCTTGGATGCTTTTACCTAGAACCTCACTATAAAATGATGATAATACTAAGGATATATCTTATAAGGCAGCTTCGTGATTAATCAACCTCTTGTGAACGGTCCACATTTACCATAAACGCATAACAAGGCTTTTGTGTTACCTGCTGGTGGATTCCATATTCACAGTTGAACCTTGTGAACTAATGAAATACACTCTTTTTTCACCAGCTGAGTCAAGCCATTGGGTAAATTGAAGCTATTGCCAAGGCACCAAAGGATTACCTTTTAGAAAACACTGATCTTTCAGCTGAAAAGGTAGATACTATTGTAAGGTTTTTCAGGGACCCAACGTTCTTCCTCGGCCCAAAATTCAACTCAACACTATGTTGTTCCTTATTGCGACAATGTTCTTAGGTAATATGAACGTGTTTAGTTTTTTTTTTTTTATGTTTTTACTGTCTATTTGTTCTAGTCCTTATTTGTTCTGTGACATTTGCATTACTTTGCATTATTGCGACAATGTTCTGTGTCTATTCGTTCTGTGACATTTGCATTACTTTGCTCAAGTTCTGCCTGCACCAAATACTTTTGGATGTTTGGTTAGTTCTGTTTCTGCGAGTCAACTCATAATAATAGTGTTTTATCGAACTAGTGCATGATATATATATATATATATATATATATATATATATATATATATATATATATATATATATATATTATATACTTCATTTGTAAGATTGGCCCCTTGTGTTTTTTATTGCCACAAGGGTTGCTCAATGATATTTCCTCATCTAGCATCCATTCAGCTTCATCAACGTTCAGAATCATACAATCTTACACAAAGTGCCATTGTTCCATTTGGTTTAGAGTACATTATAAAGACATTAGCATTTAGATATTGGTCTTTTGGAAGTGAATCTATCCCCAACTGCTAGCCGATTCCCATTTTTCCTAACTATGAGCATGTATCTTACCTGAGATTTTTCTTTACCATATGTAGGACAATGATTGATTGTTCCAGAAATAGGAAAATCTGAATGAAGTTTCCCTTGATTCACGAACAAGTGTTTTATGTATGCTTATTTAGAGTTTAGTGAAGATATGATGTGCAATTTATTAATTCTAGGGGAGTGAAGTGCACTTTATATTTTATATTGAGGATGAAGTGCACATTCATTAATTCTATTTATGCACTATATAGTCATATTCATGCACTTTATAACCTTATTTTTGCACTTAAAATTTTAGGCTCCAGCTTTGACTTAATGGCATCAAGGTTAACCTTATTCATAGCTGTATTTTTTATTCTTAGCTATTTCTATCATATTTATCAAACTTGAGCAGCTCACTTCTGTCAAAACGGTTAAATGAGATACAAAAAACTCTTAAAGTGTCAATTTTTTTTCCCTCCGTATCTCAGTACGTGGGAACTTCTCCGAGCGTGATTTTCTACTCTCGTCCTTGGGATTATGTTTGAAATTTTGACCGATACCTTTTCACATGATCTGTAAATGGAGGCGATTCCTCAGCTGCAAGTGTGGGCTCCAAAAATCAGGCTTGGGGAGGCTGCTGCAGCTGCTGGCATAGATCGGGAAAATGTTAAACATGAGTGGTTATTAAGACCCGAGCTGCTGCAGCTGCAAGTGTAGGCTGCTCAACTGCAAGCTAGGCTGCTGCAGCTGCAAGTGTGGGCTGCTGTTAGCTTCAACTTTTTAATTTTTTTTTGGTTTGGATTCATGTCCTTGCAAGGATGGCAAAGAATCAGTATTCCTGGAACGGCTATGAGGCAAAAAATCAGTATTTATCTTGACTGACTCTGATTTGCATACCTTTATGCTGAAACATGTTTTTGTAGCTCTTGTTGCTGTCATACAATTGATTAATGTTTGATCAATTTGTTAGATTAAATGCCTGTTGGTTTCACAATAAGGAGGCTTAAATTTCCTTTAGTTTGAATATTGCTCTTATCAAGCTTTAAAAGCCTATTAGCTCAATGGAAGAGCAATTGCTTATGTGCAAAGATGTGGGTTCGAGATTCCCGCATAGGCTAAAGTGCATAATTTTCATGCACTTCATCATCTTATTTATGCACTTCATCATCTTATTCTTGCACTTTAACATCTTATTTATGCACTTCATCATCTTATTCTTGCACTTTAACATCTTATTTATGCACTTCATCATCTTATTCTTGCACTTTAACATCTTATTTATGCACTTCATCATCTTATTCTTTCAGTTTAACATCGTATTTATGCACTTTATTATTTTATTCTTGCACTTTAACATCGTATTTATGCACTTTATTATTTTATTCTTGGAAACTTAAATTATACATTGCATACCGAATATGTGAATCATAAAACAGAAAATCAGTGGGTTCATACACAACCCATAACATCAAGCACTAATTCAACAATAACATAAAGCTATTTCCAGAGAGAAAAGAATGCATATATACTGCATAACTATCCTGTCACAAAAGCTTCAATAAGACACAGGCAAAAGCAGTTTTGCAAATATGTGCACATGTCCAGAATAAGTTGTTCGTTTGAGAAAAGATTTAGGAATTTTCAGAGTTATAAAAGCAAAATGTTTCAGCAGCAAATGCATGATATGTAGTACGCATCACATGGGATTAGAACTTACCTGTCATTCTTCTCAAAACCAAAGCGAGCACCAAAATAGAATGCAGCAGATAGCAACCATGGGGTCCTATAAAAGCAAGGCAATAAAATCCAGCATGTGATTTAAGTAGTCATTCTTGTCTAGAGACAATAATTCCTGAGTGCAGTCCACTTCCTAAACTGTTTGTGTTGGACAAGTTTGGATTCTCAAATAAAAATCTGATAATTTCTCTAACATACATCATCTTATTGCTTTTAGATCCATCTGAGTCTGAGCCAATGGGAATCTTGAGATTTTGACCTGACATTCCCCGATTAAATCGATGTTTATCAGTTCTGTCATGGGCTTTGAAGGATTGCTGGTAATCAGATACCCTTCTTGTGTTTCCATAACTTCTAATTTCAATGCCAGGCCTGTTTGAGATTGTTCATTTGAGCAACATTCTAGGCTCGATAAAAAAATTCATTTGAGTTCTAAATTTGCACTTTTAAATTTTATATTTGCACTTTTTGAAACTACAATTGCACATTTAAGTTCTAAAATTGCACACTTTATGATATTACTCATAAAATTTCAGTTAGGGGCTGATTTCTATCATTAAAATTTTCCATGAAAATTAATGGAAAGTTATTAATTTTTACCATGGGAAGATGCGTAAATTTAGCCATACAAACCAACAAATATCCATCTTGATCTAGATAACCTATGTGGGATTCGAACCCACATCTTTGTGCATAATAAGCACAATGCTCACCAATTGAGCTAATAGGCTAAAAAAATTAGAACAAAAATAGGAAGTGTGTGCAAAAACAAGAAATATTAGTTCAATTTTATAATACGTGTGTGTAAATGTAAACAGGATGTGTAATATGCAATTAGGGTGCAACGAGAATTATGAATGTCACATGGATGTTAGTATAATAAATAAAGATGGATTACTGAACAAAGCAATTTATTATGCATACTATTTTGCCTTTGATAGCTTTTGCTCTTCATTGCTGGCTCATGGCTCTTTTAAATCATATCATGTTGGGAATTATATAAAAATAGTACAGTGTTCAATCCTTTTTCTTTTGATAATTTCATTCTCTCTCTCAAACAAAGGAACCCAATTCCAAACACACAAATAGCTATAACTTCATTCAGGAATTATTTATCTGTCATACAAGTGACAAATTAAATCATCAAAGACAAGGGGTAATTTGGATCAGATCAGATTAATTTCCAGCAGTTAACAAGGTTAGCTACCTACAATCTACCATAGCCAATAAGTAGAGTTGAACAACCAAATTAAAATCCTTGACAACCATCAACAAATTGATGTATCTGATATCAAAGCACAATCAGCAAACACCACAATTTGAATAAGAAATTAATGAACACAGTCACATTTCTGCAACAACATAGCTAAGTACTAATTTTAAAAATGACAACATCAGGGCAACAGACTTCTGAAGCAAACTACTAAATATTTGCATTCGCTGAAAACATCAGGGCTCACAGCAAGTCTATAGCTATACACTTACTTCCCTCGATACCAAAACTACTAAAATGCAAACTTATATCCAAATTATACCTAAACTTGTTTTTCAGATAAGACAGATCCAAATTATCAGCTAATGAATTAGGTGAATGGAAATCAAACACAACTGAAATCGAATTCGAAACCATAAACAATGAAGATAATTTTATATCCTAGACATTTTATCAAACACTTAGAAAGCATGAATTTACCCCTATCTCAATCTCAACTTTCAATCCACAAAGTCCAATTTCAATCCAGTTTCCATCAATCAAAATTCATAAATCTAAGACACCAATTTCAATCCACTAATTAAATAATCTAGAAGGATAAATCTCACAATCTCTATGGCAGCTGGTGGCGCGTCGGGACAGATCGACTTTGACGACTTCAGTAGTTCGTCATCGGCATGGCCTTCAAGGTCCAGCATCGGCGAACGTCGTTGATGGGGCTCCGACAACAGAAACGAGGAGGGAAGGGAATCAGAGAGAGAGAGACACAGTTAGAAGGAGAGGACGGGAAAGATGTGAGATGCCATGGGAGGAAGGCAGCGTTGCTGGCTTTGGAAGCGGAAGAAGACGTTGAACGGGAAAAAACGAGGAGGAAGCTTTGTTTTTTCCTGTTGGGTCAGTTCGGCCCACTTTTTTTAAATCAGTCCGTGTCCTAACCCTATTAATAAGATCCATTTTCACTTTAAGCATATTTTTCACTTTAAGCCTCATTTTCATTTGAACCTTTACCTATATATATATATAACAAGCAATAAAATCCCACATCAAATGCACAAGAACACCGAGAAAATGATTGATAGGCTCATAAACGACAAGTTTGAAAGTTCATACTTCATACACATAAAAAAAATCAGTAGAGATAATAGTTCATAGACATCCAAAATCACCTACGTGACCTATCCTAAACTACAACGACAAGTTCTTACACATCTAAAATGACCTATGTGTTAGAGAATCGGTTTGAGTTGGAAAAGTTATCACAAAAAAGGATTCCATTCATATATAACAAGAGGAATGCATGGTCTACCCACCTTGAATTGTTCATGGTCTACCCACCATGAACAACAAATGTATTGAGATTGGGCCTATTCTTTCATTGTTTGTATTAGTGGGCTTGGTTAGTTACTATGCCCGACAGGCCCAACTCACACTTGTATAAACATGGAGCTTAGCTCCTTGATGTTCATTCAATCAAAGCATACAACACTTCAGAGTTTTTCCATCTTCTTCCACATTCATCTCTCTCTCTCTCTCTCTCTCTCTCTCTCTCTCTCTCTCTCTCTCTCATTCGTTCGTTTTCATTTTCTGTTACAACTGACAAATCCGACATGGTATCAGAGCTTGATCTCTGATCCTTCAAGCTCTTTCAGAGATTAAGGTGAACGAGTTACCAGATCTCCATCTGTTCATCCCGTTTATGCAGCAACAATGGCGAATAATGAAGTTTCGCTTGTTGAAGCTCCGCTTGCTCCAATTGTTCCAATTGATCACAATGATCCTTTATATCTTCATCCGAGTGATAATCCAGGATCTGTACTCGTCACACCGGCGTTCGATGGCCGGAATTTTGGCGAATGGAGGTGCTCGGTTCTGATCGCCTTATCGGCGAAAAACAAGCTCGGTTTCTTGAATGGCGACGTCGCGCGTCCAGATCCGGGGTCAGCAAGGTTCCAGCTATGGAAGAGGTGTAACGACATGGTAATCGCTTGGATTCTGAACAGCTTAAGTGCTGAAATCAAGCGTAGTGTGATCTACAATGAATCGGCTCAAGCAATTTGGCGCGCTTTGGTTTCAAGATTCGGTAGACTTGGAGGTACACAGCTCTTCTCGATCAAGCGGGAGATTAGCCGAGCTGAGCAAGGTACCGCTCCTTTCTCTACCTACTTTACCAAGGTCAAAGGATTATGGGATGAACTGGACAGTGCTCGCAGTCTCCCTGTCTGTACATGTGGAGCTGCCAATGAGATGTTGAAATTTGCTGAAAACGAGAGGTTGATTGAGTTGCTTATGGGCCTGAATGATTCCTTTCTTAATGCTAGAGGTTCAGTGCTTATGATGGATCCCTTACCTAGCATAGATCGTGTGTATTCTCTCATGTCTGAGGAAGAGAATCAGAGAGATGCTAAGCACACTGTCACTTCTGGTGATGGTTTATCCTCTCATGTCAAGACTCAGGGTTCGCCTAAGGATGGATCTACAGGTGATGGAGTATCCATGTATGTGAAGTCTCAGGCGCCTACAAAGAACAACTCTCCCTCAGGCAGTTCGCAAAATAATCAACAGAGAGGATCTTCCTCTTCCGAGAGGAAACCTCTATTTTGCACAAACTGCAGGAAGACGAACCATACAGTGGATAGATGTTTCTTCTTGATCGGTTTTCCTGCTGGCTATGGCAAGGAAAAGGACAAGAAACCAGCTGAAGATGGCAAGTTTGCAGGATCGGTGTCTCAAAACAACAAATCAGATTTCTCTCCTTCACAATTAGCTCAGATTATGAGCTTGCTTCAAAGTGCAGGAGTGGGCACCCATGACAAGCAGCCTTCTGCAGACGATTTTGCCGGATTTTCAGGTAGTTCCTTGTCTTCTCAAGTTCTTAATGGAGTCACCTGGATTGTGGATAGTGGGGCAAGTGGCCACATGTGTGGAGACGCCTCCATGTTCACATCTGTGTACTCCCTCTCTAAACCTTTTGTGGTCACCTTGCCCACTGGACACTCTGCAACTGTTGCTAGAGCAGGGACAGTTGAGGTCATGAAAGGCTTGAAACTGGATCATGTGTTGCTCATCCCCAGTTTCAAGTGCAATCTGATTTCAGTGGGAAAGATGATTAAAGATTTAAAATGCTCTGTGTTGTTTACTGCTGAAGGATGCTATTTACAGGGTCCTTTGATGAAGGGTTCCTTGAAGATTGGTGAGTGTGTCAGAGATTTGTTTTTGCTGCAACCATCAGTTGATCAAGTTTCCTCTTCCAGCAATTCAATTCATAAATGTGCAGCTGCAGTGGATGCTGAAGTATGGCACAGAAGGTTGGGTCACTTACCACCTTACAAACTTCAAACACTTCCTTTCATTTCTATGGATGATGAGTGTAATAAGAGCATTAGAGCATGTGATGTGTGCGCTAAGGCTCGACAAACGAGGCTTCCTTTTCCTGATAGTGCAATCTCTACACTGAGTTGTTTTGATTTGATCCATTGTGATGTTTGGGGTCCATATAGAGCACCAACCCGTGATGGGAATAGATTCTTCATCACCATTGTGGATGATTTCAGTAGATTCACTTGGGTTAAACTCTTGCCTAAAAAGAGGTATGCCTTCAATGTCATCAAGCAGTTTGTGGCATTTGTAGAGAGGCAATTTGGAAAGCATGTGAAGGTCCTTAGGACTGACAATGCCCTTGAGTTGGGATGCTCTCCTGAACACTCACAGTGGCTGCTGGACAAAGGAGTGGTTCACCAGACTTCTTGTGTGGCCACACCCCAGCAAAATGGGGTTGTTGAGCGCAAGCATCGACACCTCCTAGAGATAGCTAGAAGTTTGATGTTCGAGTCTAACCTCCCTCGGAAGTATTGGGGTGATAGTGTCCTCATGTCTGCTCATTTGATCAACAGACTTCCCAGCAAAGTCATCACCAACAAAACCCCTTTTGAGGTTCTCTTCTCCACTCCTCCTAACTATGCAGCCTTGAGATGCTTTGGAAGTTTGTGTTTTGTGTCCACCTTAAGTCATGGGAGAGATAAGTTCTCCCCAAGGGTTGTCCCTTGTGTTTTATTGGGTTACCCAGCAGGCAAGAAGGGATACACTGTGCTACAATTGGAGTCAAAGCTTGTCTTGACATCCAGAGATGTGCAGTTTCAGGAAAGGGTGTTTCCTTTTAGAAGCTTACCCCACTCCTCTTCTGATGATTCCCCATCCTTTTCTATTGCTGGGGACCATGGTTTTGGGGTTGAGGACCACATACCTGTTGCTCCACATACCCCTCCATCTGCTGCTACTTCACATGCTTCTCCTCCTACTGCTGTTGCACCTATAGCCCCAGTTAGGAGGTCTGCTAGAGCATCTCATCCCCCTTCTTTCCTAAATGACTATGTGTGTGGTCATGCCTACTCCACCTCGTTTTCTTGCTGTCATACCATTACCTCCACAGTCCAGTTTCCATCTGCTGATCTTCCCCTCAACACCCTACCAGACTCAGAGCCTTTTTCTTACACTGAAGCCTGCAAATTCAAAGTTTGGCAGGATGCAATGACATCCGAGTTTGCTGCCCTGGATGCTAATCATACCTGGTCCATTGTCCCTCTTCCTAAGGGAAAGAAAACTATAGGCTGTAGGTGGGTGTATAAGGTCAAGAGGAGAGCTGATGGTAGTCTTGAGAGGTATAAAGCCCGTTTGGTTGTCAAAGGGTACACTCAAAAGGAAGGTGTGGACTACACTGAAACCTTTTCTCCAGTAGTCAAAATGACTACTGTCCGAGCTCTGATTTCTGTAGCTCTCAAAAAGGGCTGGAAAATTCTCCAATTAGACGTTAATAATGCGTTCTTACACGACAGTTTGGATGAGGAAGTGTTTATGAAAGTTCCTCCCGGATTACAAGTTGATGGGTCCAAGCTGGTATGTCGTCTGCAACGCTCTTTGTATGGTTTAAAGCAAGCGTCGAGGCAATGGCATGCTCGTCTTTCGATTGCTCTCAAAGCTCGGGGTTACACTCAATCAAGGAATGATTATTCCTTGTTTTACAGAAAACAGCCATCTGGTGTTGTTTTTGTGGGGGTCTATGTCGACGATCTCCTCTTGACAGGTAGTGATTCGACTGAATTGGTTGCTCTCAAAAGTTTTCTCCACAACGAGTTCAAGATCAAGGATCTAGGTGATTTGCATTTCTTTCTCGGCATTGAGTTCATCCGTGACAGCAATGGCATCGTTCTCTCTCAGAGACGTTTCATCACTGAGCTTCTTCGAGAGTTTCCCTGCCCAGGTCCTTCAGTTGTCAGTTCGCTAGATCCTCAGCTTCGCCTCTCCCCTACAGATGGTATTGTTCTCAATGATCCTACTCACTTTCGAAAATTGGTAGGCAAATTGAATTTTTTAGTTCATACGCGTCCCGATTTGGCCTTCTCAGTACAGCTCCTTAGCCAATTTATGCAATCACCCACGGATGCACATCTTTCCGCTGCTCACCATGTTCTTCGTTACCTTAAAGGTTCGAGTTCAAAGGGTCTTTTATTCACTGCATCCTCTGATTGCAAGCTTCAGGCATTTTGTGACGCCGATTGGGCGAGTTGCCCCTTCTCGAGGCGATCCATTAGTGGTTATCCGGTATTTCTTGGTTCCAGTCTGATTTCCTGGAAATCAAAGAAACAGGTTTCGGTTTCCTTAAGCTCCGCAGAGGCTGAGTATCGCTCTCTCAGGCGGGTTTGTATGGAATTGGCCTGGTTATCTTGGCTTTTCAGTGAACTTGATGTTCCTCGCATTGCTCCGATTCCAGTCCGTTGTGACAATCAGGCGGCAATTTACATTACCCGCAACCCGGTTTTCCATGAGCGAACCAAGCACATCGAGCTTGATTGTCATTTTGCGAGGGAGAAGTTCCTTGAAGGGCTCATTTCGCTTTCTCACATCTCCACTCGTGCCCAGCTCGCCGATTTCCTCACCAAAAACATTGCCGGAGTACGGTTGCTTCCGCTTCTTCGCAAGATCGGCCTCGTCAATACTCCGGCTCGTTCTTGAGGGAGGGTATTGAGATTGGGCCTATTCTTTCATTGTTTGTATTAGTGGGCTTGGTTAGTTACTATGCCCGACAGGCCCAACTCACACTTGTATAAACATGGAGCTTAGCTCCTTGATGTTCATTCAATCAAAGCATACAACACTTCAGAGTTTTTCCCTCTTCTTCCACATTCATCTCTTTCTCTCTCTCATTCGTTCGTTTTCATTTTCTGTTACAACTGACAAATCCGACAAAATGTGACAGAGGAGGATCGCGAGGACTGCTCGAGAAGGCCCATTTCTCCACGACTAATGATAACCCACATTTAGATAGTCATAATAAGATGCATTTAGCTTAGTTTCATGTATAAATTGCATAATTTAGTTCGCATAATTTTGCATTTGTATTCGTTATGTTCTGAATCGTTATGTTATTGGAGTCGGAATCTACGTGTTTTTATTAATTATTTCAAATAAATGTGGATCTGATGAGGTGACATAAGTTGATAATGCGTTGGTTGAGAAAGACAATTTGATCTAAGGAACTTAATGAAGTTTTAAATAGGTCTCAATCATCACCCCTGACGCAATCCCCTTCCTCCCCCAATTGGAAAATTGGGGTAATTTAATCCCCCACGATCCCCTCAACCTCCATCTTATCAACCCCTTCAAGAAATAGACCTAAAAGTATGCTCGTCGCTTGAATAGAATCATTACTTTAGCCAGGTTGTACCACTGATTCTGGAGATCGACTTGGAAATATAATCCGTTGCTTGAGACCAAACCCGCCAAAGACACGTTGGGCTATCAATTTAGACGAACAGCATTCTATTATGGTCGTTGCTTCAACTCTAGCTTTAAATGACCCAATTTAAGGCCGACGTCAAGCGATGAACATAGTTACAAAATCCCTCACCTGAACTAGGAGTGTGTATGAGTTAACTTTTAGGACTCTTTCAAGCAACCAATATAGGCAACACATGGCCGGCCGATCCATCGTTTAAATTATTTCAGATCACAAACATAGTTATATGATCCATCGCTTAGTATCTATGAGTCCACTTTTGGGACTCTTTCAAGCGATCAACATATGATCAGTATATCGGCGATATATCGGGAATATTTAGAACACGATACGATATCGGGGTATCGGTTGGATAATATCGGTCAACACTATTTATCGGGTCAACGATCGATATATCAGTCAATATCGGGTTGACCGATTTATCGTTTATGTTGTACAACGTCGTTTTGCTTTTTTTTTTTTACTATATTTTTTTTTCGGAAAAATTGAAAAAAAAGGTTGAGAACTATATCTGACTTCTTCTCCGGTCGGCGGTTGCCCCTGGCCTGCTCACTGGCTTCTTCTCCGGTCGGCGGCCACCTTGCTTCTTCTCCGGCATGGTCTTGCTTCTTCTCCGGCGCGGCGATCTCAGCTTCTAGTCAGGTTAGGTCTTCTCCGGTCGCCCTTCCTTCTTCTCCAGCCTCCCCTGATCTTCTCCGGCCGCCTCTGTAGTTCAACTCCGGCATATACAAAGTCTGTCAATGTTCTTTTCCGGAATATTTTTTATACTCAAGGTGCCACTAATTTTTAATCCTAAAATCAATACTTACTATAATACTAAATGAAAAGTCGTCTAAACCACTTGGCGACTTCTCCTCTAAAGTAGGACATTTTTAATTAGGGATTATGCTTATTTTTTTTTATCACCAATCTTTATCACTTTGTAAAGATTGTATTCTTATCTAAAATAACAAATTAGGCATAGCTAATTAATAAATTTGTTTGATTGAAAAAAATTAAAGAATTTGTAACTGGGAATAACCATCAAAAGATATGAAATCAAGAAACTCCAATTAATGACGGTCTAATACTTCGAATTCATAAATGTAACGTTAGGATGTGTTCTGTCATTCTAGCAGAAGCTTTTGCAGTTTATACAGGTATATAACTTGCAGCGGAGATGGGGATCCGAAGAGTGATTATTGAAAGTGATTGTGCAATCATCGTCAATGCTATCAATCAAGTAAATAATATACCATGGGACATCGCTCAAATTATCGAAGAGATCCATGTGTTAAGCAAAGAGTTTGAGAGTTTTACAATTCAGCACTGCTACAGAGAGGCAAATGGTGCAACTGATTTTCTTGCTAAATCTCAGTTGAATTGTAATTTTATTTTGAGTTCCGGTTGTTGTGAGTTCCAGAACATCATCTTGCGAGATGATCATGGGTGTCGGTAGTACATCCAAACTTTTGCTTACTGTAAAAAAAAAAAAAAAAAAAAAAAACTCCAATTAATTAATTAATTAAAGAACTAACTGGCCGATCAACTAAATATATGAAACCACACAACTCCAATCAATCAATTTATTTATTTATAATTACAAATTGTGGTATATATCTAAACAACTGAAGAAGATATATTGCAAGGATTTTGATCTCTGAAGAATGTGAATGGAGGTACATCCGTAGGCAAGATAATAGGGCGGCTCATTGTTTAGCTAATGTATATTATACTAAAGGTGAAGTCGTCTTAGGGTGTGTTTGGGAACGGGATGGATTTTAGTGGATTTGGTGGATTTTAGGGGATGTAGTAGATGGGGATGGATTTTTGGGATGTAAGAGATGAAAACTCAACACCCAAATTTTGGGGTTTTGTGTTTGGTTGTATTTTGATTTTTTTTTTGGATGGAGTGACGGGCAAAGACCGAATTACCCCCACTTACGCACAAGAAAAGACGAAATTGCCCCCAATTCATACCCTTCTTGAAATTCATTTCAATCATGGTTGTCGACATTTTGGGGTTTTGATGTCCTCCGCCGCGCAAGGATGCGCGCTGACGCCGGAGATATTCTCGCTCGCATCGCCATCTTCGCCGCTTGATTTGAAGGAGACCTCGTTTTGACGAGCCACAGAGTCGATAGCCCAGATTTTCAGCCGGCCTGGAGATCGGAGAACGATCGTTCTCCGCTGATTACTGTCGGTTAGAATGTCAAGACCTCGCCGCAGTAAATCGACGGCCTGTGGCGGATGCCGGTCGATGGAGCAGCGGGGGAGCGGCCGCCATGCAGAGGCGCCGAAGGTGATTCGGCGCGTGCACGCCGACATAGCTTACTCTGCTACGGAAGGGAGGCAATTTGACCTGGAATTGAGAAATTGGAAGAAATTGGGAATTTTAATGAAGGGGCAAAATGGGGGAAAATGGAATCCCAATCCACCAAACCTTGGATGAGGAGGATCAATTTCCCATCTAGATCCATCCCCCAAATCCCCCATTTTCCACCCTTCAAATCCCCCAAACCCCTACACCCAAACACACCGGCGGAAAAACCGAGGCAAATTTGCCATCACCCAAACCCCTTACATCCTACACCCAAACACACCCTTAGTAACGTGGCACCTTCTTTTTTAATATAGGTTTAATTGTTAACCAATCCTAAATTAGTAATTTGTGATTTGGTGTGTTTTGATCTTATCTATTAAGATTTGTTTGGTTGTTATGTAACCAATATTCATTTTTAGGGAAAATCAATATTTTGTTATTATTTTTTCAACTATAAAAGATTTAAAAAAAATACTTCAATAACTAGGATATTGCTAAAAAAACCTAGATATGATTTTCTTGATTCAGATATGATTATCCTAACTAGAATATTTTTAAAGGAGTATTTATCTATTAATTTTTTTTTTTGGACTAATGGATATCTATCTATTAATTGGTATAGGTTATTTAACCCAGTCTCAAGTTCGAGATTGTGTTTCATTTCTTCTCTCAACAAAATGACATTGCTTCTTCCCAAATTTCTCTTGCATTTTACTATTTGATTTCTATTTTGCTTTGTTTTGTTTTTGTTATTTTGATTTTAATATTGTTCTCGCAACTTTGATTAAGCTCTGCCTTCAAAAATTTTGTTTGTAGAGTTATCATTCTGTTCTCACAAAGTTGATTTTGTTTGTAATTTTTAAGTGCTTCAGGCGACACTTTTGCAACTTATATGTACCGATGTACCATTACACAACTTTGGTTGATTGTGCTCCTAATCAACGATTTCGATTGATTGTCCTCCCTATCACGAAATTAATGAAGATAGGTAATTATTACATCATTCTCCTTTACGTACATGACTATTTATTGTCTCACCTTCATAATTTCAATTATTCTACTCCAATTTCATTGTCTAACAATACTGCTTTTATTTTCTATCGTTATCATCAATTCATGTGCTAATTTGAGTTTTTCTTTTAATTTCTATGAGTCTTCTATTGATAATTTTCATATCAAATTTCAACATCGATTGTATGAGAACAAAGATTTGTGATCCATTTAATTAAGCAATTCTTAGTGATATATAGGGATAATTAAAATTTAAGGATTATATATAGAGAGAGATGCCAAACACAATATTAAAGTAGAAAAACACTCGCACAAGGTGTGGGTCACTGAACGAGTTCCTGTGGTATATGGGTCATCAACTTTCAAACGTTCGAAAGTCTTTCGAGGGTAGGAGGCTGCGAAAAAACCCGATAGAGAGAAATTGGTCGGGATTTAGGGTTGAGGACGATGGTTGGGATCCAAATTTTGGACAAAGAAAACAAGCTGCGATTGAAGGGGGCTAATTTGGAGGGGAGTAGCAATGGGGAGAGGCGAGAGGCCATATGTGATTTGAGCGGAATACAACTGGAACCACAACAAAGAAATAACAGAGTTAATTAACACTGTTATTTTACTGTTCATTCACAAGTTCATGCTTTTATAATGTTATAGATATGTGTGAGGTTTATGTGCCGCCTACATTCGTTCAATTATTAGATCGATAATTTTTTTAAATCAAATACTTTTTTTTCAAAATAAAGCAAATATTAAAATACTTAAAATAATACTACCTCCGTTTGGAAATATAAGTCCATGGACTTTTTGGCACGTTTTTTAGGGGGTTAAAAACTATATAAAATAATATAATTTTTATTAATTTTTTTACATAATTATAATTATATACTTATTAGTAATATATATAAGACTGTAAAAAAATTAAAAATTATTTTATATAGTTTTTAACTCCTTAAAAAACGTGCTAAAAAGTTTATGGACTTATATTTCCAAACGGATGTAGTACTTTTTATGAATAAAATTAATCTTTTTTTAATAGAGAGAAGAGGTAATAATTTTTTTTTATTAGGTAAGAATTCGGATTCGCCGAGGCACTATCCGATAGCATCCTTTCAGATGAGGTCAAGAAGACCTGGATTAGTAAGCAGTTCCGGGTTTCCGGTAGAACGGGCCATTCGTGTAATAAAATCGGCCACATGATTACCTTTGCGAAGTATGTGAAAGAATCTCACTTCGCGAAACCCACGAAGTAGGCAAGATATTTCTGACATTATCATTTCGATTTCCCACGGGCAGTTCATCCCATGCTTAAGATAATTTATAAATATTAAGGAATCCCTTTCAATTATAAGTCTATCGGAACGCAACTCAATTGCCTTCTTTATACCTAATTGTAATGCCCGAGCCTCCGAAGACAGGGCCGACTGTATTCCAATCGTCTCCACCCCTACTGTAATTGGGGCACCTTCTCAATCTCGGATAATAAAACCAGCTGAGCTGTTGCGTTTGTCCGGTGTTGAGCTATCAAAATTTAATTTCAGGAATCCCGGTGGATTTTTTTTCCATTTCTGATTTGTTTTTTTTTATTTTATATTTCTTATTCGTATCTCCCTATCATACCATTTGTTCTTTTCGTCAGTAGAATCTCTATTAGCCCTAAACCAGTTGATCATAATAATATACTCCCTCCATATCGCAAAACTTGTAGTTTTAGAGTACTAAGAGCAACCCCAACAACATCTTTAAAATAGAGAAAAGTGGAAAATTTGGAGAAAAATGAGTGTTTTTTGCCCCAACAGCTTTTGTATATCAATCTCCAAAATAGAGAAATTTGGAGAGAGACTACATTTTTCTCTATATTTGTAGCAAGACAAACTCACTCTAAACTTTAATTGATTTGGGAGATAGAGGAAAAATTTAATGCTCCACCATCTCTTTTTTGGTAGTATTCACCATTTTTGGGAGAGAGAGTGGAAAACATTAGTTGTTTTGGGAGAGAGAGGGGGAAAACATTAATTGCTTTGGGAGAGAGGGAAGAAATTTGTATTTATTATATTATATAATTAATGTAGAAATCTGTATAATAGAGAAGCCGTTGGAGTTTGAGGGTAAATTTTTTAGAGATTTTGATATTTTGATCTCTATTTTAGATAATTTTTACAAAACTTGTTGGGCTTGCTCTAAACTTGTATCAAAAAACTTGTTGTTTTAGTTATAGTTATTATCTTTATAGGTAATGATTGTTCTTTTTATAGGTAATAATTAGTGATTTTGATACTTTATCCTATAAAAGTAAAGGAAATATAGGTATTATTAATAAGTGTCCATAAATCTAAAACTACAAGTTTTACAATACCGAAGGAGTATAGAGGTAGTATCTTTTTCATGCTAAAATTAATCGTTTAGCATGAAAAAGGGGGAAAAGCGGACGTGGTTCCAATGCCAATCGCAATAATTGAATCCTCCAAAGGGAATCATTTAATCGTTTAGCATGAAAAAGGGGCAGTAAAAGCTCCCTGGCTTTATTGTGGCCTGCCCCCTGCAAATATCCTGAAACGGATCTCTCTCTCTGCCATCACCAACTTGACTACGCCCAATCACACCCCATTTTGGTGTGGGCTCCCCTTCTTCTTCACCTAAACAACCTTTTGCAAATTGGACCTATCTGGACTTGCCTTGTTCAAGAATCAAGATGATACATCCATCATATAAAAAATAAAATGATCATAGAACATTTAAACTCCACGCCACAAATAAAATCACGGGTTCGTTTCTTTCCCGTGTTTGATATGATTCCTAACGGAGAAAACTCCCAAGACTTTACTTCTTTTGTATTAAACCCAACAAATAACATTTACACTTTAATCTTTAAAGAGGTGTTAAAAAAAGAAAAAATTTGCGAAATAAGCACATTATTTGGACGTTTTTGCGAAATGGTCGCGTATTTGGACAATTTTACAAAATATCCACTATATAACCCTAATATCTCGCTCCTCCCCTCTCTTTCCAGATTAATTTCTCGCCTCCTCTCCTCTCTTTCCAGATTTTTCGAGACAGTGCGGCGTCCGAATTGGAGTTCCTTCTTCGACAGATCTGAGATTGCGCCGGATTGGAGGTCTCGATCTATGGCGGCGAAGCTAGACAGTGCGGCGTCTCTCTTCCTCATCCGGCGAGATTCGGCGAGATCCGGTGCGAATTTGACAGATCCGGCGAGATTCCTCAATCGACGAGATTCCGGATCGTTCCTCCATTGTCTCTTCAACTCCGATCGTTCCTCCGATCGAGGATTGCGGTGTGTTGGTCTTCCTCCGATCGTCTTCCTCCAGATCTGAAGTGGCTCGAGCGAGCGAGTCCAGATCTGAAGTGGCTCGAGCGAGCGAGTCCGAGCGAGGTCGAACGAGGCGGCGGTCCGAGCGAGGTCGAGGGAGGCGGCGGCGCGAGCGAGCGAGTCGATGACCGGAGATTTGCATACGTGATACCATGTTCGCACGACCGGCACATATACCATTGCATTCAAGAGAATACACCTATCATGTCGAGCCAGATAGACATGTTCTGGAAGCAGATGGATTGGAATGACATTGAAGTAGACTCGCCGTTAGATTTTGTCCCCATGTTCGAGACACAGTTGACTATCAAAAATTTCCTCAAAAGATACAAATGAGGTGATGCATTTGATGTAGAGATGGTCATAGTCGCAAATATGCTCGTCGATGACCGGAGCTAGATCTCCTCCGAAGTCCGAACGCTGTGTTCGGCGATTTCTCAAGATAGAAGATGAAGTTTTTGTTAAATTACAAAACTGACCCTATAAATATGGAAATTATAAAAAACATCTATATTTTATTTTTAAAAATCACCCTATGAATATGAGAAAGTAAAAAAAACTATAAAATATGTGATTAATGAATATGAGAAAGTAAAAAGATCTCGAAATCGATTCATGTCTCCAACTTCGAATCTCAAAATCGATCGCCATCGTCCGAGTATAAATAATAATAATAATAATAATAATAATAATAATAATAATAATAATAATAATAATAATAATAATAATAATAATAATAATAAAATGTTGTGCAAATATAACATTTTGCACGATAAAATGTTAAAAAAAAATTATTGCTCTTATTTTTGCTCAACATCATGTTATTTTTGCTCAACTATTTGTTATTTTTTGCACAACAATCGAGACTTGTGAATTTATTCTCAACATGATCTTATTTTATCTCAATATAATTTCATACTTTCTCAATAAATTATTGCTCAACATGCTCTTTTTTTTTGCTCATCAATACTTTATTTTTGCACAACATTCGAGACTTGTGAAATTGTGTCTCAACATGCTCTTATTTTTGCTCAACTATATGTTATTTTTGCACGACTCTGTTTTAAAAGTTGCACGACTCTGTTTTAAGAGTTGCACGACTCTGTTTGAGAGTTGCACAACTCTTGGTGTAAGAATTGCACGACTCTTGTTTTAAGAGTTGCACGACTCTCTTGCAAGATTTGCACGACTCTGATTTAAGAGTTGCACGACTCTGTTGTAAGAGTTGCACGACTCTGTTTTAAGAGTTGCACACGACAATCGAGACTTGTGAATTTATACTCACCATGATCTTATTTTATCTCAATATATTTTAATACTTTCTCAATAAATTATTGTTCAACATGGTCTTATTTTTGCACAACATGGTCTTATTTTTTGCTCATCAATAGACAATAATTGCACAACATGATGGATTGGTGAAATTTTGCTGAACATCATCTTATTTTTGCTCAACTATATGTTATTTTTGCACAATAATCGAGACTTGTGAATTTATAGTCAACATTATCTTATTTTATCTCAATATAATTTTATACTTTCTCAATAAACGGTAAGTGATTCAGAATAAATTGAAGCAGGTCTAGATTTTTTTATTTTTTTAACATTTTATCGTGCAAATATAACCATAAATTGTGTAAATATAATAGTGTGTTGTGCAAAAATAAAAATAAAAATATAGATTATGGATCACATAATAAAATATAGATAGTTTTTTTAATTTCTCATATTTATAGGGTGATTTTTGTAATTTCATAAAAATTTCTTCTTCCCCGCGTCAACTTCTTCTGTGTGAAATCTTGGAGCCGCCATTGGAGGAGAGAAAGCCCAACTCCGGCCTCGCGCCCCTCGCTCCGGCCTCCGCCTCCGCGTCGCCGCTCCCTCGCCTTGCCGACATCGGAAAACCTCCAGTCCAATTAGATCTGGCGGCTCGCTCGGCCTCGCTCCGGTGGCTCAATTTATTTGCCGAATCAATTAGATCTGGAAGAACAATCAACGACCCCAACCAATTATTGCACAGGAAGAACAATCGGAGGGAGGGAGGGAGAACGATGAGATATGAAAGAACATTCAGATCTGGAAGAACAATCGGAGGGAGGGAGAACGATGAGCGAAGGAAGAACAATCAATTACCACGGCGAGCGACGGCGGCGAGCGACGGTGAGGGCGAGAGGGCGAGCGAGCGAGAGTGAGCGTCCGGAGAGATCGAGAGAGGGAGAGGGAGCGGCGAGAGGCCAGTGGCTATTTCGCAAAAATGTCCCAAAAGGTGGCTATTTCGCAAAATAAGCCCATTTTCGTGGCTATTTTGCAAAACACCCCTTCAAAAAATATATCTCTAGTTTTCAACGTTAATAATAATAAAAAAAACTCAATTTTTGGAAAATGTGACAATAAAGTATTCTGATTATTTTTTTCGATTATAAATCTAGAGAAAAGAAAAATAACTAAATCTTTGGAAAATATGGCAATAAAGTATCCTGATTTTTTTTTTCGATTATAAATCCGGGAAAAATTGATGACATATAATTGTCTAAATTAAGATTTGATAATTTGTGGATGATATTGACTTATTTTAATGAAAATGATATCTTTTGACCAATATCATGTCATTGTTTTGACCTAATTTTTAATCAAAAAAATGATTTAAGATACTTTATTACCACATCTCCAAAAGATTGTGTTGTTCTTCTTAAAGTTGAAATGTGAGGATATTCTTTTAGCACTTCTAATCAAAGGTTAACTTATTTTAATTAGTTTCACCATTAAAAAAAACTTCATTGCAAATTTTTACTTGATACAACGTTAATCTTCGCAACCTGTTACGAAGTGGGTTCCACAACTTATTGCGAATGCATTGGTACCCGCACCAAATAGGGCCTTAGAGGAAGTTGAAGAGACTCTGCAAATTGCTACGGAACGGGGCTTGCAACCTGTTGTGGAATCGATTGTCTTCTACAAGCTGCTTCATGGGCCGCGGTGGAGCGTTCAACCGTTTCCGTTTCTGAGAGAGATAAAACTGTTTTAGATTCCGAATGCGAGAGAGAGCATGACGAGAGTGAAAGCAGTGGAGGTGAATGAGAAAAAAATGGAGGAAAGAAGAAACGTCGAGGCAGGAGGGCAGAGAACAATGGTGGCGCTAGTGGAGATATGGCGGTGTTGGAGGTCAAGATCGGGAGAGACGAGATTGGCAGGGGGGATCGGTGGCGTTGGAGAGGGTGGCGACAGAGGTGGCTGAGATGGTGAGGATGAAGGTGATGATGGCGAAGATGGAGAGGCATGCACTGGAGAGAGCGGTAGAGGAGGTGGTGGTGAGGGCGGCTGTGACGGGGGTCGGTTGATGGAGGTAGGTGGCGGAGGTGGTGATGCTGATAGTGGAGAAAGGAAACAGACACTAGTGGAGGTTGTACGATTGTCAATGTCGGTGGCTATACACGAGATGGCACCACATCCCGAGATTGTTGGAGTATCTCTCCTCCACGTGGCTACTACATTATATAGACTCATGTTGTTGCAGGAGGATGGTCAAGTATGAAATAAATATAAAAATATAGATCAGACTGACTTCCGTGTCTCAGCAAATAAATACAAGACTTCCTCCCGTTGTAGTAAGAGAAAAGTCAGGATCGAATCCACGAGGAAGCACGTCAGCAGTTCCCAGGTAGCTGTAGATTCTCACGGACAAGGCAGCAGAAAGACAGAAACACAGAAGCAAGGAAAGAAACAGAAATAAAAGCATAAAACAAAAGAAAAGCAATGAACTAAACGAAGACAGAAAAGACAAAGCAAAGCAGCAAATAAAAGCAAAGACAAAGGCTCGTCGATCTCGACAAACAGCTCCTCGAGATCGACAAGAGGAGTGAACAACAGAAACTCAGAAAACGAAACAGGCAACTCGACGTAGACAAGCCAACTCGATATCGAGTAGAGGCTACTCGAGATCGACAAAGCTCCTCTGTATCGACTAAAAGACAGTAACTTTAAAATGCAAATTCTCGAACCCAAACTCAGATTTCCGACGAAAATAAACTCAATATAATAAAAGACTCTCAAGACCAGGGTATCAACACCACAACGATAACCATGCAAAGTGACACATAAAGGCACAAAAGATCATGCTTTCCATCAAATAACTTTCGTCATTAACAAATAGGCAAATAGAGGCTTTCGCATAAACCCTAATTGTTACTAACCCTTTTTCACATAATCAATCCAAGTTGCATTAAGATCACTTTCGCTTCAATAACACAAACAAGGATCACCTTCAACTCTCGCAAAAGAATCATGCTCATAGGGATAGAAGATGAATTGCACAAAAGATCTGACCTTTATTGCATCGCCTCACATGGCCACCGTCGGGCTTACCCCAGCCCCAGAAGTAGGTGGACTACTCACGCCTCATCGCAATCGCAGACATTGAATGAAAAGAAATAACTTGCATAAAATAAACTCCAACTTACAATCTCTTCTCTTTATGTAACTAACTAATTGTCTCTGAAATTCAATGAATAAAACTGAGCCCCTAGGGCTTTATTTATAGCCTTCTAATCCTTGCTAATCAAGGATAGAATATCTATATCTAAATCTAAAATTATATCTAAAAGGATAAAAGATAAATAAATTGCATAATGGAAATAAATCAACTGGGAAAAGATAATTCTAACTAAGGTAAGTCTTCATGATGTTGATAGATCTCCTTCCATAGATAGACTTTGATCAACTTTGGATAGATCTTCGGCCATTCTCGGACTCCTTCATGCCCAAGTAAAGCTAAGCCGAGTAGGACTCGTCACGACGACGGCGTTTCTAGAAACTGGGTCTACTCGACCTCGACAAAGGCTTGTCGATCTCGAGTAGAGTTCGTTGTCTCGGCTAACTGGTGCTCGATGTGGCTCGGTCTTGGCTCCTGACGCTCGTCGACCTCGGGTAGCCTTCGTCGACCTCGAGTAGGCTTGATCCGTCGACTAGGTCTCCTCGGGTGGGTGTACTCGACAAGCTCGGACCTGGGCTCTGGGCTTCATCGATCTCGACAAGGGTTCGTCGAGATCGAGTAGAGTGGTGGTCTCCCTAGGTCGGGCAGCTTCTCCTCGACACGGACTCGGACTGGCGTGGTGGCGCTTGTCGATCTCGACAAGGCTTTGTCGAGATCGAGTAGAGGTGTGCTCGGCTTCTCGTCCTCGGCTTCTCGGTCAGCTTCTCTCCTTGTCGACTCCGGGTGTGGCGCTGGGCTTCGTCGATCTCGACTAGGGCTTGTCGAGATCGAGTAGACTTCCGGAGCTGGGATGTCTGGTTCTCGACGTTGCTCCTGGTCGACAAGGTTGTGCTCGAACATGCTCGTCGAGATCGAGTAGTCTGGTTCCTCAGCTCGATTCGACTGGTTCCGCTGCTTCTTTGACCTTGGACTCCTGTAGCTGATTTCCGAGCTTTTCCGACCTTCTTTAGAATTGCTGTAAAATGCCTCGAATTCTGCGAATTAAACAGAAACTGGTGTAGATTCCATAATTTGGCAAATAAACATAAACTACATAGGTTTTGTACTATCTTAGCCCAAATGAATGAAATGTATGCAGAAATCGATATAAACTTAAGTGTAAAACATGGCAGATTAGGCTTACAACAACTCCATTGTCAAAGCTTGGATGGACACCGCTCTTTAGTTTAGACCAAGGATGACGAATAGGTACTTTGTCCATTGTCCACAGTCACCCCCTAACTTTACTTATGTCTTCTATTTGTATTAACTTGAATCATTACCCTTTCCATTGAAGGGTTGAGTATGCGCACTCGATGCTGAAAAATGCACTAAGCTCCTCTATTGAAGACTTCGGCTGCGTGTTCCTTGCCATTGGCTTGTTGCTGAAGGATCAAATGTTAGAAGTTAGAGCATCACTCAATAGAAACCGTAACAAGTGGTCTACCGACATGTACAACATTTACATTTTTTGTCATGTCCGAGATAGAATCTCAAAGCAATAGTTCAACCTCCTCAACATATTATACACTAGGTCTCAAACCATTGCACCTGGAATGCAACAATTGGTTTTGGAGATTTGCATACGTGATACCATGTTCGCACGACCGGCACATATACCATTGCATTCAAGAGAATACACCTATCATGTCGAGCCAGATACACATGTTCTGGAAGCAGATGGATTGGAATGACATTGAAGTAGACTTGCCGTTAGATTTTGTCCCCATGTTCGAGACACAGTTGACTATCAAAAATTTCCTCGAAAGATACAAATGAGGTGATGCATTTGATGTAGAGATGGTCATAGTCGCAAATATGCTCGTCGATGGCCAAATTCCCTGCCACCACCAATCTGGTTTCGCCCGACCTTACAGAGACGACAAGAGGCGGACCTCGGGGATGAGGGCACCATAACCCCTATTAGACTAACCCATTGGCATGAGATAGAATGCAATCGGCGGAAGGGAGAAACCAAAAGCATGCCTAATCATCGCGTCCACCCGGTTGAGGTCGTAGTCATGGCTAGCTTCTGAATGTATCCATAGATGGGGTGTGCAACAATGAGAGGAAGTTTCCCACGTGGCCGATATGGATGCTCCTCTTATCGCATCTGTTGCCCAAGTGCATTTCCCTTGGACAGAAGATGACATCAACCCTTTTATGGCGATCTTCATCACTAGAGTCAAGAACGTCGGTGCGGACGATCATTGTGGATATCGTGTGTTTACTGAGCTTCTCGGTATGCCGGAGGACCACTGGAGGGATGTTTGCCCCGCCCTCGCCTAGGAGATGACGGGCCATCGACAGGTTTATGAGCACGAAGAATGATTGGACGACTACTTTAACTGCAACTTCCTAGGCCATTCGGCTTACCGTATATATTGGATGGAGTGTTCTATGATGGCTTTAATCTTTGCCACCAGGTTCCAACTGCCATTGGGGGTATTGTCGATGAACTATCTAATGCTTGTATTTCCTCTGATTGCGTGCAAATCTACTACGCCCCCACATACGACAACTTTGGCCTTCTGCCTCGTACATAATAGAACCCATTAGATGGCGGTGAGTTCCAGCGTACATTACACGTTCTTCCCCCTCTTTTCCATGTACATATGTTCACCACTACTATTTACTATTTCCATAAGCACAACTGTGTGAGAACTCTCCCCTCCACCCATTTACTCAGAGTGGTACAAGCACTGGGGCCCAAGCGTTGTTGGCTGGGATGATCCCTTCAAAAGACACATTGATCTCTATCGTCCTTATCGGCTTCGAGATGGACCCTCTTTTTTATTTGTGATTTTCCTATGTTTTATTGGTTTTTATCTCTCATATGTACGACGATTATACTTTGCAACGCTTATTCCGTACTTTTTTTTTATTTCCTTACATAATTCAAGTCTTCTTACTAGTTACATTATCGCGATAACTTACGTGTTTTACATCAACACAACTTTACGCAGTCTACCTTCGGTACTACGTATATCAAAATATTGCGTAATGTGATACAGAGTCTATCTCACAATCAGTAGCGGACTTTACCTTAATACATTGTCCCCCGTTTGGTCCATATTTCTCTTGTTCTGGAATAGGTTGCAGAACCCACTTCGCACTACTAGAAATTTATTATTTAACATCGGTTAATAGCCGATGTCTTTCAAAAACAAAATCGATGTCTATGTGGGGGATGTAAAAAGTCAAAAGTTTTTCACATCGGCCAGAACCCGATGTCTTTATATGTTATAACATCGTTTATATTTTTAAATCCGATGTCTTTGTTATCCTATAACATCGATTATAAAATATAACCGATGTTATAATGTACAAAGACATCGGCTATTACCCGATGTTAAACAGTTTTGACTTTTTACATCCCCCACATAGACATCGATTTTTTTTTAAAAAAGACATCGGCTATTACCCGATGTGAAATGACATATTTGCGTTTTTTTTAATTATTATCGTAGCCTATGCGGGATTTGAACCCGCATCTTTGCGTTTGAATGCAATGCTCTACCATTTGAGCTAATAGGCTTTAAATTAGATTGAAAGGTCTTACATAATATAGCAAAAAGAGCATGTAAAAACAAGTGTCAAATACATGATCATATATGAACCTATATATATAACTATAAACCTGTAGAGGATGCAATGGAGCATGCCCAACACCATTAGGCAAAGTGAATCAACAAAATAAAAACATCCCAATTAACCAAAACCGGCATACCTACGACCTTTAGAGCATTAATGAGATTAATGAAGCAGATAGTGGAGGGGTAGTATTCCCTACTTGTTTCTATCTCGTTTAACTCATACTGCATATCATAAACATGCATGCAAAGAGCAACAATGATGAGATTATAGAGCTCTAGAAGTTAAAGCAGAGGAAGAATTCAAGTCAATAACCCATTATAACTCGCTCTTAAAAAAAGCACTTAATTATCTAACTTTTCAAAATCTTTTTGAATAAAAAGTTAATATTGCTCTTTATATATAAAATCATTCTACTAAGGTAAGTACTGCTAGAAGCATGCTATTATAATTAACAATACTCACTGAATTGGAATAATAATAATAATGTCTAATAATTATGGTTTCAGATTACTGAATTTAGAAATGAAAAAAATATCTAGACTTGACCTCTTCAAGGTTGGTTGCATGAGCACCCTCAGCTGCCTTTGCAAAGTCTGCAGGAGTCACCTTCACAACAGGCTTGCTTGAATCCATGAAACCAGCCTAAGGTGAAGAAAAATGAAGAAAATCTATATGAAATAATAACATGATTTGTGTTTTTAATGTTGGTTGTGATTGGAGAACGAAAAGAATACCTCTGCTGCTCTGTACATCGAAGAAAAACGAAGCAACGAAGAGATCGAGTCAGAAGATAGCACAAGTGTAGATTGAACTAAGATCAAGCCAGAAAAATGGTTCCGCAACTCACGTTCTTCCTGCAACAACACAAAAGCAATACTAAATAAGTTGAGTGTCTTAATATATAAAAGCAATCCAACTATTTTGTAAACAAGAATGTTGAATCTATAATATGAACAGAAACCTTGTTAAAAAAATTTGATTCGTTAATGATTGCTAGTCACCAAAATGGTTAAAATGTTTCCTATAGATTTGTAAGTATTTGTGTTGGTGGGCAATTGCCTTAGCTCCTCCATGGTTAAGTATGCACGCTTCTTTTCTCCTTCCTTATTTCGCATTTGGTTTTGTACCTAAGCAAATACGCCAATGCAAGGTATTAATAAATTAAAATATTTAGCTATCACTTAAGGAAAAAAGGAAAACTTGATTTCCAAAGTTTAAAAATATTTAGCCAATCATTCCTAATAAATATTTATTCAAAAATGAAAATTAGATCAAGATAACATCCACATTTGATCCACTTAAGATAAATCCTACTCAGTTTTCAGCTATTTAACCAATTAATCACTTTTTTCACTCAAATAAACAATAAGAACCCACAAAATGGATGTACAGAAATCAGATTCATATGCCTAAACAGAATACAGATTCAAAGATTCTATTAATGAGACATCTCAAACTGCGGTGATTTTTTTTTAAAAAGGAACAATCACCTAGACACAGATAAGTGCAGTCAAACACGATTCATTTGACGTATGTTCTATATACTTCCGCCACAGACTACAGTTGGCAAAGTTTTCCATATTATTAGAAAAAAACTTGCTTTGATGGAAATGTGGAATAAAATATCGAAAGGAAGATCCAAAAGTGACAAAACCTAAGAACATGCTAGGAGTCAGTAAGTACATACATGTTTGACAATTGAAGCCAATGACAGACTTCTCCAGGTGAGACCATCTCTAGCTGAGGTAGTAGTACCTCAGTTACAACACGCATCAGAGGAAACAAAAAGTATCTCCAAGCGGCATCAAACATCTCTTCGGCCTGCCAAAGACAGTAATTGGCGTTCACCCTTTAAAGCAAGAAGAATACAATTCATTAAGCATGAATATAGCCATGTACCTGATCTGGATCAATATCGCTCAATCCATCTATGTACCTTAATCAAGAAAGAAGAAAAAAGAACATGACACGCATCATTGGATATAAAACAGGATGCAGTCAAACTAAAGAACAAGTTAACCTCAAATTAATATCATAAAAAAATGGTATAGCTTTATGAGAATAACAACACTAGCAAATATCAGAAGGGCATTAGAAAATTTAATCATTAAAATAACTAATGCTAAGAGCGGCTTGATTGCCCAATCCATGTATATGCAGCCAAAATTTCACCAAATAACTTTAAATATCTATCTAATTAATATCTCAACACTATAAGCAGAGCATAAAGTAGAAAAAACAAGAGGAAGCTTACATAAACTTTTGACTTCTCCAATCTCGTCTGTCAGTAAAAATTCACGTCTTTAACAATAAAAGGATTGTGAAACAAATGAAAATCAAGCTTGAAGGCTTCACGTCTTTTGCCTTTGCTCAACATCTGCTTTACTCATGTCAGAAATCACAATATCTTGAAGGCATTTCTTTGAAGGCTTCTCCTGCAATAAGTATCAAGTCACTAGACTCATCTGTCATCACATTGTCAAAGAGGGCTAAACGATCTCTAGATGGAAGGAAGAAGGCGTATGAATCTTACTTCTAAAAAAATCCTAACTGCTAGCAATATACAATCCTGGATGGAAGAAGCCTAATTTCCTAATGCAACATCAATTAAAAAAATTTAATCCAAAGTAATCAAGAACATTCAAAAGATCAGGTCAAAAGAAGCTCCAAAATTCAAGGAAAATGACAATAGAAGCCAAAAGCAAGCAACAAAACAAAACCCTAGGTCCAATTGAAAAGAAGAGAAGTTAGCAAGCAAGAAACTGTAGTCAAGAACAATTGAAAGATTAAGTCAAAAACAAAAATTAATGGTAGCTAGAAGAAAACTCGATCTAGAAGTCAAAACAAGCAAGAAAACAAAAAACTCTAGGTCCAGTTGAAAAGAAGAGACCCAAGGATTGAAGGAATACAAAGAAGAACAAGGAAGGGTTCGGTGGAGACTACCATGGATGAAGTCTTCTTCTTCCTCTGCTTTGGTTGCCATGGCGTCAATACTTGATAAGAGAAGGAAGGGTTCGCTGGAGGTTGCCATGAAAGAAGTCTTTTTCTTCCTCTCCCTCGGTTGCCATGGCGCCGATACCAGATGAAAGAAGGAAAGGTTCTGTGAAGGCTGCCATGGATGACGTCTTCTTCTTCCTCTTCGGCTACCATGGCTTCGATACCAGATAAGAGAAGGAAGGGTTCCGTACTTTGGTGGAGGCGGCTCAAGAGAAACGAGGTGAGAGATGGGAAAGTGAAAAGTAGATCTGAAAATGGAGAGATAAGCGGATGTGGGCGGGTGTTCAAATAAATTAGGTTTAGTTCCGCGCTTTCTAACTTTTTTTTAAAACACATCTTTAACATCTGTCGAATAAATGAGACGATGTCTCTACTTTTATTTACATCGCAAATTTAAAAACCGATGTTAAAAAATTATTTAACATGGCAGGTTTTTATGACTGATGTTAATGAACCGATGTTAAATAACAGAATTCTAGTAGTGTCGTATCAGGTTGCGAAGATTAATGGTGTATCAAGTAAAAATTGACAGTGTACTTATCAATCCCTTTTTGGGTTGGAGTTTGGTTATGTGGATAGTTCATTAACAACAATGCTCATTAATGTATCTAAACAATATATGCAATAATAAAAATAAAGTCATACCGTTTTTAATCAGATGTCACATGCGTATTGGTATTTTTATTGGTTGGAAATTAGATTCTCACATATTAGTATTTTAAAAACCTAATTTTTTCACAATAAAATTGAGGAAGTTTTTTTTTAACATATATGGTTTAATGATGGTAATTACCTTGTTCAATTTTATTGTGATAAAATTAGGTTTTTAAAGATCCTAATATGTGAAAATCTAACTTACAAGTAATAAAATTATCAATATGTGTGAACCGATTAAAAAAAAGTATGAATTTAATTTTATCTTTTTAAGATATATTAATTACTCAGAGTGGTACTAGCACTGGGGTTGTCGGTGGGTTTTTAAATACATATATGTCCGTTGATGGTTTTTTAAATACCAATATAGCACTAGAGTGTTTTTTTTTTAATATTCACATATCCGAGTTTGTTGATTTTAAATACTCCATTTGTTAATTAAAACATGTCATTTTAGAAATCTGTACATTTTTAACAAAGCAAATAAAATACACTTATACCCCTAATTATTAATCTACCTTTTCACTTTAGTAAAAACTACTCACTTCGTTAATTAAAACTTGTCATTTTAGAAATCTACACACTTATTAAGAAAACAAACAAAAATACACTTATAACCCTAATCATTACTCTATTTTTTTACTTTTTCAAAAAATGCAACTAACAACTATCTAATCATTATACGATTTTATAAAGAAAATGACAAAATACATAAAATGACAATTTTTTCTTAACAAGATTTACTTCTTAGTACAACAAGTTTTAATTAACGAAGGGAGTATATAACTAGCATCTCTCTACTCATTACAACGATAGTTTTGAAAACTAGAAACAAAAATATTTAAAAAATGACATTTTTTTTTGTATAGTAGGCAAAAGAAAGGAAGTCCTTCAGCAGAAGGATCAACCTTGATCATCCTTTCGAATGATGGTAGCTAGTTCCCTATTCAAAGGGAAGTTACATAAATTACATGTCGGATCACATCTAGCAATAAAGTCAGCTGCTGAATTTGCCTCTCTAAAGCAATGGCTGAATGTTGTGGATGTAAAAGTTGCTCGTAATCTTCCAATCTCCTCAACAATTCTAATGATTTCCCATGGAGCATTATCTTGATTGTTGACTGCATTGGCCACCATAAGACTGTCACCTTCAATTATCACTTGCGTCCATCCTTTACTCTGGGCTAATTCTAATCCCAGACAAAAAGCCAGGGATTCAGTTAAGAGTACTGATCCTTTAGGTACCTGTTGGTTGAAAATCTCAATTACTTTTCCATTCCAATCCCTAACTATGCCTCCTACTTTACATTCTCCCTTTTTATTATTTGATCCATCTACATTGATTTTGTATACATTCTTTGGTGGTCTTTTCCATTTTATGTTTTTTCCTTGTCTTTTAACCTTATCTGTTGTTTTTTTGCTTCCTCATCCCTCCAGTTCCTAATATTGTCAATAGTTTGCTGGACTATTTGATGGATAATATTGGTTATGTCATTTGTACTACGGTTTCTGAAAATGATGCTATTCATGGTATCCCAAATGTTTTGCCATAAGAAACATAAATCATTGAAATTGCAATTGTTTTTCTTTAACTCTTTGACATCTAGAGTAATTGGTTCTGATCTCCTGTAGCCAATAAGGGTCTTACCTGTCCTGATCTCATAGGTGTGTATGATTGTCTTCGTAACCTTGCAATTTTGAAAGAGGTGTAGAGAGTCTTCATTATCATGGTTGCACAAACAACACTGTGCAAGGACCCGATTGAAGTATCTATTTAACCTATTCTTAGTGGGCAGTGCATCCACCATTATTTTCCAGATGAAATTACGATTTTTGGGAGGGGTTCCTAATTTCCAGACCCATTCATAGTTGTTGTTTGTATTCGTAGAGGTTGAAGACCGGGATTGCAATGTGTTAGATTTAAAGCTACCGTTCTTGTTATATTTCCAAATTAGTTTATCCTCAACCTCCCAATTCGGAATATCAATTGCTAGGATTTGGTTGGTTATATGCATAGGGAATATTTGAGTAAGGAGCGGTTCATTCCATCTATTTGTGGGTAAAATTAAGTTTGTCACCTACATACAAGGGTCATGAGTACTTTGAAATGGTTTTAGGGTTGTGTTCTCAATCCAGTTATCATCCCAGATGTTGATTTTTTTTTCCATTTCCAATAATCCAAAGTAACCCTCTTTTGAATTGGGTACTTATTTGGATCATTCTGCCAAATGGCCAAGAAGTATTATGAATGTTTAATTCCATATTGTTGCTTATTAAGTCGTATTTCTCCTTTACAATCTTTACCCATATGTTATCTTGTTCGGTGTTGAGTTTCCAGAGAAGCTTATGTTGGAGGTTTATGTTTCTTTGTTCTGCTAGTGTTATACTCACACCTCCTTGGCTTTTCGGAGCACAGATTTTCTCCCAGCTAATCAGTGGACTATATCGCTCAGTTCTAAGTTTATTCCAAAAGAAGTCTTTATGGATTTGATCAATTTGTTGGAGTACCCCTTTTGGTAATAAGAAGTTTTGCATCAGATAGTTTGTTTTGGAGCTTAGATTTGATTGTATGAGAGTAGTTCTTCCTGCTTGTGATAGGGTCGATGCTTTCCATTTAGAAAGTTATTTTTTTAAGTTTTGTAATGCCTCGTTAAAAACGCAGTTTTTGACTCTTCCATTAACAATGGGAATGCCAAGATATTTTTCCACGCCTTGGGCAATGGGAATATTCATACTGTGTGCTAAAGATCTGGCTAAGTTTTGGTTGACATGTTTTGATAGTTGAATTGAGCTTTTTTGGTAGTTGATTGTTAGCCCCGAAAGATTTGAGAAGCTGTTGATCGTATTCTTAATTGTATCAAGACTCGTATGTGAGGCTTTCGCAAAGATTAGTGTATCGTCTGCAAATGTTAAAAATGGTATCGGAGTACCTTGTTGTTTTAACTTTATACCAACTAGTGGATCATCTGTTGTGCTTGAGCAAATAGTTCTCTTGCCAATCCTTCCATTACAATAACAAAAATGTAAGGGGCCAGGGGGTCTCCTTGTCTGATGCCTCTCTCTGGTCTAAATTTGCCAGCTGGTGAGTTGTTAACGAGTACCGAGAAGGTAGTTGTTGTCAAGCATTTCATCACCCAAGAGATCCACTGCTCATGGAAGCCAAATTTTTCCAGAATAGCTTGGATGTAGCTCCAGTTAATTTTATCATATGCTTTTTCCATGTCTAATTTTAGGGCCATCCAGCCTTTCTTTCCTTTCTGTCTATGAAAGGTGTGGAATACTTCATGCGCTATAAGTGTATTATCTTGAATAGATCGTCCTTCAACAAAAGCACCTTGGAAAAGGTTAATAATATGAGGTAGAATACTTTTAAGTCTATTAGCTAGGATTTTTGCAATAATCTTGTAAATAGTATTACAGAGACTGATAGGTCTATAGTGGTTGATAGTTTCTGGATTTTCAGTTTTCGGAATTAAAGCAAGGAATGTTTGGTTAATTTCAGTAAGCATTGAGCCGGAATGCAAAAATGCTTTAACAGTTCTGCAGATCGATTCCCCCGACATTTTTTTTATTAATAAGATTATCACTATAAATTGACAAGTTTTTAACTTAGGAGTATTAATTTATTAGTTTGGCCGTTTTTGTTTAGCTAGTAATACAACATATTGTTTTCAGGTTTATATTGCAACTAGTTTCTAAAAGTTAATACATTTTCTGGAGGGATACATCATTAGGGTTACTTATTTGGATCTTATCAACGAGTGAGCTAAGTATTCACAAGGCCGAAGGACATGAAAAATGAGACAAAACAATAGACTTAAGTTGTATGTATAATTGTATTTAAGGTTATTAGGATCGAAATCACATGAACGAATCACAAATAACCTTTTGGGTCAGCTTATAGAATCGTAAAATTATATGACATCAATATTAGAAAAAGAATAGAATATACAAGTTTCTTCTCATTGCTTTGACACAAGAGTTGAAACAAGTAGCAAAATACTAAAACTAGACATTTGTACTAACTTAGATCATAATAAATACATAAATGAGTTGTACACTTGAGTCATTAAAAGTTAAAATAAAACTAGATATTGAGATCGACTCACATAGGATCGTATTGTAACAGCCCGAGATTGTAATTTCCGGGTTACGTTTCGAGGGATGAAACCACTCGTTGGGATCTTGCCCCTCAAGTACAAGTTCAAAGTTTGAAATTCTACTCTAACGTTTTCAAGTGAGATTTCACACCCAAATTCGAAGGGATCGTTGAAATCCCCGGGGAAGTCTCTTGTACCTGTCGTAATTCTAAGCGTGGAAAACGGTCATCATGCGAATAGCGGAAGTAAGGTGTAATACAAAGGAGTGCCATGACAGAGCCGGGTCAAAACAGAGTCCAAAACAGAAGTCCAAAAACATAATCAAAGTCTGGTGAAGTCAATAACTCCGACGCTCACTCTCCGCCGAACAAAAGGGATCGTGTAATAAGCAAGCAACATCAATAGGACGAACATAAATAATACCTAAAAACATTAATGGTGAGCGGGATCAGATGATGCTCACCTGCTATATCCGCTGCCCAATGAACACACATACGCTATACCTAATAAAAATGCTTCTATATGTAGGGCGGAACATTAACACACTAACATGCTCCTAAGATCAAGTGCATAATAATAATAAGGTCTTCACACTGAATACCAAGTGGTCCGCTACCTAACCACCGCCCCCCTTCCCGATAAGACGGAGACTGGCCAGCTCGCGAATGCATTCCAATTTATAAATGGGGCGAGGCCCGTTGTGGTACCCGATCGCATGTTTGCATGCTTTTATCAAATCATGAATGTGGACTTAAAAAGAAAAGAATAATATAATGCGAAAGATAAAATAAATTAGAGCAGTAAGTAAAGTGGTAATTACGACTTGAATGACTCAGGACAAACCCGATGAGACTGGGCCATTCTATGACCCTGACAAAGACTCTAGATACTTCACAGATAACGACCGTTCTGTTTACAAACGCATAAAGAAAAAGAATGTTCAATGGTCAATGCAACCTAGCATGATACTATATGGCATCTTGATCATGAATGCAAGCACCTAGTATATCATGCACATAAGACAGGGAAGTTCTCTTTGTCGATCTGAGTAAGCTCCGGAGAGACTTACTTGGCTATGCAGAACATCATAATAGAAGATCCAGCACCCATCAATCATACTCACAATTATCACCTAGATACATATTAGAACACATATATAAGACCACGTCTAATCATTCAGGCAATCAAAGCATACATCATTCAATGAGAATGACAACCATATCGCAATCGTCACTCCATCAAGTTTAACCATTCATCTCATTGCCAATTTCTATAAAATACTAAGATCACATAATTCTCACCATTCCATTCAGCCACATTCATGTTCCCACAATAGTATATCCGCATATCCATTCATCTCAAAGTTGATCATATTCATCATAGTTCATACGTTATAAGACAAACGATACATAACTTAACATCTCATCATGCCGTTAGTCATTCATACATGCCATTAGTCCACACAATCATGCTATTAGTCAATCAATCATATCATAACATCATGCTAGTCAGGCATCGAACAATTCAGATTCCCAAGTTAATTCAAACTCGTTTGAAATTCGAGTCAAATAGTTAGAAATCCCAAACTTGGAAAAAAGTTCGTCAAATTCCTTTTTCCGATTTAAGTCCAATAATATACTTTTAATCTCCCTAATTTTCAAGACCATTATTTATTTATTTTCAAATACTCTTATAATATTTTATCAAAATAGACCCAACCATTTTATTTTATAAAACTAAAAAACCGACCCCCTTATCCATTAACCAAAACCGGACACATCTTTATAAACTAGCCCCAATTCATTCCCTTTAAAAAAATTAAAGAAAGGCCCAAACCCTTTCTTTAAATTCGGATCAGCCCATAACCCATTTCCCATCTCATTAAGAAAAATGAGCCGGTCCTTTTATTTTAAATAACCAAACCGAACCCCCTTAAAAAAACAGAGAACCAAACCCAAGAATCATGCACTGTTCATCGCCTCTCTCGCCAAACTCACTGCATTTGAAAAATCTAGAAAAAGGACAGAGGAGAGGAGCTTTACCGGCGGGGCTAGCCAACCCGACTCGACCTCATGGACACGAAAGAGATACAAAAATGCACCCAAGGAAGAGGGAGAAAGGGGAGGAGCTAACCGAGTTCAATTCGCCGAAAACGTTCGATCGGAGCTCGATTGGACTCGTCGGAGTCGGATCCTTTCCAGAGTAGGCCAAGGAAGCATCTAAGAGGGTTAAAGCTCCACCTTTACTCAGATTAAGGAAAAAAGGAAGTGAAACAGGTCCTTACCGACTTGAAACTAGAAAACAGAGGAGGAAGGACGTCGGCGGTGATGCTCTTGGCGACTCCAGGATGCTTCTCGTCATGGAGGGAGGAAGAAATGGAGATGGGCTGCTGATAATGCATATTTCATTTAGGCATTATAGGTATTTATTATTGCAATTAGGTAGTGGTTTTTCTATTGTTTGATTCTAGTTTCGTATATTGCTTCTAAAGTATTCGGGTTCGGAATCTACGTCTTTTTAGTGTTTATTCTACAGAATTACATTCCGACCTTGAATGGGCTGTTGAAGAGCTTAAGAGACATGTTTTGGAGCACATGGAGGCTAAGGAGGAAGCTAGAGAGGAGCAAGGAAGCACGACATTGGAGTTTAATGAAGACAATTGATGAAAGTCGAACACTGCATAGGCGACGCCCGCCGCCATTTGCACGGCGCCCACCGTGGGCTGATTTCCGGTGTACGTGGTTTTGGATCCGAAGAAATTATTTCCTATTATTTTATCTTATTCCTAATAGGGTTTGGCCGACTCTTTGAGAGGCTTCATTAGGTTATTTCAGTTCTATTCGCCGTGTTGTTGAGTGGTTGATTATTGTGAGACTATAAACACAATTAGAGAGAGAAAATTGGCCCGTGAGTTGCTAAACTCATAGTTTCGCCTCTGATTCGGAGACATGGTTGTTTGGATTGTGAGGAATTGATTCTATTTGGTTATTCATATTCTTAGTTATCATCTCGTGCTTAATCATTATATTTGTGTTCCTTTCTATGCTTGATCACCATGTTTGGAATTGCATCTTAGCTATGATTTGTTGTTGTTTTTTCGATAGAAAAAAAAGGTATTGAGATAGTGACATTTCTTTGTCTTTGTAGTGGATGGTTTCAATTGATCTATGTTGAGAATATTCAATTAGGGCTGAGTTCGATATGCACCTATTAGTCTTAATTGTGTTGAGTCAATGTGCCAATTGGTCTTGATTACTTGAGTCCTTAATGCTATTCTTTAGTGATATTGAATAAGATGAGTGAATCTCTATGGATCTCTCAGCTTTAGTCAAGTAGACCTATGGATATGAAAAATTAATAGATCAATCCGTGGACCATGAATTCCAACCATTGTCAGAGAATTGCAGTTGAAATATTCTTTCTACTTTGATATCAATTTACTTTGCAATCATAAATCTAGTTACTTTTACATCTTTGTTACTTGCTACGAATCATTGCTTTGTCATAAGAGTCTTTGCTCAGAGTTATTGAATAGGAAATCGCTTCTCCCTATGGGTTCGACACCGGACTTTATCGCTATACCAGTAGTTATTTGGTTTATCAAGTGATTGATTGCCTAATCTATTGGTTTTGTGTTTGAGTTTTAATATTATTACTATTTGGCAAGGGGCGAAAGTGCCAACGGCGTTCTCCATCCACCAGCTGCTCTGCTCTGGCTCACGCATGGAAGCAGTTGACAACGCTCGAAGGTGGTCGGACAGACACTCGGAGATGGCGTTCTGCTGTTGCTACTGCTCTCGGGCGTCTCAGGGGCACTCGGGGTGGAATATCGGTGTTAGCGGCTCCTGGGGATGGCGCTGGTGACTTCGGAGCTCGTGGGCTACTTAGATCGACCTCGTCTTCATCGGGCCTCAGAGAAGAGGAGTGTGGTTGCTTCTTTCGAAAATAGTGAAACAAAGGGTGGTTGTAGGCGGTAGTAGAAGAAGGAAAGATGGAGGTGCAATGGTGGAGATGTGATGACTAATGGTGGCTGGCTGCCGGGGCAAAAGAGGAAGCTTTGGAGCTCAAGGCTCTTGGCAACTCTCCAAGGGAAGAAGGGGATTTTGAAATTAAAATGAAATGTGGAGAATGGGGGATGGGATTTTGGGTTTGAATGGTGAAATGAAGAAGGGGATTTTTATTGCTTTGCTATCGATCATGTCAAAGAGAGATGCAGTAGTGTTTGGCATTTTACCCAAAAGATAGTGTACACCTTGAGAGAAAGGGGATAAGATTTTCCTTAATTGTATAGGAGCAAGGTAGAGATAGAATTTTACTCAAATAGGAGGAGATGAGTTGGAATTGTATAAAAATTGGTGAAAAAGGACAGAATTCTGGTCCCGAGTCGGAAATTTGAATTTTATACAATTGGTCTTCCGAATTCTGCTCTCTCAATCAATTAGATTTTTTTAAATCAAAAGGAATATCGCCATCCAAAACTCGTTTAAATTCCTGAGGTGAAGGGATGGAATCAATCTTTAAAGTTAAAAATTGGGCCGGGATTCCTTTTAAGACTTTCAAGTTTGATTTATTAAATTGATGACGGGTTTTCCTTGAAATATCCGAATTAAATCCGTTTTAAATTCATTTTTAGTTTCCTTTTTCCAAAAATTGGGAATTGAAAATCCGAGCCTTTACATCGTCCACCTCTAAAAACAAGTCTCGTCCCCGAGAATAAAATCATTTCAAATGAAGGGGATGACGTTTGAAATAGGTGAGTCCAAGGATCATGTCAATGATCCCACAAGTACCTCATAAGTGCCCTTATGAGATTCTCACAGTATCATCGTCGTGATCATAATATCCCCGATAGGTTGTAGCAAGAATGTGATATGGGCCCCTACCACATTCTTACCCTGACTTCTTGGTTATATCATAACTCGAAAAGCATCAAAGCATCTCCACTAGGTCTTAACAAACAATCTATAAGGGCCCCTATAAAATGCTTGTATCCACTTCGTGGGGTGTTTTAATGCAAGCTCGGGTAGAAAAATTTCAAAAGGGTTTCTCTATTTGAAAGGGATTGACCTCAAAATCATTGAAATTTTCGATCGTGTTCGGTCTCTCAAAATCTAAGTTAGTCCCTTTTAACATCATTCAAATACCTTAACCCTGTGTTAGTCAAGAAAGTATCCAATTTCAGGAGGTGGAATCATCCACATCTAAGGGGTAATCCCATATTTCCTTCCTAAGTTCCAAGTCAGAATCAAATTTCATCAATTCGGTTTTAGCATCCTAGCAGTTCCATTTCAAGGCATCATATAACATAACAATCGTATAACATAGCAATCGTATCACACATTCATAAACAGATCATATTCACTTCAAGGATAGCCATATACCATAACAGATCTAGCATAGTATCACACATAGTAGGATTCATCATATGATTCATATCACAAAAGCTGCACATCATATCAATCAAATAAGCACACTGTTTTGAGCGGAATCTGCCATGTTTTACAGTAACTTTTATATCGATTTCTGTATACATTTTATACATTTGGGTTAAGATAGTACAGAATCTGTGTAGTTTATGTTTATTTGCCAAAATTATGGAATCTACACCAGTTTCTGTTTAAATCGCAGAAATCGAGGCATTTACAGCAATTCTACAGAAGGTCGGAAAAGCTCAGAAAACCACTACAGAAGTCCAAGGTCAAAGCAGCGGAACAAATCGGAGAGCCAAGTCTAGTCGACATCGAGTAACCCTACTCGACCTAGACGAGCCATGGCCGAGCAGCCTTGGTCGAGCACACCCTGATCGAGCAAGCCAGACACCCAGACTCCGGACCCTACTCGACCTCGACAAGCCCTGGTCGAGGTCGACGAAGCCCAGTCCCCATGTCCGGAGTCGACAAGGATAAGAGCCGAGCTTGCCGAGGAGATCCACCCGAGGACGACCAGGAGACTCGCTGCCGCGGAAAGGAGGATTCGCTGCCGCGGACGAAGCCATCCGCTGCCAGCGGAAGAGCCAGCTCGCGGAAGCGGAAGAAGACCCAACTCGATCTCGACGAACTCTTGTCAAGATCGACGAAGACCTTGAGACATGTCCGAGCATGTCCGAGCCAGTCGAGCACACCAACCCGAGGAGACCATGTCGATGACCAGCCTTACTCGAGATCGACGAGGCCAACTCGAGGTCGACGAGCACCAGTGAGCCAGAGTCCGAGCCACATCGAGTAGAGTCAAGCCAAGCCGAGCCACCCAACTCGAGGTCGAGGAGACCTTGTCGAGGTCGACTAGACCCAGATTCCAGAAGCTGCTCGACGAAGCCTTGTCCGAGTAGGGTTGGAGTTCCTTGATGCCGAAGGCGGAAAATTCTATCCGAAGTTGCTGAAATCTATCCGGATCTATCAAGTTCTATCTATGGAAGGCGGAATCTATCAAGATGAAGACATGTTACCTAATTAGTTTTATCTTTTCCTTATGGATTTATTTCCATTAAACATTTATTTATCTTTTAGCATTTTAGATATAAATTATAGATAGAGATAGATATCTTCTTTCCTAGAATAACTAGGGAATGAAGGCTATAAATAAGGCCCTAGGGGCTCAGTTTCATCAATTCAATTTTCAGAGACGATTAGTTAGTTACATAAAGAGAAGAGGTTGTAAGTTGGAGTTTATTTTTATGCAAGTTAGTTTCTTTCATCAATTCAATGTCTGCAATTGCGATGAGGCGTGAGTAGTCCACCCACTTCTGGGGCGGGGGTGAGCCCGACGGTGGCCATGTGAGGCGATGCGATAAAGGTCAGATCTTTTGTGCGATTCATCTTCTATCCCTATGAGCATGATTCTTTTGCGAGAGTCGAAGGTGATCCTTGTTTGTATTATTGAAGCGAAAGTGATCTTAATGCAACTTGGATTAATTATGTGAAAAAGGGTTAGTAACAATTAGGGTTTATGCGAGAGCCTCTATATGCCTATTTGTTAATGACGAAAGTTATTTGATGGAAAGCATGATCTTTTATGCCTTTATGTGTTGTTTTGCATGGTTATCGTTGTGGTGTTGAAACCCTAGCCTTGGAAGTCTTTCATTATATTGATTTATTTCACCAAAATTCCGAGTTCTGTGTTTGAATTTGCAAGCTTTAAAGTTTCTGTCTTTTTTCTGTTTCTGGTCGACCTAGACGAAGCTTCGTCGATCTCGAGTTGTCCTTTGTCGAAGTCGAGTAGGGGCTGGTCTAGGTCGAGTTGGTTTTCTGTTTTCTTTTGTCGATTTTTACTTTCTGTTCTCTGTCTCGAGTTGCTCTTGTCGATCTCGACAAGCTTGTGGTCGAGATCGAGTACGACTTTTTGCTTTACTTTTCGTTTTTGCTTTGTCTTCGTTTTATTTCTTGTTTCGCTTTCTTTTACTTTACTTTATGTCTTTGCTTTTGTTTTTATTGCCCTTGCCGGGTTTGTTTGTCTTTTCTGCTTCTGTGTTTGGTTCTGCCTTTCTGCTGTCTGTCTGTGAGAATCTGATAGCTACCTGAGAACTGCTGACGTGCTTCCTCGTGGATTCGATCCTGACTTTTCTCTTACTACAACGGGAGGAAGTCTTGTATTATTTGCTGAGACAGGGAAGTTAGTCTGAACTTTATTTCATATTTATTTCATACTTGACCATCCTCCTGGAACAACAAATTGGCGCCGTTGCCGGGGAAGCAATCAATCGCGCCTTAGGTAGTCAGTTCTCACTGTCTCTTTGAGTTAGATTGCAGGTGTATGCGTCTTTCTGGTCAAACACCTGAGTTTGACAGCTTAGACGAACCGGAGCGCTACCTACACATCCACTCCAAACTCAAAAGGATCATGTCGGCCGCTGAAACACAGGAACAGCTGATCGCTAGGCTTACCAGGGAACTAGCCGCAAGGGATGCCGCTATCAACGCTAAAGATGCTGCTATCGCCGCTGAGAGAGTAGCAAGGGAACAAGCACAAGCTGAGCTTACCCAGTATCCAACCACGGCAGAGGACTACATGCACCCAACTCTCGTCGTGCCTGAATCGGCGATTCTAATCCCTGAAAACTCTTTTGAAATTCGCACTCAATTTCTTATAGAGCTTAAAAATAATGCGTTTTACGGCAGATTTAATGAGTGTCCTCTTGAACACATTACTAACTTTCATGATATGTGTCGTACTCTTGCAGAAGGCACAACTCTGGAATATGTCAAGATGAAATCTTTCCGCTGGTCGCTCGCTGGACCTGCACTGAAATGGATGGAAGGGCTGAAGGCAAGATCACTCACAACCTGGGCCCAAGTAGAGCAAGAGTTTCTGAACAAATTCTTCCCACCTGCCAAAACAGCACATCTCCGCCAGAAAATCACTGCCTTTAAACAGCAGAAAGGGGAACTGCTGGCAAGGGCATGGGAGCGCTACAAGAAACTTCTGCGATCTTGCCCTACTCATGGACAGCCACCCTACATCATACAGGAGATCTTCTTCAACTCTCTTGATCAAGTCACTAAGGACAGAATCAACAATTATACTCGCTACGAGTATCTGACAATGCCGCCAAGTGACGCATGGGGAGTGCTGGAGAAGCTCACTACCTACGACAACAAGTATGGGTCTACTACAACTTATGAAGAGAACCCATACGCCAGGCCAGCACCATCCATGCCCCTCTATGAGCCATCAAAGGAGATTGATCCAGATGTTAGGGAGCAATACTACAGAGACCAGAATAGGAAGCTCATCAAGCAAGTCAAATATCTCTCTGTCAACCAGCCTTGCATAGAATGCGGATCGCAAAGGCACACCACTCCTGAGTGCCCACACACAGAGCAAGTCAGATTGGCAGAGCACCATGAGGATGCAGCTTACGCAGGGGGACCCAATCGCTACATGGGGGACCAAAGGTTTCAGCAACCACAGTGGAACCAAGGTGTCCCTAGGAATCCCCCGCCCTACAGAGCTCTAGGACATCCAGAAAGGGAACAGAAAAAGGATGATATACAGCTAGTCCTGGAGGAAATACGGAGGAACCACTCAGAAATTAGGCAATCCTTCAACTCCGTCTATACTCAGATGCAAGGTGTCAACTCTAGGCTTGGGGAAATTGATATCTGGCGGAAAACAGTTGATACACAGATTGGTCAGATAGCAGCGGGAATCCCCAGACAATCAGGAGCACTCCCTGGATCTTCAGAACCAAATCCAAAGGGAAAGACTGGACACGTCGCTGCTGCAAAACTCAGAAGCGGCCATCAACTGCAAGAGCCAGAGGTTGGAAAGCAGCAGAACGATGAAGAACAGCAAGTCGACCTCGACAAGTCCGTAGTCGATCTCGACAAGGCCGTACTCGACCTCGACAAGACTCTCGTCGACCTCGAGGAGAAATTACCAGAATCTTCGTCTGCGCCGAACAGCAACTCGACTGCACCCAATACAGTCGATCTCGACAAGACTCTAGTCGACATCGAGGAGCCCTTGGTCGAGAAATCTGCAGCACCTCCGACATCTGTTCTGGCTCCGACTCAGAAAAAGAAGCTGCCTTTCCCCACAAAATCTATAAAGGACCCAGCGGAGAAAAAGTTTCAGCGCTTCATCAAGATGCTTCAGAAGCTCAACGTCACCATCCCCTTCACAAAAGCTCTTAATGAAATGCCGTCCTATGTCAAGTTCCTGAAGGAGATTCTGAGCAAAAAGCGATCGATGGCAGAAATCACAGAGGAGTGCAGCCATCTGGACATATTGGAAAAGAGGCCGGATCCAGGTAAGTTTGCTATAACTATTGGATTTGGTCCATACAAAATTAATGCCCTAGTGATCTTGGAGCTAGTGTGAGTATAATGCCTTTAACAATTTGGTCCAAGATTAAGATAGGTGCCTTAGAACCTGTGGATGCTAGACTATACATGGCCAACAACACAGTGGTCATTCCAACAGGCATGGTGGAAAATGTCCCAGTACAAGTAGGTAAATTCTTCGTTCCTGCTGATTTCTTAATTGTTGATATGCAAGAAGATCCTACTTGTCCAATTATTCTAGGGAGACCATTCTTGGCGACAGTGGATGCCAACATAAGCGTAAGGAAAGGAGTGCTCACCTTCAACATCAGCGATGAGGTAATTGAGTATTCTTTTAATAAAACTGAAAGGCATACATGTCCAATGGAAGAGGTCAAATCTATCTCAGCTGGCTACATCACCTGCGGGGAACCCAAGGTCAGAAATATGACCCCTAAGGAGATAGAAAAGAGGGACATGGAGGCCCGGGTGGAGGAGATCATGGCAATCCTTAAGGAAAACACAGAGAATCCAATCGACACAGACCAAGGTAAGTCGTTGTGGATTAATTATTTTTCGGATGCCTTGACAGGAGCTAAGTATGGGGTCAAGATCGACCAGGGCTCCTCGACATCGAGTAGAACTCTAGTCGATGTCGACCAGACCAAGGAGACTCCACCAGAGCCAGTTTCGTCGAGCAGCCAGACGGAAGCCACACGCTCGTCGATCTCGAGTAGGCTACTCGAGGTCGACAAGAACCCAGCCAACACGACTCCTGCTTCCTCGACACAGAAGCCGCCTGACGCACCATCTCTAGTCGAGATCGACAAGGGTCTTGTCGAGATCGACCACCCTTCGACGGCCTCGGCTTCTTCTTCCTCGACGATGGTGACTCCAGGACCAAAGCCCTACTCGACCTCGAGTAAGCTTGTCGAGGTCGACCACCACCCAGTGCCACCAGACATGCCTTCCTCGATGAGCCACCCGCCAGGAGCAAAGTCCTTGTCGATGTCGAGTAGCCTACTCGAGGTCGACGAGCCACCCTCTTCCTCGACTTCTGCTTCTTCGACTAGGACACCACCGGAGCCTGCAGTCTCGTCGATCTCGAGGTGCCCTAGTCGAGATCGACCAAACACCGTGGTGCCCGATTCCGTTTCCGCAAAGGTAAGTCAAGGTATGGATCTTTCTTCTCCTATTTCCATCAAAGATTTATCTATACATGGGAGAGGTCTGCCTTGGTATGTGCGATTGTGCAGGATTTCCAATGATGAGCCTAAGGAGTATGAAGTTGGAGACAAGCTCTATGTCTCTAAATCAAAGGATCATTGGTTTCCTAACAAATTCAACAAGAAGCGGATGGGACCATTCGTGGTGAACAAGAACCATTCTGGAGGACTACAGCTGATGGACAAGAATGGAGTCTTATTTGAAGCCCAAGCTACATGGGCCCTGCAGATGCCACCTTGAGCATTAATGAAAGTCGGCCTAGCGACTATAAAATCTAGAGCATGTACATAGACTTTTTTTAGACATTTGAGACTTTGTTTTTGTTTTTGCTATTATGGGTATATGTCTTCTACTTTTTCAGGTCAATGGATGGAACCAAAGCTTACTCGGACTAAGAGGTGCTCCATTCGAAATTTTGCAGCTCTGCACACATGTCTTGTGAGTTTCTTTCTTTACCCTTTACATTGTTTTTTTATATACGGTGAGGACACTGTAATATTTAAGTATGGGGTGGGGGAAGGGCTTACATTATGCATATTTTCCATATTTGACATATATGCATTATTTTTTAGAATTGCTACATGGCTATTTTGGAATTCATTATTTATTTATGTGCTTATATGCATGTTTTCCAAAAATCTTGAAAAATGACCCCCATTGAAATTTTTGAATAATGTCATGGAAGCTTATATTGAACTCGACGATACAAAATTTGATTCATTAGAGATATAGCATGAAATTGCCTAGTAAGGGGAAGTCACAATGAAGTGCATTATTTCTTGAAAAACCATGAAAGGAGGTAAAATTTGAAATTGCTTTTGACATATTGCATGATAAAATGATTGAGGACTTGAAATTCCATGTAAATGCTCATATGTTTAAATTCCTAGCCTTACCTATGCTTACGCATCACAAAAGCCATAATATGCCTTATTTCATATATTGCTCCACATGATCCAAATATTGCCATTCTTTACCTTATCCGGGGATTATGTTGAGAATGATGTTACATGATGGAGATGTTATATGGTGTTTTGTGTTGTTATTGGAGTTTGGAAGGAAATTGTTTGAAATATATGGAAAATTTAAGGAGTGAAAGAAAATCCAATCACCTCAGGAGATAAAGGTAGATTGACCCTGCTCTCTAAGATAATAGTTTGGAGAGATGGGACACATTGTGAGGAGTCCAAAGCACTAAGTATCCGGGGCCATTCATGACACCCAAGTTTGCGACTCGCGAGAAGGCAGTGCTAAGGTCAGAGAGGTAAAAACATTATTATTGAAAAAAGCAATATGAAAGGTGATGAATCAAAGAAAGAAAGAATGTGGAATGAAACTCAAAAATCGGGAAGTACTCCATTTCCCCGGATCAAAAGCACCACATTGCCAAAATTTGCCCACCTTTAGCCTTTTACCAATCTACTCCTTCATGAGCTTAAATTAAAAGTCTTCTTGATTATCAATGCTTTGTCACATAAAAATTATTTATGCATAACCCTCCTTTTGTGAGTAGATGTTGCTTTGATATATTTGCACATGCATGGATTTGAGACACTAGTACCTTTTCGAGGATGGTAATTGATTGCAGGGTTATATGAGAATGAATCTGATATGTTGAGAGTTTTGATTTCTTCCCCTGAATGACAAGTAAAAGTATTGCTTGAGGACAAGCAAGCTTAAGTATGGGGTGTTTGCTGTGAGCGGAATCTGCCATGTTTTATAGTAACTTTTATATCGATTTCTGTATACATTTTATACATTTGGGTTCAGATAGTACAGAATCTGTGTAGTTTATGTTTATTTGCCAAAATTATGGAATCTACACCAGTTTCTGTTTAAATCGCAGAAATCGAGGCATTTACAGCAATTCTACAGAAGGTCGGAAAAGCTCGGAAAACCACTACAGAAGTCCAAGGTCAAAGCAGCGGAACAAATCGGAGAGCCAAGTCTAGTCGACATCGAGTAACCCTACTCGACCTAGACGAGCCATGGCCAAGCAGCCTTGGTCGAGCACACCCTGATCGAGCAAGCCAGACACCCAGACTTCGGACCCTACTCGACCTCGACAAGCCCTGGTCGAGGTCGACGAAGCCCAGTCCCCATGTCCGGAGTCGACAAGGAGAAGAGCCGAGCTTGCCGAGGAGATCCACCCGAGGACGACCAGGAGACTCGCTGCCGCGGAAAGGAGGATTCGCTGCCGCGGACGAAGCCATCCGCTGCCAGCGGAAGAGCCAGCTCGCGGAAGCGGAAGAAGACCCAGCTCGATCTCGACGAACTCTTGTCAAGATCGACGAAGACCTTGAGACATGTCCGAGCATGTCCGAGCCAGTCGAGCACACCAACCCGAGGAGACCATGTCGATGACCAGCCTTACTCGAGATCGACGAGGCCAACTCGAGGTCGACGAGCACCAGTGAGCCAGAGTCCGAGCCACATCGAGCAGAGTCAAGCCAAGCCGAGCCACCCAACTCGAGGTCGAGGAGACCTTGTCGAGGTCGACTAGACCTAGATTCCAGAAGCTGCTCGACGAAGCCTTGTCCGAGTAGGGTTGGAGTTCCTTGATGCCGAAGGCGGAAAATTCTATCCGAAGTTGCTGAAATCTATCCGGATCTATCAAGTTCTATCTATGGAAGGCGGAATCTATCAAGATGAAGACATGTTACCTAATTAGTTTTATCTTTTCCTTATGGATTTATTTCCATTAAACATTTATTTATATTTTAGCATTTTAGATATAAATTATAGATAGAGATAGATATCTTCTTTCCTAGAATAACTAGGGAATGAAGGCTATAAATAAGGCCCTAGGGGCTCAGTTTCATCAATTCAATTTTCAGAGACGATTAGTTAGTTACATAAAGAGAAGAGGTTGTAAGTTGGAGTTTATTTTTATGCAAGTTAGTTTCTTTCATCAATTCAATGTCTGCAATTGCGATGAGGCGTGAGTAGTCCACCCACTTCTGGGGAGGGGGTGAGCCCGACGGTGGCCATGTGAGGCGATGCGATAAAGGTCAGATCTTTTGTGCGACTCATCTTCTATCCCTATGAGCATGATTCTTTTGCGAGAGTCGAAGGTGATCCTTGTTTGTATTATTGAAGCGAAAGTGATCTTAATGCAACTTGGATTAATTATGTGAAAAAGGGTTAGTAACAATTAGGGTTTATGCGAGAGCCTCTATATGCCTATTTGTTAATGACGAAAGTTATTTGATGGAAAGCATGATCTTTTATGCCTTTATGTGTTGTTTTGCATGGTTATCGTTGTGGTGTTGAAACCCTAGCCTTGGAAGTCTTTTATTATATTGATTTATTTCACCAAAATTCTGAGTTCTGTGTTTGAATTTGCAAGCTTTAAAGTTTCTGTCTTTTTTCTGTTTCTGGTCGACCTAGACGAAGCTTCGTCGATCTCGAGTTGTCCTTTGTCGAAGTCGAGTAGGGGCTGGTCTAGGTCGAGTTGGTTTTCTGTTTTCTTTTGTCGATTTTTACTTTTTGTTCTCTGTCTCGAGTTGCTCTTGTTGATCTCGACAAGCTTGTGGTCGAGATCGAGTACGACTTTTTGCTTTACTTTTCGTTTTTGCTTTGTCTTCGTTTTATTTCTTGTTTCGCTTTGTTTTACTTTACTTTCTGTCTTTGCTTTTGTTTTTATTGTCCTTGCCGGGTTTGTTTGTCTTTTCTGCTTCTGTGTTTGGTTCTACCTTTCTGCTGTGTGTCTGTGAGAATCTGATAGCTACCTGAGAACTGCTGACGTGCTTCCTCGTGGATTCGATCCTGACTTTTCTCTTACTACAACGGGAGGAAGTCTTGTATTATTTGCTGAGACAGGGAAGTCAGTCTGAACTTTATTTCATATTTATTTCATACTTGACCATCCTCCTGCAACAACACACACCATACTTACGCTAACTACCAAGCACCATCACATTAGAGGCAACCAAGTGCTTCCGCACACTAGCATTTCGCCAAGTTCAAGGAATATCTATTTTTAGTGATCACACATAGTAGGATTCATCATATGATTCATATCACAAAAGCTGCACATCATATCAATCAAATAAGCACATCATACTTACACTAACTACCAAACACCATCACATTAGAGGCAACCAAGTGCTTCCGCACACTAGCATTTCGCCAAGTTCAAGGAATATCTATTTTTAGTGTATCACACATAGTAGGATTCATCATATGATTCATATCACAAAAGCTGCACATCATATCAATCAAATAAGCACATCATACTTACGTTAACTACCAAGGACCATCACATTAGAGGCAACCAAGTGCTTCCGCACACTAGCATTTTGCTAAGTTCAAGAAATATCTATTTTTAGTACTAACAACTCACTATTGTCTACGACAATACATCAAGGAATCAACATCGTCTAAGCATAGAATTCGCACAACATCCAGCCCCAAGTAGAGCATACGTTAGATTACATCCTCAAGAGAATCTGCCTACAACTACCAACCATAACAAGACACGACCACTACTCCTTATCTCTCGCATCAAGATTATCCTCACCTAGGTCTACCAACTGAATCCAACACTAGTTCTAGACACCATTGCATTCCGCTCATATACAGACTCTCTAGCCACACAACTATCCCCAGTCAAATCCCCTTACCCAAACCAACTACTAAGCATCCCAACTCCTATACCATCAAGCCATCTAAGGGTCAATCTATCTCAACCATTCAATCTCATGTCATACCTTTCACCCGACCATCTAAACCGTCTCCCGAAGTCCCCAATCGTAGAATTCCCCCATTCCGGCAAGCTAAACAACTCGACCTACTACCAAGACTCCTTATAAACACATCCTCGCCCTAAATCGTCTGCCATTCCCATCTTCACCTTCTAAGAGAAATCCCAAGTCCTCGAGTGCACCGCTCTCACGATCGATCTAGATGCCTCTCACAAACTCATTGACTCTTCCTAGGATCTCAAGACTCCGCCTGATCATCATCTCCCCAAAGAGACCTCTCGAATCACCTTGCTATCCTGATCATACTCCCCGCACCACTAACCACTCTCTCTAGCTATCCACCTCTAAGAGCCCAACTCATACATATCATCTCACGCTTGACACTCCCGACCAACTCTAACACGGAAACCCATCTAATACTACTCTCAACCACGAATCACCAAGACCCTCATCACCCGCGCCTATCCTCAAAGACCAACCACTAATTCTACCTACTCATCCCATTCCGAAACTCGCGAAGCTTGAACCACTCATGACTTCTGACGCGGGACGAACGTCGTTGGCACTTTGTCCCTTTGTCAAATAGTAATAATATCCAAACATAAATACACAACCAATAGGTTAGACAATCAATCACTTGATAAACCAAATAACTACTAGTATAGCGATGAAGTCCGGTGTCGAACCCACAGGGAGAAGCGATTTCCTATTCAATAACTCTAAACAAGCACTCTTAAAGCAAAGCAATGATCTTGGACAAATAGAGAATATGTAAAAGTAACCAGATTGCAAATCACAAAGCAAATTGATATCAAAGTAGAAAGAACATTTCACCTGTAATTCTCTGACAATGGTTGGAATTCATGGTCCTCGGATTGATCTATTAATTATTCATATTCTTAGGTCTACTTGACTAAAGTTGAAAGATTCGCAGAGATTCACTCATCTTATTCAATATCACTAAATAATAGCATTAAGAACTCAAGTAATCAAGACCAATTGACACATTGACTCTACACAATCAAGACAGATAGGCGCATACCGAACTCAATCCGAATCGCATATCCTCAACATAGATCAATTGAAATCATCCACTACAAAGACAAAGAGACATCACTATCATCAATACCTTTGTTTGCTATCGAGAAAACAACAATGAATTCATAGCTAGAGATGCAATTCCTAACATGTTGATCAGACATAGAAAGGAACACAAATATAAATTAAGCACAAGATGATAACTAAGAACATGAACAATCAAATATAATCAATTCCTAACAATCCAAACAACCATGTATTCGAATAACAGGCGAAACTATGAGTTTAGCAACTCATAGGCCAATTCTCTCTCTCTAATGGTGCTCATCGTATTACACAAAAACCACACACCACATGAAATAAATTGAAAACAATCTTAAAATGGCTCTCAAAGGTCGGCAAAACCCTAGAAGAATTAATGGGAAATAATATAAAATAATAGTCTTCGGATCCAAAACTGTGTTTCCGGGATCTGGGCCAACGGCAGGCGCCGTGCAAGGGGTGGCGGGCGCCGTCTTTGCAGTGCTCGATAGGGATGTTATCTGATCCGAACAGCTCGAGCTCGACTCAGGCTCGGATCGAGAAAGCTCGAGCTCGGCTCGTTCGAAACCGTAAAACAAGTCGAGCCTGAACAGTGATTAAAGCTCGTGTCGAGCCCGAGCCGAACCTTAAAGCTCGAATGTGATAATTTTCTAAATTGCCTCTAGGGTTTATATATGGGCTGCCTCCTTTCAGCGTTTAGCGTTCAATGGCAGGGCGTGGTCCTGGCCTCATTTGTGTTTCCTTCCTCCTCCCCAGTTCATTCCGGTACGGTGCTTCCTCCCTCTTCCCCTTTCTCCCTTCTTCCGACGACGATAATATCTGGCGTCTAGTAAGTTTCGTACATATCCCTCTCCCTCTTTCTCCCTAGTTTCGTACATCTTCCACACCCTCAAGTTCGAGATTCGGAGGCAGCAACGGAGGTGGCAAGCATCGTTGGAGGAGGATCCGAAGAAGGTGAAGAAGTTGAGTACCATGCCCTCTAGTTCGAGATCCTTTTGGGTTTCTTCCTGGCGTCGAGTCCCCGACCAGGCGGGTTCGATTCTGCTTTATGCTTCGATTATGTTTTGATTGTGTATAAAATTAAGAGTTTTAATGCTTCAATTACACAATGGTTGCCTGGTTGGATCTTGTTTACTATTGTGGTATTTGAGGGGTTTAATGCTTCGATTTTCTATAAAATTATGAGTTGGGCTTACTTAGTGATTGGATCTATTGTGGTATTTGAGGGTTTTTTGTTTCGATTTCTTATAAAAATAAGAGTTTGAATACTTACTCCCTCAATCTAGCCTTGTTGTTGAACTTATATTTGCCTATGTGTTTTGGTTTTTTGCTACATCTTTGATTTTGCATTTAGGGTTTTAGCTACGAACCGAGCCTGAACGAGCCCAATTGATGAGCTCGAACGAGCTCAGGCTTGTTCGTTCGGCTTGTTCGTTCGGCTTGTTCGAGCCTTCACAAGCCGAGCTCGAGTTTACTCCTAAGCTCACGAGCCGAGCTTGAGCACCAAAATAAGCTCGAATAATTTTTGGGCTCGAGCTCGGCTCGACTCGTTTCCCGTTTGAGCCAAGCTTGGACATGTCAAGCTCGGCTCGTTCGGCTCGAATATCACCCCTAGTGCTCGACGTTCCTCAAATTCCTTCGACGAATTCCAATGTCGTGTCTCCTTGCTTCTCCTTAGCTCTTCCTTAGCCTGCATTTGCTCCAAAACATGCTTCTTAAGCTCTTCCCAAAGTCCATCCAATGTCGGAATGTAAATCTGTAGAATAAACACTAAAAACGCATAGATTCCGAACTCGAGTACCCCACAAGTAATAAACGGAACTAGACTCCAAACATAACAAAACCAATACCTAAAAGTAATAAGAAACACCTATAATGCCTATATGAAATATGCATTATCAACTTCTCAAGCCGACCTACTCTAGATCCTCTTTCCGGCATTTTCCAAAACTACCTGAACTACAATTCCTTAATCACGACGTTTTAGGTCTAAAGCCTCTATCCATCGACCATTCTTCCTAATGAAACCTTATGCCACCCTAGCTCAAATTTCTCATAACTTCGCAATCGGACCAACTTTCTCATAATTCTCCAACCCATCGAATTCCCAACATCCTCTAGCTGGACTAGCTCCTTCATCTCCGCACATTTTCCCAAATTGCCTTAGATCACGCTTCCTCGAAACTCAAAATCTCTACCGCTTAAGCCCTCTTACGTACCAATAATTCGTTCCGTAGAATTCCTATGGCATCTCATCCGAACTTTCCCAAGTATCGCAATCTCACCATACCTTCGAAAATCCTTCATCCTCTAGCTGCCTCAATGCCTTCCGCCTTGCCTAGTTCCCAATTCTAAGCTTAGAATCTCCCTGTCTCAATCTCAAGCCCACAATCTTACTAGAAATCTCAACGACATCCTTGCCTACCTACTAACCTTTCCTTGAAGACTCATCTCACCTCCTAAAATACATCAATAGCCACAACAACCCCCACTCATAAATCCCGATTAATTCCCTACGCTAAAATCCTTCAACAACGCATCTAGAAATCCTTCACTCACGAATTCTCCAAGTACTACCAATTCTATCTAAACAATCCCCAAATACTCATCACACATACAACCCTGATAACTTTGCAATCGGACCAACTTTCTCACAATTCTCCAACCCATCGAATTCCCAACATCCTCTACCCGGACTAGCTCCCTCATCTCCGCATATTTTCCCAAATTGCCTTACATCACGCTTCCTCGAACCTCAAAATCTCTACCGCTTAAGCCCTCTTACATACCAATCATTCGTTCCGTAGAATTCCTATGACATCTCATCCAAACATTCCCAAGTACCGCAATCTAGTCACACCTTCTAAACTCCTTCATCCTCTAGCGGCCTCAATGCCTTTCGCCTTGCCTAGTTCCCAATTCTAAGCTTAGAATCTCCCTGCCTCAATCTCAAGCCCACAATCTTACTAGAAATCTCAACGACATCCTTGCCTAGCTACTAACCTTTCCTTGAAGACTCATCTCACCTCCTAAAATACCTCAATAGCCACAACAACCTCTACTCATAAATCCCGATTCATTCCCTACGCTAAAATCCTTCAACAACGCATCTAGAAATCCTTCACTCACGAATTCTCCAAGCACTACCAATTCTATCTAAACAATCTCCAAATACTCATCACACATACAACCCTGATATGAACAACCTAGTACCTAAGATCGATAATTTCTCAAGCAACCTCATTGACAGGAGTAAATCGTTGTGTCTCCTATCAAAAGTAAAACTCAAACCTACAAACTAGTATAGCAAGTAAGTAAGAGGTCAATCCCACAGAGAATCAAGTACTTCTGAGCAATGTGTATTTATCAATTAGTAGAAAGGGGGGTTTTGGTTAATTGAAATAAGAAAGAAAACATAATAAACTATAAACAAAGTTGATGCAAAGAAATTTAGAGAAGATCACTCTACCTACAACTATCCACTTTATTTGGTTTAATTGATATTATAACTTCTTCTTGTCCTTATAGTCTTCCTATGAATGTCCTTGTCCCGACCTAATTTAGTTACTAGTCCAACCAGTCCTAGAAACTCTTATCTAATGGACAGTCCCTCAGGAAGGAATTTAACCCAATCGATAGCTTTAGGTTCAGAGATTAACCAAGGTATTTGCAGTCCCTAAAGAGGGATTTAACAACACATCCAACTTCCTACCCATCTAATTAGTTCAACCAGCCCTAAAGGGATAAGTTTGCTACTTAGGTTAAGGTTTGCAACCAGGAATCTACAAAACCCTAACAATTGAATTGATCTAACAAGTTGGCCAGACAAGATAGAACAAAACAATCAATCAATAAGCGCAAAGAAGTTGAAACATTCAAATAAGGAATTTAGGAACGAGAATTAGAAACTCACAATCAATCCAAATAAATCTTCAAATCGTAGGCAGAATGAAAAGAGTTTAGATCTCCATCAAAAGAAAACAAAACATAATTCGGGTTTTTGGAATGAAAAGTCAGTCCGCCCGTCTATGCCGTATGAAAGAATGTATATATAACATACTACGGAATATATCCTAGTCTATCTATCCAAACCCTACTATATAATATTAATATATTAATCTAATGTATTTAACCTATTTGTACTGAAATAACGGCAAATCTACAGCAGCACTTGCAAGCCGTGTCTCCCGTCGCATGAAATTCATCAGCCCATCTAACTAGTTGATCCGTAATTTGAAGCATGTAACTCGCTCTGATCTTGTACAATTTTTCCAATGTGAATTATTCCAAAATATCTGGAATATATCAAAACACTAGTGGAGACTCCGAAAACTAAATAATATAAATTAAGCTATAAAATATGTAAAAATACTCTAAATTAATATGCAAATCTATACTTAAAACATGACTAAAATAGACTCAATCACTCATACTATACTCTTCCTTAGCGATTCCTCAACCTCATTCTGTAGCAAGACCGCTCCCAATCACTTCACAAACAATCTAGTCCCAAATTCTACGATTCCTTAGACATTCCTTAGCCGATCATCCTCAACGCCACCCATGATTTGCTCCTGGACTATCTAAACACTCTCTCTTGGCACACTAATCCGTCTATCAACACATTCCCTTAAGAACCCCTCCGATCCACTATTAACCCACTTATCCACCTCTAGAACTACACTACAGGCACATGCTATTGCCCCCACCCTGCCTCTAACGAAGACGTCTCCCTCGGAATCTCGCCACACTAACTCTACTCCTCACCTAGGACCTACCTGGAACTCAACCATACTCGCTGACCACTAGCTCCGACTAGCCCCACTCACTCGGCTCTACCCAAGCTAACACATCCTTCCTGCACCCCTTCTCAAACAACCACTGACCCGATCCAAAGACATCAATATACCTGCCACTTTCCGACCCGTCTCACCAAGGAATCACTCGACCTATGCCCAAGGAGGAAAACACCCCCCATATATATATAACCCATAATCTATTCACCAACAAGTCAGTACACTCAAGCGTAAAGGCATATCATCATAGGCACAAGACAATCATGCAATCACTCCCTACCAGCTCGGCATATCGTTAGGTCAGTTCTAGGCCTATCGCACAACATCGTTTCCAATTAGCATAGGAGAAACCCCAATTCGAATGAAGAACGCCCTTTCTTGAGTCACTCATGAGGATCGTAACCATGAATGCTATCCTTGAAGCATATCCATCCCTTTTTTCCATTGTTGGCGTCGTCGTTGGAGTCTATGGGTCATGGACCCAACATGCTTCTACTGCGTCATTCTGGTGCCACTTGGTCGTCTGCTCTTCCCTTCAAGTTGGCACTCGTCAAGGGACCGCGAGGGTTAATAGCTACGGAGATAGGGGAGAGACAAGGGCGAAAGACACACTTTCTTAAGGATTTCAGACATGGACCAGGACTAGGGACTACAAGACCAAAGATAGAATCCCAACTCGAGGATTACAACGATGCCCTTAGGGTATTCCGTGAGGTTATAATTGCGGCACGCAAACACATAATAATCACTAATATCATCACATCGTTCCACACTAACATGCACCTATGCATTAATAACATGTTCAAACTAACATATTTTCATAGAGGAGTGTTAGAGTGAGAAAGCTTGAGAGAGAAACTCTCTTTTGAGGGTTCTCTCTTCTTGCTTTGCTCTACTCGTTTAGGCTCCTCCACCAATTTTTGAGTTATCGTGCCAATCTCTTTGAGCTTTGGGTTTAGTTCACGGGTTAATTTGGGCAAGTGGGGGATTATCTGTTTTTTTATAGTTAAGTTTCTTTCAGTGGGTGCGAAATTCTCTGGGTACGACCCTTTGAAGTGAGTTGGTGGTTTGGAATTTCGATCCGGGGCTGACCGGTGGCGTTTGTGCTCGGATCTTGTCGGATCTGGGCTTGTTTACTGGTTTTGACTCGGATCTGTGTTCTTCTCCGGCAAGGTTGGCCGGATCTGTCCTTCCTTGGTCAGATCTGTGTTCCTTGTATTGTTTCTCCCTTCGTGCGGTCTCATCCTTTGGCTCGGGTGCCCAGCCAGCTTGTTGTCGTGGTGTCATGTCCGGTGGGTGAGGAGTTATGCCGGAGGGTGGTCTGGTGGTGCTGATAAGGTTGCGATGGAGCTGGAAGCTATGGCTCCCCTTGTCGGACGGATTGCCGCCTCGCTCTTCTCCTTTGGGGGCTTCAACATGGTTTAGTTGGCCGGATCTACAGTTGCGTTGGGTGTCGAGGTTCGTACTCCGATTTCCTGCTGGCTGTGGGTCTGTATCCGAGTCCGGAGTTTCGGGGGTTGGTGCTGGTTCCATGGCGAGGTCTCTGGTGGGTTCGGGTTGGTGGTCCTCCCCTTTTCTCTATATTCAAGGAGCCTAATTTATTTTAGTGGTGTTGAACGCTATGGCTCCTTGGGTGGGTAGGCTAGGGGCGATTACTAATCTGGGTCCTTCCCGGTGCGCCGTGTGTGGTGTGATTCGTGGGTTCGGCGCTGGTTCGGCAGTGCCATGTGGTCGGCTGTCCTGGTGTCTCTCATCTTCTCCGTTGCCAGAGCTCGCCCATGTTTAGGTGAAGGGCGGATTTCGTGGTGAGCTTTGGTTCCCTGGACGATGGTGTCGGCGCGTGTGGGAGATGCGAGTTGGAAAGGCTCGTAGCGTGTGCAGACTTTGGCGTGTTTGAGTGGGTCTTCCTACATTTACTTTTTAAAAAGCTACAGAACTTTGCATCTTTTTAAATTGTTGAATGTGGGGTTGACTCATTTAACACGTTTTGGGTATATTTGTGTCGTGATTGTTTATTTTGTGAGTTTTAAATTGTGAGGATAGATATTTGCCGTGTGGCATGGTGTGTGGGAGTGGTAATATGTGGCGATTGTAACATGTGGGTAGAATTCTGTGGGTGGTTCTGTGGATAGTTGGGTTCGGTTGTTTGCCGACGATACAATACTGTTACATTCCCATACCGGCAAGCAACTTAGGATGTAGTGTTGAATGCTATGCTTGTCCTGGTGTGGACTAGGATGTGTGTGTATTGTGTCGTCGGTTAAATGATTCCCCATCTATCTTTGTTGCCGGGTTTATGTGGGTAGATCTATGTCGTAGGACTTTTTGTGGATGGTAATAATGGTATCATATTTTACGTAGGACTCTTGGTATAGTCTTACCTTTTGTTACATCTTGGCTTTGCCATTATCTATTTATTTACCGTTTCAGAACATGTTCATATAATCAACTTTACATGTGCGCAAAACAAGCTAGCAACCTATCCTTCTATTCACCAATCATACTCGACATACTAAGAACATGCATGCAAAAACTGACATGGGGCATATATGGCATAACTTATGCAAGACCTAGTAAACGTCACAGGATATCATGTGTACGACTTATTGCTCATTTAGATACACACATAAGCAGATCATAATATTACGGGGTCGAGGCAAGCATGCTAAGATGTACCCTAAAATCATGTTAAGGGTATGGTCAGGTCACGCAGGGGTGGTACAATAACTATCATATCATATACATTCATATTCACATATTAAGACAAGGACGACACATAATCATATGAGGGTTCAGAATTGGGAGGTATATGTCCTACATGATACTAGAAATACTCATTAAACATGTACACAGTCACGAGGTCCAATTAGATCAATTTAGCATGCTAAGAACTTCATCTAATATATATATTAAGCATACAATGAGGGTTGACCCCACTATCATGGACCTAATTCATAAGAAGACAATAATCATGGAAGTTCCATACATATGACACATACATCTCTTCAGAAGGGCAACCATGAAGGGCATCATGCAAGTCATACTGAAATATAATAACATATCATGTCATGAAGTCGCAAGAAGGGCTATCATCATATCTAGATCGACAGAGATCTCTAAGGGAAATCACCGACTCGTTACCACGCTTCCCCGTGGGATGCTAGCATAATTTGCTCGGTAGGACACAAGGACACTCACACTGTCTTCAATCAAGAGGAGATGGTAGAATGTTTAGACTCTTGTGGCAAGGAGGCACGGTTGGCCATTGCGAGAATCGAAAGGGACGACTTGAGATAACTCACTTCTAACTCGAAACGGTTTCAATCATCACCCCCAATAGCATACTCAGGTAACCCTCACATCTAACACGGTTTCCGAAGGTAATTATTTGACCGACCCAAGTTTCCCGTGGAAGACACCAACCTCAAGTACGATACTCGATAAAAGCATCGATGGTGGGATACGAAACAAGACTCGAACAAGGAGAGCGGACACTTCTTCACCCGTGCTAACATGCCTAGATGTTTCGGCGGGGAAGATGACGGAATCAGAATCATCAAGGGGATTGGATTATGGAAGAGCTATTATGAAAAGACAGGAATTCCGAATATATAAGGACAAGGTTTTCTCCCGCTATCCCGTTTGCACGTTCAGTCATTTACATGTTCAAGTTAAGACATACTAATTAGTTCACTATCCTGGCTAGGCACAATAGCCCTCATAACGGAAGCAATCAACGAGATTAATATGATCCTTTTCGAGGAGGATCACCCTCGGAATATTAAAAAATTTATTTGGAATTTTTTTTTTGATATCTTGCCCACGACTGTCCGGTTAAATAGATATATAAATAGAGTTCCTAGTACTTGTTCTCTTTGTAATTATGATATAGAAGATACAAATCATTTATTTTTTAATTGACAGATTACAAAATCCCTTATTCAAAATCTGGGTGTTAAGTTGAAAAAATATTTCATTATACCAAATTTAACAAGTGATGTACAAGAGAATATTTTAAATACTAGGGCTCTTAATCTAGATTTTACAGATTTATATCATTTATGCGTTAACTAGAGCTATTGATAATATCTCTTGTTGAAATAAAGGTCAGTTTAAAACGAAATTACCTAAACGTGTTAGGCCTCCTGATAAAATGATGTGGAAATGTCCTCCAATAGATGTAGTTAAGATCAATGTAGATGCTTCGGTGAAAAGTGATACTCAGCCATAGGTTGGTTGTGTTGTGAGGAATAATGATGGTCAAGATATTCGGATACATAAATATAACGTTAGGATGGGTTTTTTTTTTATCTTGGCAGAAGCTTTTGCTGTATATATAGGTGTAAGATTGACAGCGGAGATGGGGATCCGAAGATTTATAGTTGAGAGTGATTGTGCTATCATCATCGATGCCATCAATCATGCGAACAATATACCATGGGAGGTCGCTCAAATAGTCCAGAGAGATCCATTCATTAAGAAGAGATTTTGAGAGCATCACGTTTCAACATTGATATAGAGAGGCCAATGGTGCAGCTGATTTTATTGCTAAATCTCAGTTCAATTGTAATTTTATTTTGAGTGCTTGTTGTTGCGAGTTCCAAAACATCATCTTGCGAGATCATCATGGATGTCGGTAGTACATCCAATCTTTTGCCTACTGTAAAAAAAAATTTGAACACTTGCTTTCACCTACCTTCAATCTTCTCAACCCACTTTGTTGAAGAATTTCACAATTGAAGAACATGATATATACGAGGACATAATTAGCGGCAAATCCTTAACATCAAACTCGTTAGCGGCAAAATTTTAGCCAAAAATTAATCCGAAATTTGAAGGATGAGATATACGTGGAGGGTAAAAATAGGGATTTTATTAAAATCAAAAGTGTGGAAGAAATCTTACCTACTCCCCCCTAGGTGATTCCACTTCCTGTATTTTGGAGGAAGTAGAAATCTCAGGAAGATAACTTCCACGGTTTTTCAATTTTTGTTTTCTCATCCAAACACATATATTAACGCTGACTTCCTGGGATATTGTAATTCCTGTGCTTTTTAACCATATCCAAACGAGCACTTAGTCAATCAATTCTATCAACATGCTTGTTAGTCATCGATCCCATCAAATTCCTGGGTTAGCCTCGAAAACCCTTTCGGAAACCAAGTCAAATAGTTAGAGATTCCGACCTTGGAAAATGTTCATCAAATTCCTTTTTCGATTTAAATCCGATAATACCCTTTTTAAACCTCAAAGTCTCTTAATATTTTCTTTGTTTTAAATCACCATGATATTATATCTTTAAATCTCAATAATAATATTTTTTAATTTGAATCTCAAATAATGTTTTAAAATTTTTTAAATACCATTTTCTTTTAAAAAAATTCATAAAACATTTCTAAATCCTTTAAAATTCCAACCATTTTATTTAATAAAATCAGCCCTTATTTTATAAAATTTACAAACTGACCCCCTTTTATTTTGTAAAATACCAAACCCAGTTCCCCCTTTTCCCAATTTTTCCTAAGGTTTCCAAGAACATGTTAGTACAAGGACTGAACATAAAAATCGACGATTGAAAGTATTTCTCACCCAAGTTTCTTCTTTTCCTTTGGTTTGCTCGTGAAGCTACATCCAGGCTCCGATTGGGCTCGTTCCTGTGCAAGGGTGCCTAGGGTTGTTAGAAGGTGTTAAAGGTGTGACCTTTCGGTTAGTAGAATGTGAAAGGAGGAAAAAAACGTGCCCTTACCTCTCCTAGAACCAAAAATAGTGAGTCTGAGTCTTCTAGGGGTTCTCGGGGCTTCTCCGGGCTGTTGGGGGCTCCTTCTTCAACTTGGAGGACATCATGGGGAGGCTGGGGGAGCTGCTTTTGCTGATCATTGAAGGAAGGAAGGGAAAAGGAGCTAGCTTGGCTTTCCTGGACAGAAACATGGAGGAAGTGAGCTAGAGAGCTCGGTTTGGGCTCTTGGTGTTCAATGATGGAAAGGAGGAAGAAGATGATGTTATTGGGGCTGTTATGGTGGTGTTTTTTCTGCTGTAAGGGGGGCCTTGGGCTGTTAAAATCTCATGACAAAAGTTTAGGTGAAAGGAGGAAGACAAGATGAAGTTTGGATAAGGCTTTTGGAGCTTCCTTGCTAGGGTTGTGTTTGAATCTTGTAGTGGGTTTGTGAGGAGACCAAATCTGATTTTTAATGGAAACAAGGAGAGTTTGGGGCTATTGAACCCTCAAAAACGTGGAGGAGGAAGGAGGAGGGTGAAAAGATAGGGTTTTGGAGCTTTTGGGATAAGGTTTGTGCATGTTTTTGTTTTGTGGTGAGGTAAATGGGAGAATAAAATTCATATTTTTGTGAGATCAATGAGGACTTAGAAGAGGGCATAACGTGATAGGCAAGGGCTGTGGGAAAGTGGTTTTGTCCTCTTGCTATATTTGGGGTATACAAGGCAAAAGGGAGAGAAAAGAAAGTTGTGGGTGTTTCGCTTCTTTGGGGAGTGAGGAAGGTGTTAGAAAATTTCATGACTTGACTTTTCAATCCACATGAGTCTCCAAGAAGGGCTGAATCGGATGAGCTCAAGGGTGCAGGACTGCAGGGCATGGAACTTGTCTTCCATGTCATTTTGGGTAGAACTGGCAAAATCTGACCCGACCGACCGACCCGAACCGAAACCCGACCGAACCAAAAAATTTAGCGTTATGCATAACCCGAACCCGAAACCGAGCCCGACCGAGTTTGACCCGAAACCCGAAGTGACCCGAATACAGACAAACCTGACTCAACCCGGATCCGACTCAAATAAGACCCGACCCGAATTCCAACCCGACTCGAATTCCAACCCGACCCGACGCCCAACCCGACCCGACTCCCATGAAGATGTACAATTTTAAAAGCAAACTAAATATAATATAGATTAACTAAATATATTATAAATTTCTTAAATATAAAGGGTAAATATTAGAAATTTCTTATAATAGACAATTTATAGGATCGTTATAATCCCGTAGGATCGAATCGAGAGTTTAACAACATTGAGTTTACCAGCCAATGAGTAGATTATTTATTGAATCATATTTAATTTTACTAAAATGCTTTTTGAAATCCATAAATAACATGAATTACATATTCAATATAATAAAATTGATTACCAAAAAGCAAGGTTCTAACTTCTAAATATCACTTATCGGGGTTGTATTATATTTATACATCAAATTTTAAAAATAAACATGAAAAATTAATATTTAAATTGTAAAATTACCCATAAACTTGATAAAATAAAAAGTTTACATTCAAATTGATATACGTTTAAATTTTGATCCGATATACCTATATAATATATGGCTATATGATAAATTGGTAACGGATTCTAAATATCTCCGACATATCGGCCGATATATCGGGGACCGACCCGAGTACCGACCCGAAACCCGAACGAGACCGACCCGATTCTGACCGAAAACCCGAATGGGTCCGACCCGATTCTGACCGAAACTCGACCAATCTGAATTTCATTTTGACCGAATCCGACCCGACCCGACCCGACCAAGCCCGACACAGAAATTTTGACCGAGGTGACCTGACTCATCAGTGATCCGACCCGAATGTGATCGACCCGAACCCGACCGGGTGACCCGAATTGCCAGCTCTAATTTTGGGTGTGGTCAAAGATGAAAGAGGGAAAAGTAAGGTAGGGGGTTGTCTCACCCAATTTTGACAAGGAATCTTGTTGGAATTCAAATGGCATCACAAGTCTCCAAGCTTTGTTTAGGATTTTCGATTTTGGCATAGGAGAGTGAGGGCGAGAATCTTCAATCCCGAACACGCGGATGGAGTCCCAAAATTAGTTCCCAAGACTTAGTTTCTCAAATCCCGCTCTCTAGATTGATTAAAATTTTCAAAATCTAAGGAAGGATATTGCCATGTCAAGTTAGTTTTCAAAATTTTATTTTAGGTCGGAAATCTGTTCCATGAGTTCTAAAATCCGAGTTCGCGAGTTTTCCGTTAAATTTCGCCTTTAAATACGTTTTTATTTTTCTTTTTTCAAAATATTAGGATTTGAAAATCTGATCTTTTACACTAATCTATCCCAATTAACCTAAAAATGCACTAAAAGTCCTATCTAAATGCAAAACGCAAACTAAGACATCCCACCAAAAAAATAAAAGCACATGCACATTAAGATAAAATTAAGAGCAAATTCAACACAATAATAAACACTACAATTTATACTAAAACTAGTGTGTCATGTCCCATGTAAGAGAATATGTCGACATAATATTTAAAAATTACATCTATAATCTATTTTAAAAATAATTAAAATATATCAAAAATAATAAATCAGGATTATAATATGAGAATTAAACTAATAATAATGATTACGTGTGTGAGAAATATAAAATAAAAATTAATCTAGATATAAATAATTTATTCTACCAAAATTAATATAGATATAAATAAAATAATAATAATCAAATAATTAATTTTGACATAAATAATTATTTCCACCAAAAAATAATCTAGATATAAAGAAAATAACTCCATCTATCAATATTTTTGGTATGTATGGCTATGAAATATTTTTGATTTATATTTTTACCAATTAACTAAAATATATATAGATGGATTGTGGCTTATGATAACTTTCTTTAAGTTATGGCAACGACGTATTATTATACGAAATTGTTTGGGTGAGAAATTGCTTCCTTAGAATTAACCACAACACGTCACTTATAGAGCAGTTAGTGAAATTAATTTTGATGGGAAAATTGCAAAAAAAAAATAGCATGAAATTTAAGGGTAGTTCGATAGAACAAACTTTCAAAAATATTATAAAAATTACCAACTTTGAAGGGTGGTTGTATCGGGCAACATGAACTTTTAAAAATTAAAAAATAATCACTAACTTAGGATTAGGTGTAGTTATTGGCACAACCATTTTATTTTAAAAAATTGCCCCTTGTTAACATTTTGTTTGCGAAAAATCACATTTTCCTATTTTTTTTTCCGGAACCTACTCACAATTTTTAAAAACCCATTTTTAGGTGTTTATAAACTCAATTTGATTTTTTTTTCCAAACATATAATTGTGATATCAACTAAATTGGTATGCTTTTAAGCTACTCATTTTTCATTTTAAAGACATTACTTAGTAATGTAATTTTTAAAATAATGGTGAGTTTATAAAGTAACTAAAATATTTTTTTTAACAGAATGTAAATAACCAGTGGACTTTTTAAGAAAAAAAAGAAAAAGTAGTGTTTTGTAAACTAAATTATATTTTAAAAATAGAATAACGAAAATGGATTATTTTTTAAAATGAAATATGTGCATCTTTAAAAAAAATGAAACTTAGTGTTTTTTGAATTGCAAAAGAATGTTGATAAAGAGATGATATTTCAAAAAAACAATAGATGTGCCTTTTCGTGGGTTCGTGCCACTGGATAAAATCACCCATAAAAGTTTGTGATTATTTTTTATTTTTTAAAATTTGTAGCATTGAATGCAACTAACACTAAAGTTTGTGTTTTTTTTTTTTTACAATTTCCCCAAATGTGATCAAATTCTGAACCATTTAAATCCCCTACACCTACATAATTATATCTTTATAGACTTTCATCAATATGTAAACAATGATAGAGAAAACTCTCTCCCGTTTGGAGGTCGCCGGAAACCCTCTTCGGAGGTCGACGGAAACCGTCTTCGAAGGCCTGAATCCCTTATTCGGAGGTTGTTATACCCTCTTTGGAGGCCGAAATCCCCTATTCGGAGGTTGTAAACCCTCTTCAGAGGTCGGAAATCGCTACTTCTGTTCTCCTTCTCTGCCCCTTACCTCCCCTCTTCTTGTTTCAGGCGGAGACCACAAAGTGCCTTCCTCGTCCCTCTTTCTCCTCTCTCGGCCTCTGGTCGCGTCGGCCATGGTGGTTGCTGCTTATATCTCCATTTGTACGCTTGCCTTGTCGCTGGAGGTTTGCCCTCTGCCTCGGGGTGGTGTAATTTTGCCCCAATTTGTTTGCAGAAACCTAGGCCGGTTGCCTCTTTTCAATTGGAGAGCGCAATCCCTTCTCGATTCATTCTTGTTGAAATCGGGGTCCTTGGTTGAGCTACGGTCCCTCTGGATTTTCCGGCCTTCATCCGTGGTGGTTTCGGTGTCGGCCTTGCCCAAAATCCGGTCGTTTGCCTCACTGCTCCCTGTTCCTGTCCTCTGGGACTTCTCGATCGGTGGTGATGGTGGGCGTGCTCGGCTCTACCCTCCCCTGGCCCCCTCGTTTGCCTCAGCCTCATTCTGACGGGGTAGTTCAATCCATTAATTGTTTCCTCCAGGCCTAGCGTAGGTTGTGCTTCGCTCGGCGGTGGGCGTCGTCTTCTTCGTCGCCGTTCGGCTGGGGGGCCTGCTTTCCTTCCCTAGAGTTCCATATATCTCTGGTTGTGCGGGGATTCTTGCCTCTATGTCGGCCTGTTGGCGTTTGTCCCATCCCCGGCGGCACCTCAGACCTATTCGGTCTGGGGTTGCGATCGACTTAATTTGTCGGACTGTGCTTTAGGCCCAAGGTTATGCCTTGGGCCCGGGGCAACCCAAATTGATTGGTGAAAAATATATATTAAAAAAAATTAAAAAATTAAAAAATGTATTTTTATGTATTTACTTGTGTAAATATATTTATCAAATCCCCTGTGGGGTTAGTGTAAATCCCCTTGGGGCTTCTGGTGCGTTTCGGTTTAAGTGTCGTGTGGCTTTACATTTTGCGTGATTGAACTTTCTTTTCCGTTTGATGGAGTTCTGACAATCTGAGTCGGGATAGGCTGGGGTCATGGCAGTGTGTATCGAGGCGTCTCCTTTCTCAAGAAGAATGGTTCCTTGGAGGTTCGTCTTCACTGCCCACAGGTGACTCCTGATGTGTCGTTGGCCTACAATGCTGCTTCAGGGGAGTGCCTGACTTCATCTTTCGTCTACGTCCTCGTCTTGTTCGGTTTAGTTGGTTTTAGTTTCGCTTTGTAGAGTGCATTTGCCTGCATGTTGCACCTTTTTTGTGTTTTTGTTTGTTTTTTACGGTTATCCGTCTGCTGACTTGTCGGCCATCGAGATCTAGATATGTCTGGCCTCGAATTTTTGCCTAATAAAAAAAAGAAAATTTGGTGAAATATCACCTTTTGCTAATTTAATTAGGTTATTAGCATCCTAACTTGTTAAATTGGCCGTTCTAACACCCCTTGGAAATTAATTAGCCCCGTAACTCTTTCCCGTCCATTCTCTCCAATCTCCATCTCTCGCGCTCCTATGGCGATTTGCTGGCACCTGGAAGAGGATGAGCAACTTTGTCTTCCCTCCCCCACCTCCCCCGCTGTCGTCGACCCTTACTTCGGCGCTGGCCTCTACGGCCGCTCCAAGCCCCCCATATTCAACTTCTCCGGCCGTCAATTGGACAAGGCGCCGCTCCACTCCTGAGATTTGGCCTCCAATTACTACCTTCTAGGTGAAAACTTGGAGGAGGAGACGACGAAGATGGAGGAAGAAGGGCGTATGGTGTTTGGTTTCCGAGGTGATGTTGCAGCAGACGAGGGTGGCCACTGTGATTTCGAGAAACCTCGATTCCGAATCTCGTCTCCCCGACCTCGACAATCACCTCCTCTCTCAGATGATGAAGCCTCCTATCGAGTCCTATGAGGTCCTTATTTGATCCAATTGGCCGTTGTTTACAGGTACTCCCTTTTTCTTCAATTGATCATCCGATTTTGTTATTTGCTCTTGCTATCGGTTTTCCCAAAAATTGAATTAAGACTCTGAAGTCGAATTGAAGTATGTTATCTAAATAAATTGGCAGTGAGAATTGGTTATGAATTCCATTTTTGCTGAAGCATTTGAAGGTGAAAACTGAAAGGGATGTCTATGATTCCTTAGGTTTTGATGCTACATGTTCATGGATTGTGAACTTGTAGTTAGAAAAATACAGTGTGAGTTAACTTCTTGTGTTTGATTACATGACATTGTGTATGTGGTGTGAATAAGATATGGTTTGCTACATGTAGCTCGAAATATTTTGTGTTCTTTCAATTGAAGATCCCCTTTAGCTTCCAAATATTAGGATTGTCTTTATAGGTAACATTTTCTTGAAAAAGAGAAAATATTGCTTAGCAGATTTCATGTTGTTCAACTGATTTTATACAAGTTATGTTGCCTTGGGCTGTGATTCCTTGCTGATGTCCAACTAAAATCAGAACTGATGAGTGTTTTCTTCATCTTCTATCCTAGTTAAGAGGAGAGTTTCCGGAATCAAAACTGATGAGTGTTTTCTTCGTCTTATGCCGGGACTGTGGTTCCTTACCAGATTTGAAATTGATGACACTTTCTCTTGTGCGTTTAATCCGTGTCTTTATTCGCCTGATCTGGATTATGTGATTAAATTGCTTCAACAATTTGGGATTTTGTGGCTTTTGGAAGTCGATGACAATTTGAATCGGTGAGCCAAATTGTTACCTAGTTATGAATTGTTTAAGACCCTAGTTGTGCATTTGTTCTGGGTTTAAAACTGTAAAGGCCCAAATTTTTAAATAATAAATTTCAACAAATAATATAAAATGGATTTAAGTCGAAAATAATAATAACAATAATAATAATAATAATTCGGATATTTTAAGGAAAACTCGTCCTCAATTTAATCGAACGCGAAACTCTTAAAGTGGATTCTGGTCAAAATTTGAAATTTACGTAATATAGTTTTTTTTTTCTTCCCACTTTCGCATATCGAGAATTGGAAAATGATGTTCGAAGTTCATTATTAATTTCAGATTTGAAAACAAGCCTTGTGCCTTCTGACCTGTTGCATCGGATCACCCTGCAAATTGGTTCCCCCCCTGTCATTTTTATTTCAAAGAAGCTCTCCCCCATCTCTCATTTCTCTCCCTGGAACGCCGGCCACCATCGCCAACCACCTTCCTCCTCCGCGCCGTCGTCCCCGTCAGCCACAACAACCACCCACACACACCTCTTGTCTCCCCTTCCAGTCGAGCAGCCGCGGAGAGCCCCCAACGCACCACCAGCTCTGTTTCTGAGCAACCCCGCCGAGCACCTCAGCAACCACTCCACCTCCTATCGCGACGAAGCCAAGGCATCCACCTGGAGATCCCCGGGACGCCGAGCTGCTGCCATGGTCCTCCTTCTTCACTGAGACAGCAAAAGCAACAGCCTCGACGCCTTCCGGAGCCGCCAGTAGCCACCGATAGCGGCCGGAGCCGCCAGGAGCGGCCGACGCCTTCCCTGAGCACCTCCCGTCGGCCACCAATCGCCAGCCCGAGCGCGAGCGGCTCCCCAACCTTTCCCTGTTTCACCGGTAAGCTCCCTCCCACCCTCGATCGAAAATCGTAAGGCAAGGTCCCTCGTTTCTCACCCTCACCTTCAATCTAGGTCAAGAAACACGCAGATCCGCCTCCGAAGAAGCCCGGCGCGACTCCGACGAGCTCCGAGAACGCGAATCGAGCCCCGACGAACCCATCCCGGCGGGACGAAACCGCGCCTCGGTGAGCCTATTCTCTCCTCCTTCTTCCTTTCCTTCTTGTCGTATGTGTGTGCCTTGTGTCGGAGCCCAACATCGTCGCCGGGAGAGCTCCCCTCGTCCCTTCTCTTTCCAGATCTCGAATGGACTGATGGGGGAGGCAATGAACAGTGAACCGGGTTCACTCCCTTTTCTTTTATTTGGTTTTGTTTTGGTTGGTCCGGTTCACCTTGTTTTAATCTAAAACCGGTTCAGTCTTAAAAGAAATGGGCCTTGGGCCTCTCGGATCCGGAAATTAACAAAAAGGGGGTTTGGGCCTTTTAGGCCTAAAATGTGTTAAAAGGGGTTTAAGACTTATAAAAAACGTTTTTATGAAAAATGTTTAATAAATGGAATATTATATATTATACAATAATACTGATGAGAAAAAAAATACATTATTGAAAGTATCTATCAAATGTCGAATTTTATTTAAAACTTTGAAGTAACGATTTTGACTTGAATATGCCGGAATCGTTTTAAAGATATGATTTTTGGGAAATTGGTTAGGGATTTAAATGATAAATGTCGGAACTTGGCCAATAATGATTTGAGAAATTATTTTGAATATGAGTTGACTTAAATTGGGATTTAAGAGTTTGGAAAATATGGTTGGTACGATTTTACCAATGGGTTTGATTGGAAGTAAATGATTTTTGGTTAATGTTGATCGTATCGGAAAGGTTTTGGAAAATGGTTTTACTATCGATTGGTTTTGAGTATGTTGAGAACTTGGGTTTCATGTGTGAATGTTAGTTCAGTAGCTTATGGAAATGGCTTGATGATAGGTGTATTGCCTTTGGATTGCTTTGGACTTACATTTGGGCCCTTGCTTGCGTTATTTTGCTGTTCTGCATCTTCAGGTAAGTCTCTTCGGAGCTTACTCAGATTGAATAGAGTTATTCCCTGCTTTAGGTGCATGATATAGTAGTTGCTTGCATTCATGATCAGCATGCCATGTAGTACCATGCTAGGTTGCATCGATCGTTGAGCATTCTATTTCTTTGTGCGTATGTAAACAGAACGGCCGTTATCTGTGATAGTCCTAGAAGTCTTTGCTAGGGTCATAGGGTAGCCCAGCCTCATCGGGTACCCTGAGTCAATCGAGTACTTCCTTATATTATGATATGCCTGCGGGCTTTATTGTGGAGCGGGTTAGGCATGCGTGCCCCCCGATTATGAATGAATGCATTCACGAGCTGGCCAGTCTCCGCCTATCGGAAGGGGTGGAGGTAGTAGAGGGATATGCCACTTGGCATTGTCTTGGGCCCTTTACAATATTTCTGCACATTATTATGAACTAGGAGCATGCTAGTGTGTTTGAATTTCGTACTGCATTAGAGCATCTTTATTAGGTATAGCGTATATGTGTGCTTATGGTTGGGATGCAGAGTTAAGTGGGCATCGATCTGATCCCGCCCCAAATCAATTTTTTAAGGAATTATTTATGTTCATCCTATCGGTGCTGTTTGCTTATTGCGCGGGTCATTTTGTCGGCGGAGAGTGAGCGCTGGAGTTTTAGACTTCACCAGACTGTGATTATATTGTTTTGGATTTATACTTTTGACTTCGTTTTGACCCGGCTCCGCCGTGGCACTTGTATCTGTACTTTACTTCCGCTTTACTTCCGTTTGAAATGGTTTATGCGACATAGTCTTAGGACAGGTTAAGGGTACCCAACGGCCCTTCGAGGTTTTAGGGTTTGAAATCCCTCTTTCTACAAATCTTAAAATGAGTTTGAAACCTCGACCCGTACCTGGATTGCAAGATCCGAACAAGGGGTTTTATCCCTTGAAACGTAACCCAGAAATTATAATTCTGGGCCGTTACAAAGATGGTATCAGAGCTGAGGTTGTGCAATTCGGGTACAAAAGGGTCGAGTGTATGTTTTGGAAAACTGCCCATGAATTTCAAAGGTTTTGAACGTGTTTTAAAGGGGCAAAATGATTTTAAGATGTCTAACCTAAATTGGACTAAGTAATGAACTCGACTTGTAATAAAAGAGGAAAACCGACTAAAGTGGAATCGAGTGGGTAGAAAGGCGTTAGACCATCTCTATTGGATGTACGTTGGAATGGGTAGGCAAATATCAGCTTGTTCTTTACAGATGGGTTGGGAGACTTAAATGAGATCATTATGAGTGTTATTGACTGATTCTATGCTGAATGCTTGACATGCTAAACTCTGATTGGTAGTCCTAACAATGAGTTGTGTATTGACTGATCTGTGCAAACGGGATAGTGGGAGTACCCTTGTTTCTGTGTGGTCAAACTCAGTTTGTGCGAAACAGCCCCTTCCTCTATGTTTGTTGACCCTTTGACGCTCCTATTGATTCTTTCTCTCGGATGTCAGTGTCTCCCACGGGTAATAGGGTTGGTAAACACACTGTGTCGGGAATCATGGTTGGATATTAAGTTGTCTGAGTGGGTGTTGGAAATTCTTGATGTCACGTTGAGTTAGAAGTAAGGTGTCAGGGGTTGTCCTTCTTGATTCATATGATGGTCAACCTTTATTTTCATACCACCAAGAGTCGTACCAAAGTCCCACGGGAAAAAGAGGTGAGAAGTCAGTCGGGAAAAGTCAATGGTTGCCCTTATGGATCTCTGCCCGGTTGTAATGGTGACTCTCTCTGAATTGCATGACATGATTTTGTAGTCTCTAACATGTGCCTTATGAATAATCATTGGTACCCAGTTGTTGTGTTATATTTACGTGTGTGACTAGTTACATTGCTTAAGTCTTGTGTCACGTATTATCTTCTATCATGATTATATGTTGTTTATAGCATGCCTACTTGACATATTGTATTAATTGTGCTAATGATCAATTGAAAGCATGAACCACATGATATGAACCTATATGTTTGTTGTTTTGCTTGGGTTAGGTGCATGATAGTGTGATCAACTCCTCTTTGTATGAATACTGATAGATGATCGTCTTAGCATTTTGGATGATGACGTGTCAATGCTTATTATCCTTTGGTAACAAGAATCTATAGTATTCCCATCTGTTCTGTATTCGTCAGATTAATTAACGTTGATTGTTTTGCAATTTGTGTTGTTGTGTGATTACTTGCGTTGGATGGAGAATATGTGATATAATTGAGTCTTGATGAATGCATGCTTTATCATGTTATGTGTTGATTTGAGCTCATGTCCCCGTATTCTAGCTATATTGTCCCATTACTAGGTTCGTATTATACACCGTTGCATTTGCCCCCATGCTTCTATATCGTCGGAATATGAGTGATCGATTTCTTGCGTACCGTTGTAATTATCAATTAAATGTTTATATGCATAGCATGTTATGTTGAGCTATTAGTGTCGTGTAGGACCCTTGGTTGTGACTGGTGTGAGCTTATATCTTGCCTACAGTATTGCTAATTGTCTCCCAGGCTAGGTCCTTGATAGTGTGATTCTTCCCTCTTCTTAAAGCGTTTTACTCATCCTGATTCGACTGATGCTGAATTCGATGATCGACTTGCTTTTCGTGATGGTAAATCCTAGCATGCTTATATGTTATCGCTCGGTGGTATTTCCCTATTACCCTATGGTATTCTCTCGTGCTTGCATGAACGTATGACTGGACACCTCGCATGATCACACACCACGCTATATCATGATTTCGCATACGCATGATGCACGAATGTTAGAATTGATTTAGTCGGGTTACCTTGATTGTGTTAATGTTTGATAAGTGCTAGTAGTGTCTGGTAGGGCTCATGATTTCCAATATAACTAAATAAAAGGATCACTTGTTGCCCTTGTTCTATGATGTGATGACTATTGTACTATATATGTGCTCTATGATGGTTCGCTCTTAACATGATTATAATATGTCGCCAATGATGCCGTTCTTGTTATTTTGATGATGCCTCATGTTTCGTGAATATTATGTTGAGCTCCTCTTAATGACTCTTGACTATGCTTGTATTACATCATGTATCGCTAGTATCGTGTGGGACCCATGATTTCTAAATGTACCTCGTCATATGATTACGTGCCATGATTGACCTATTATATGATCATTGTGTTAGATGAGGTAGTTACTATGTTGCTATTATATGTTCTCGTATGATGCATACACCAAGCTCGTGCATTGTTCATATATGTGATAATTGTGATGCTCAATAAATCCCGCGTATCCTGTTTAAAGTTGCTGAGCATATCTGTTTCCATGGAATCACATACTACTAGTTTATCTCGCATGCGTCCGTGTATGACTTGATTGTGTCTTTTGGAATGAATACGCATGTTCTTTTCCCTTGAGATAGGTACATGTTAGTGTGGGTTAGTGAAATTGATATGCTCCATGATGAATTCGTGTTACTTGTCGCGATTATAACCTAATAGGCTTCCATAAGGGCATTATTGTTATTCTCGGGTCAGAGTCTAGTCCCTAGTCTTGTCATCCTTAGCTTTATTCGTGGTTGTTTCCGAAAGGAATTTGGGTTGTCTTCTCTTGTCACTCCCCTATCTCTGCTAACTTAGACTCCTCTGCGATACTTGGATGAGCGACCGCATGGGAAAGAGAACGACAAGTTAGATAACGATAGAGCGGCATAGTAGAAGCGTGGGCCCATAACCCACGGGCCTCAGGATCAATGATGTCGGTGGAACAAGCACGTGTCGAGGATTGCGGTTACTGAGTGCGATATGACTTGCGAGCGATAGTGTCTTTCGTTCGAATTGATAATCCTTCTGAGGTTGTTAATGACAACATTGCACTGACCTGGCGATGAGAATTACGTGTTGATGTGCTGACTTGGTGATGATTGTTGTCTGATTTTCCGTTGTCTATGTTGATATGATTTGATGATTTATAGTTCTAATGTGTCATGATGCCTTGAAGTGTTGATACTCTGAGTTGCTAAGCATGATCTAAATTCCTTTGCCTATAAAAGAATGAACTGCAAATGTTGTGAAACCTGAATTGTTTATCTGTTAAGGTTATGATGAAACTTGTTAGCTTGACATCATTATGTTCATATATGATGTTTGCAATGATTATTGAGCATGATGGTAAACTGAGACTTGTGAACTCATGATGTTATGTTTATAAATGCTAGTTGATATGATGTAGTCCTTATGTGTAATAATGTCCATGATTCTTTCTTTTTGAACTTGTGGGTGAGATACTTTTGTGGAGCGGTCAGAAAATGGTGAAGGGATTTGAGTCGTTACAATGATCGATGGTGATATAAGGTCGAGTTGCAGGAAACGATGTTGGCTTAGGTAAGACCGAGTGAGTTTGGGATTTATTAGAGGCAATGCTTGGGTGGTTCCGATGAGCTTAGGGGTGAATCTTGGGTGAGGGTATGGTTATGAATAGGTCGGCTAGGCGATGATCGAGGAATTTCTAGAGGAGATGTGCGATTAGCAGGGCAGGATGCGTGTGAAACCTTGGGAAGTGTGAGAAGCGTAAGAAGTGGCCTTGTGGATGTTGAAGACATAGTACAAGAGGGTACTCGGGCATGAGGTTAGAGATAGGAGTTGGGTTTTTAGAGGTGGATGGCTAGTGATAGTGCTTGGTGGAATGAGGGGCGAGATTGGAATATCGAGATGGATTGTAACTTGATCTGATGTTGGTGAGTCTAGAAGGGGATTGGTCTTAGCTTGAGAGTGGAAATGGGCGAGTGAGGACTTTCTTGATTATGTGATTTATTTATGTCTGCTGGCATGATGTTAGATAGTGACCATGATGAAACCTGATATGGACTAACATTACCTGTTGAAACGCAATGTTAAAAATCTAATTGGTAGTGACTAGTGTTATCATGATATATTGATGTTTTGCTATCCTGTTAAGTCGTTTTAGAAGCATGTTAGGATGTGTTGTGATATGATAATATATGAGATCATGATGTGTTATTATGTGAAAGCATGGTGTCATATTATGTGGTGGTAAACATGATGTTATATTATGTTGTAGTAATCATGATGTTGTATTATATGGTTGACAAGCATGACTATTGATATGTTAAATGATGAGTATGACTTGGAATGTGAATATGATTTGTATATATATATATCAGATAATGATGCCTGATTACTAAATGATCGTTATATGACATTGTGATGAGTAAGATGATTTCTAGAGAGCATGTTGACATTTTGATGGTGATATACTTCTTGATCTTCCCTTTTTATTGAATCTTAATAGCATGGCCTTGACTGTATTGATGTGTTGATAAGTAGTTTTGTTCCGTTGACCTATGATGAAATTTCGCTATGGCTAACCTTGCAAGTACCAATGATTGACGTGATAAAAATGTTATGCTAATGCTAGATAGAATTGGATAGGATGACTGTGTGAATTTATGCGTTAAATGATATCCCTTGTTGTGACTGACCCTACTATGATTGCGATGCTGATATGCGATAGTGAGATATCCTTTATGACTTTTGGTGTGATATCGAACCATGTGTTATGATTTTGGCATATTGTTGAGATGTGTATCATGGCCTTTAGTATGACGTGGAGATATTGATGTGACCTTGTGACACCGTGTTGGCATATGTTTGAGACTTGTTGTATGATGTACTAGTTGAAGATTGGTTGGTTATGTGGTTATGCATTTCTTATAGATTGTGGTTCTTGCGTGAATTGAGATTGATAGATTGATTTGATTTTGGAAACTAGGGAGAGAATATGGGGTTAGCCCTTAGAGGTGGATGATTCCACCTCCCAGGTTCTGAATTTGATTTCTTGGTATGTGAGAAATTGATCTGGTGGTTGGGATATTTCAACGAAATCTTGATTTGAAGGGAATTGACTTGTTTTGGTGTAAGGTTGCTTGATTAGACGTTGGATTTGAAGATTTTGAACGATTTTGAAAAAGGACCAACTTGGATTGTAAAAGAATGAACGATACCGAGAAATTCAACGATTTTGAGGTTAATCTTTATTTTCAATTATGGAATCCCTTTAGAAACTTTTCAAACCCGGACAACTCTATGATACTTCACGAAGTGGATACATGCACTTTATGGGGGCGCCTATAGGGTGTTTGCTAAGACCTAGTGATGATATTGTAGAACTTTTAGAGTTGTGGTACCTCCAAAAAGTTGAAGCGAGAATGTGATAGGGGCGCTTATTGCATACTTGTCAAGACTAATTGGGGATTTCACGACCGTGACTAGGATGTTGCGAGAATCTCGGAAGACGCAACCGAGATGATTACAAGATCCTTGGACATGGTCCTTGGACTCATCAATTTCAAACTTCATCCCCTATTTTGTCGTGGTTTTAGTCTCGGGGACGAGACTTGTTTTTAGAGGTGGATGATGTAAAGGCCCGGATTTTTAAATAATAAATTTCAACAAATAATATAAAATGGATTTAAGTCGAAAATAATAATAACAATAATAATAATAATTCGGATATTTTAAGGAAAACTCGTCCTCAATTTAATCGAACGCGAAACTCTTAAAGTGGATTCCGGTCAAAATTTGAAATTTACGTAATATAGTTTTTTTTTCTTCCCACTTTCGCATATCGAGAATTGGAAAATGATGTTCGAAGTTCATTATTAATTTCAGATTTGAAAAATTTTAGATTTATTTTGAACGAGTCGGGATAAGGTCGGAAGAACAGATCTCGATATTTATTCTTGGATATTTTGAAATTGGGTTTCTTCTTTAATCCAAACCCAAACACAGCTCATTTCTTGTCTCTTTCCCCATCAAGCCAAACACCTACTTTGCTCCTTCTTTTTTCCATGTTGACCACCCTTAACTAGAAAAGAAAACAAGCCTTGTGCCTTCTGACCTGTTGCATCGGATCATCCTGCAAATTGGTCCCCCCCCCCCCCTGTCATTTTGATTTCAAAGAAGCTCTCCCCCATCTCTCATTTCTCTCCCTGGAACGCCGGCCACCATCGCCAACCACCTTCCTCCTCCGCGTCGTCGTCCCCGTCAGCCACAACAACCACCCACACACACCTCTTGTCTCCCCTTCCAGTCGAGCAGCTGCGGAGAGCCCCCAACGCACCACCAGCTCTGTTTCCGAGCAACCCCGCCGAGCACCTCAGCCACCACTCCACCTCCTATCGCGACAAAGCCAAGGCATCCACCTGGAGATCCCCGGGACGCCGAGCTGCTGCCATGGTCCTCCTCCTTCACTGAGACAGCAAAAGCAACAACCTCGACGCCTTCCCTGAGCACCTCCCGTCGGCCACCAATCGCCAGCCCGAGCGCGAGCGGCTCCTCCTCCTTTCCCTGTTTCACCGGTAAGCTCCCTCCCACCCTCGATCGAAAATCCTAAGGCAAGGTCCCTCCTTTCTCACCCTCACCTTCAATCTAGGCCAAGAAACACGCAGATCCGCCTCCGAAGAAGCCCGGCGCGACTCCGACGAGCTCCGAGAACGCGAATCGAGCCCCGACGAACCCATCCCGGCGGGACGAAACCGCGCCTCGGTGAGCCTATTCTCTCCTCCTTCTTCCTTTCCTTCTTGTCGTATGTGTGTGCCTTGTGTCGGAGCCCAGCATCGTCGCCGGGCGAGCTCCCCTCGTCCCTTCTCTTTCCATATCTCGAATGGACTGATGGGGGAGGCAATGAACAATGAACCGGGTTCACTCCCTTTTCTTTTATTTGGTTTTGTTTTGGTTGGTCCGGTTCACCTTGTTTTAATCTAAAACTGGTTCAGTCTTAAAAGAAATGGGCCTTGGGCCTCTTGGATCCGGAAATTAACAAAAAGGGGGTTTGGGCCTTTTAGGCCTAAAATGTGTTAAAAGGGGTTTAAGACTTATAAAAAACGTTTTTATGAAAAATGTTTAATAAATGGAATATTATATATTATACAATAATACTGATATGATTTTTGGGAAATTGGTTAGGGATTTAAATGAAAGTATCTATCAAATGTCGAATTTTATTTAAAACTTTGAAGTAACGATTTTGACTTGAATATGCCGGAATCGTTTTAAAGATATGATTTTTGGGAAATTGGTTAGGGATTTAAATGATAAATGTCGGAACTTGGCCAATAATGATTTGAGAAATTATTTTGAATATGAGTTGACTTAAATTGGGATTTAAGAGTTTGGAAAATATGGTTGGTACGATTTTACCAATGGGTTTGATTGGAAGTAAATGATTTTTGGTTAATGTTGATCGTATCGGAAAGGTTTTGGAAAATGGTTTTACTATCGATTGGTTTTGAGTATGTTGAGAACTTGGGTTTCATGTGTGAATGTTAGTTCAATAGCTTATGGAAATGGCTTGATGATAGGTGTATTGCCTTTGGATTGCTTTGGACTTACATTTGGGCCCTTGCTTGCGTTATTTTGCTGTTCTGCATCTTCAGGTAAGTCTCTTCGGAGTTTACTCAGATTGAATAGAGCTATTCCCTGCTTTAGGTGCATGATATACTAGGTGCTTGCATTCATGATCAGCATGCCATGTAGTATCATGCTAGGTTGCATCGATCGTTGAGCATTCTATTTCTTTGTGCGTATGTAAACAGAACGGCCGTTATCTGTGATAGTCCTAGAAGTCTTTGCTAGGGTCATAGGGTAGCCCAGCCTCATCGGGTACCCTGAGTCAATCGAGTACTTCCTTATATTATGATATGCCTGCGGGCTTTATTGTGGAGCGGGTTAGGCATGCGTGCCCCCCGATTATGAATGAATGCATTCACGAGCTGGCCAGTCTCCGCCTATCGGAAGGGGTGGAGGTAGGAGAGGGATATGCCACTTGGCATTGTCTTGGGCCCTTTACAGTATTTCTGCACATTATTATGAACTAGGAGCATGCTAGTGTGTTTGAATTTCGTACTGCATTAGAGCATCTTTATTAGGTATAGCGTATATGTGTGCTTATGGTTGGGATGCAGAGTTAAGTGGGCATCGATCTGATCCCGCCCCAAATCAATTTTTTTAGGAATTATTTATGTTCATCCTATCGGTGATGTTTGCTTATTGCGCGGGTCATTTTGTCGGCGGAGAGTGAGCGCTGGAGTTATAGACTTCACCAGACTCTGATTATATTGTTTTGGATTTATACTTTTGACTCCGTTTTGACCCGGCTCCGCCGTGGCACTTGTATCTGTACTTTACTTCCGCTTTACTTCCGTTTGAAATGGTTTCGCGACATAGTCTTAGGACAGGTTAAGGGTACCCAACGGCCCTTCGAGGTATTAGGGTTTGAAATCCCTCTTTCTACAAATCTTAAAATGAGTTTGAAACCTCGACCCGTACTTGGATTGCAAGATCCGAACAAGGGGTTTTATCCCTTGAAAACGTAACCCAGAAATTATAATTCTGGGCCGTTACAAAAACCCTTTCATCTGGATGTGAATACCTTTCCTTGACTTCTCAAATGATAAAACTTACTGTTGTAGTTTTTGAAACACACAAAGTGCTCTTCTTGGTAGATACAAACCAACAAGTGAATATGGTTAGTTACATGTTGGAGTTCACAATTTTGTATGATAACCTGTTATGGGCCTTTGGTTTTTAAGAAAGTTGATTAATTGATTAATATCATATGGCCATCTTACTTGAAAACCAATCCAAGCCACTCAAATCCCTGGAGTGTCAATCTGAGCCCAAATTCATAGATATGCTACTAAAACATCAAGATTATGATCCCTTAATTATATTATTAGTCGGTTTCATGATTGCTTGATCATATAAGCGTGTTTAATTATTAGTCAGTTTCATGATTGCTTGACTGTATATGGTGAGTTTTAGTAATATTTATATTTTTTTTTGTTTTTGTTATACAGTAATCATGTAAATGTAAATGTAAATTTGAAAGCTATACGCATATCACCTGTTTGTAGTTTGAGACTTGTAGCTGACATTGATCTTGCCTTTTCATTTTGTTCTTGTTTGGTAATGGTCTCACCTTCTACATCCAGGAAATCTATTTCATGTTTGATTTAGAAGGACTGATATTGATTATTGGACTATGAATAATGTATCTTTTAGGCGTCTTATTTTCAAGAAAGAGTTTGACACAAGCTATGTGGGCTTCATGAAGGATGGGGCACAATGGTTGGTAGATAACACAGACATCAAGCTTGTTGGTAAGTAATGGTAGCAATATCTACTAATTTTTCTTCCTTATTCTAAGATTTTTATTTCTCGAGGACTTGATACGATAGATGTTTTTTCCTCCTATAATAACCATCTCATATGCCATAGATATGCTATTCTTTCTTTTAGAAATTGAGTAGCATTTTATATAGTACACCAGAAGAGGACATAGGCTCGAATTAACACCCCTAGACCCCTCAAGATGTCGGTATGGAATGTCTGCCTAGAAGGCTAGAACACCATATATGTAACGGCCCGGGATTATGATTCCCGGGTTACGTTTCGAGGGATGAAACCCCTCGTTAGGATCTTGCGCCCCGAGTACAGGTTGAAGGTCTGAAACCCTATCCTAAAATTTTAAAGTGGGATTTCATACCCAAAATCGAAGGGATCGTTGGAATCCCCGGGGAAGTCCCCTGTTCCTATCGTAAGTCTAAGCGTGGAAAACAGAAATAGTGCGACTAGCGAAATAAAGTGTAATACAAGAGGGTGTCGCGGCAGAGCCGGGTCAAAACGGAGTCAAAAGTATAAATCCAAAATATAATCAGAGTCTGGTGAAGTCTATACTCCAGCGCTCACTCTCCGCCGACAAAATGACCCGCGCAATAAGCAAACAACACCGATAGGAGGAACATAAATAATACCTAAAAAAATTGATATGGGGCGGGATCAGATCGATGCCCACTTAACTCTGCATCCCAACCATAAGCACACATATACGCTATACCTAATAAAGATGCTTCTAGATGCATGGCGGAATATTAACACACTAACATGCTCCTAAGATCAAGTACATAATAATAATAAGGCCTTAGCACAGAATACCAAGTGGTATATCCCTCTCCTACCTCCACCCCTTCCGATAGGTGGAGACTGGCCAGCTCGTGAATGCATTCATTCATAATAGGGCGGTACGCATGCCTAACCCGCTCCACAATAAAGCCCGCAGGCATCTCATAATATAAGGAAGTGCATGACTCGATTGACTCAGGGTACCCGATGAGGCTGGGCTACCCTATGACCCTAGCAATGACTCTAGTTACTTCACAGATAACGGCCGTTCTGTTTACATACGCATAAAGAAATAGGATGCTCAACGTAGATGCAACCTAGCATGGTACTACATGGCATGCTGATCATGAATGCAACACCTAGTATATCATGCACCTAAAGCAGGGAATAGCTCTATTCAATCTGAGTAAGCTACGAAGAGACTTACCTGGCTTTGCAGAACAGCAGAATAAAGGGTCCAGCACACATAAATCATAGTCACAAGTATAACCTAAATACATATCAGAACACATATATAAGTCTACGTCTAATCATACAAGCATTCAAGCACACATCATTCAACGAGAATAACAATCATTATCATCATTCCGTTCCGCCACATTCTCATATTCGCAATAATACTCATATATCCGCATGATCATATATCTCCAAAGTTCATCATATTAATCATAGCTCATAAGGCATAAGTCAAATGATACAAAATTCTAATATCTCATCATGTCGTTAGTCATTCATTCATGCTATCAGTCCACACAAATCATGATATTAGACAATCATTCACGTCCATCCTGCTAGTTAGTCATCGAGCACATAATTCCCGAGTTAGTCCCGAAAACCGTTTCGAAAACCGAGTTGACTAGTTAGAAATTCCAACCTTGGAAAATGCTCGTCAAATTCCTTTTTGAAATCCAAGTCTCATAATATTATATTTTCTTCTAATCACCGTAATATTATATCTTTAATCTTAAAAATAATATTTATATTTTAAATCTTGCATAAGATTATATAGTTATTAAACAATTTCGTAAATATTTCCAAGTCCCTTCTAATCCCAACCATTTTCATAAAAATCAACCTTTTTTAATTTATCAAAACTGAACCCCTTTATTTTGTAAAACCAAAACCGAGTCTCCTTATTTTGTGAAATACCAAACCCGGACCCTTGTTTTCTATTCTTCAAAACTGGACACATTTTAATACAAGTGGCCCAAATTCATCTTCCCTATTAAAACAAAGGAGTCGGCCCAGTAAGGAAAATAGGCCCAAATGACAAACCAAATTCACTTCTCAATTTGTCAAAACCGGAAGCAAACCTTTAAAACAAAAGGGGGCCCAGATGACGTGGCGAGTGATGTGGAATGGAGGGGCCCACAGTCATCTTCAACCTGTTGTTTGAACGAAATGAAATGGGCAGGCAACCCAGCTTCCGAAAAACAGGAGGAAGAGGGAAAGGGGAGGCCGACGGTGGCGATTCCCGGACTCCGACCAAGAATCCAACACCCACACACAAAGAGACGCGAACGAAAAGAAGAAAGAGGAAGGAAGGAGGCTCACCGAGGCGGGGTTTCGATGCTCGCCGGAAAGCTTCGTCGGAACTCGATTCGGCTTCGTCGGAGATGGAATGGTCCTAGCACGAGGGCAGAGGTCATAAATTCGGAACCTTTACTGGGTTTCTGATCGGAAAAGAGAAGAGGGCTTACCCGAGTTCTCGAAAAACAGGGAAAGGGGTGCTCGAGGAAGGCGTCGGCGCCGACGTTGGGCTCCTGGGCGGCTCATCTTTGCTTCGGCGCTGCCTGGCGGTGGCTCTGGACGTCGGAGAAGTTGCTCGGGATGCTGGCTGCTCGGCGAAACAAGGGAGGTGGAGCTGGTGGCCGTCGGGCGTCGTCGGAGCTCGGAGAAACGAGGCAAGGGGGGTGTGTTTGTGGACATTCCCCTTGTCGTTGTTGTTTGGAAGGGGAATGAGTCAAATAACCTGATTTTATGCAGATTTGGAGGGAATGGGGGAAATTCAGAGGGTGAAAAGGGAGTATTGGAGATCTGTGAGTTGTGGGAAGATTTTCTTTGAAATCTGGATGAAAAGGAGAGGGAGGAGAGGGATTGCATTTGGTCAAAGGAGAGGGGATGTGTGTTGTCTGAAAAGGCCTGGGATGCCTTGGCACTTTGCCAAAAAAAATGAAACAAGGGTGGTGTAAAGAAGAAAGGGAGATAGGGGTGTTTTACCAAGATCAGATTAATGCAGGTGGAAACCTGTAATTGACAGTGGGAGGGGAAGAAAGAGACAAAGGGGGAGGAGGAGGACGAAGCTCACATGTGCTCTATAAAAGATGTTCTAAAATACCCGAAAAATAATTCTCAAAACACGACCTTATCCCGACTCGTTCCAAATAATTCTTAAATTTTCCAATCCGTATTTAATAATGAGATCCGAACCTCATTTTTCAATTCGCGGCATGTGAAATCAGGAAGAAGAATCTATTTTGCATGAATTTCAATTTTTTTTTATTTTTTTTTTTTGCCCGGAATCTGCTTTAAGAGTTTAAAAAAAAAACCGAGTTGACAAGTTTTTCGTTAATTTCCGCTTTTAGATTCATTTTGATTTTCTTTTTCCAAAAATTAATATTTTAAAAATCCGAGGCTTTACATCATCCACCTCTAAAAACAAGTCTCGTCCCCGAGACTAAAATCAAAACAAGGTAGGGGATGAAGTTGGAATAGGTGAGTCCAAGGGACCATTCCATTGATTCCATAAGTGCCTCATAAGTGCCCCTATGAGATTCTCACAGTAATATCGTCATGGCCATAATATCCCCGATAGGTCGTAGCGAGAGTGTGATATGGGCCCTTACCACATTCTTACCCCGACTTCTCGGTTATATCATAACTCGTAAAGCATTATATCATCTCCACTAGGTCTTAGCAGGCAGTCTATAAGGGCCCCTATAAAATGTCTGTATCCACTTCGTGGGGGTGTTATAACGCAAGCTCGGGTCGGAAAAGTTTCAAAAGGTTTCCTCAATTCGAAAAAAAAAGGTTTGGTTTCAAAAACATTAATTTAATTTAATTTTTTTTTTTTTTACATCATTCAAATCCCCTTAAATTCGACGTTAGTCTAGCAAATTCGAAATCTCGAGAGGTGGAATCATCCACCTCTAAGGCTAATCCCATATTTCCTTCCTAGGTTCCATGCAAGTCATAATCAAATTCATCAATTCGGTTCTATCATCCTAGCAATTCCAATTCAGGGCACCATACACATAGCAATCGTACATCATAGAAATGGTATCACACATTCATAAACAGATCATACTCATGTCAAAGATAGTTACGTACCATAACAGATCTAGCATAGTATCACACATAGCGTGGCTCAGCACATCACATCACAGAGGTTGCACACCATATCAATCAGATAATCACATCATATATACTAACTACCAAGCATCATCATCACATTTAGAGGCATCAAGTACCTCCGCACACCAGCATTTCATCGGGTTCAGGGGTAACTGTTTTAGAAATGACAATTCACTATCGCCTATGGAACACATCAGAGACTCAACATCATCTATAACATAGAACTTTTACATCACTCGGTCCCAAGTATCGCAACCATAAGCTACATCCTCAAGAAAATATACCTATAATTACCAACCACATTAGAACACAATCGCCACTCATCATCAACAATTCTCAATACCAGATTAACCTCACCTAGGTCAACCAACTCAAATTTCATTCTAGTTCTAAATACCATTGCATCCCGCTTATATACAAACTTTCTAGCCTCATAACTATCTGCAAACAAGACCAAATACCCAGTCCGACTACTAGATATCCCAACTCCCATGCCGTCAAGCCATCTAAAACCTAGCCTGCTTCGACACCCTGACCTTAAATCCTACTCGACCACCTAAAATCATATCTTAGGGTTCCCAATCGCACAATTCCCGTATTCCGACAAGCTTAACAACTCAACCGACAACCAAGACTCTCCATAAAGCACACCCTCGTCTTAGGGGTTCCCAACCAGTCCCATCTTCACCTTCTAAGAGAAATCTCAAACTCTCGACTCAATCACTCTCACGATCGATCTAGGTTCTCCTTAACAATCTCGCTTACTCTCCCTAGGTTCTCAAGACTCTGCCCGACCATTATCTCCCAAAGAGACATCTCGAATACTCTTGTTAACATGATCACACTTCCCGTACCACTAATCACTCTCACTAGCGATCCACCTCTAAGAACCCAACTCATACCGACCATCTCACATCTCACACTCCCATCCTTATTCTCGACATTACCAACACAAGCATCCTACCTTGCTAGAATCCACTCAACCGCCTACTCTCGACAACCCTAACGCAGAAAATTGTCTAGTGCTAACTCATAACCACGAATCACCGAGTTCTCATTACCCGCGTCTATCCTCAAGGACCAATCACAAATTCTACCTACTTGTCCCATTTCGAATCTCACGAAACCTGAACCAATCAAGACTCCTCAAGCCGACCTACTCTAGATCCTCTTCTCAGCATATTACCAAATTTCTTCATTCCAACTCTTACTAACCTTAACCATTCGAAATCCTCAAGTCGTCCTACTCCAGTTCCTCAAGTACCGTCATTTCACCAACCTTCTAAAATCCTTCATCCTCTAACGTTCCTAATACATTATGCTCTGCTCAACTCCCAATTCCAAGCTCTGAACCTCTCCATCTCAACCTCAATAACACGGTCCCACTAGAAATCTCAATGACATCCTTGCCTAGCTGCCACCCTTTCCTCGAAGACTCATCTCACATCCTCAAATACCTCACTAGCCACAATAATCTCCACACATCAGCCTCGATTCCTTTCCTATATTAAAATCCTCCAACAAAGCATCTAGGAATCCTTCCCTCGGGAATCCGCTAGCATCACTAACCCTATTTAAGCAACCCCAAGTACTCATCCCAGATACAGCCTGCCACTACTCTTTCTTAGTGATTCCTCAATCTCATCCTTTGCCGTAAACAGTTCCTAATCACCGCGCATAGAACCTAGTCCCCAATTCTGCAATTCCTTAGACATTCCTCAACCAATCATCCTCGATGTCGCCCACGATCCGCTCCTAGACTATCTAGACACCTTCTTTAGCTCACCAATCCATCTAATAACACTTCCCCTTGAGAATCCCCCGATCCATTCTTAGCTCACTCATCCACCTCTAGAACTACACTAACCACCTATACTTGCACCCACTACCTACCGACACTTCTAGCTAGGACCTCTTCCTCGAAATCTCACCATGCTAACTCCACTCTTCACCTAAGACCTTCCTGGAAGCTCAAATATACTCACTGAACATTATCTCCGACAAGCCATAACTCACTCGACTCTACTCAAGCTAACACATCCTTCATGCACTCCATCTCGGATAACCAATGACCAACTCGAAGACCTCAATGTACCTGCGATTTCCCAATCCATCTCACCAAGGAAAACACTCGACTCATTCCCAAGAAGAATACACCACCACATATATAACCCATAACCGATTTACTAGCAGGTCAGTACACTTAAGCATATAGGCACATCATCACAAACATAAGTTAGTCAGGCAATCATTCACTACCAGTTCGGCTTATCAGTCATCACACCTCAATTTAGTTAGTTCCAAGCCTATTGCACGACACCGATTCCAGATCGCATAGGAGAGATCACAATTCGGACGAAGAATGTTCTTCCTTGAGTCATCTAGGAGGATTACGTCTGCAACCGCCATCTTCGAAAGGCGCCCTTCCTTTGGCGACGTCGATCCTAGAGTCCATGGGCCATGGGCCCACCACACTTCCGTTGCGCCACTCTGGTGCCATTCGATCACTCGTTTTCTCTTCTATGTCGACGTCCATCAAGGGGATCGCGAGGGGTTAGAAGTCACGGAGATAGGGGAGGGCAAGGGAGGACAAAACGACTTTCTTAAGAATTCAAACACAACCCAGGACTAGAGATGACGAGACTCAAGACAAGACACAGACCCGAGAGTTACAACAATGCCCTTAGGGTATTCTATAAGGTTAGAGGTGTACATGGAAATCACAAAATATCTCAATCATATCATTCCACACTATCATGTACCTATTAAAAGGAATAGCGTCCTATGCATCCATAACATTCACATAATCAACTTTACATGCACACGGGACAAGTTAAAACTTATCATCTCATGCACTAATCATGCTTGACATATTAATATCTGGTATGCACAAACTGACAATAGACATATGCAGCATAAGTTATATATGACATAGCGAGCATTATAGAATATCATATGTATGATTCATTACTCACTTAGTGCACACATAAGTAGGTCAAAACAATGTGGGTCCCAGGTAAGCATGTTAAGATGCACTATAATAATCGTTTCAAGAGGTATGGTCAAGTCATTTGGGCATAACAACTATCACGTCCAATACAACCATATACATGTAGTATGACAAGTATGGCACATAGATGCATGATGGTCAATAATTAGGAGGTGTATATCCTACATGATACTACCGACATCCGTTAAGAAAATACATAGTCAACGAGGTTCAATTTGATTAGCTTAACATGCTCAGAAACTCATTTCTCATGGCACTCATACAAAGAGGGTTGACCACACTATCATGGACCTAATTCAAAGGAGAGTAACAATGATGGGAATTCGTAGATTCGACACATATATATATTCGTTCATAAGTGCAATCATGCAAGTTATCAGACAAGTCATGCTGAAATATACCAACACACCATGTCATACAATCACCGACTCATCACCCTGTTTCCCCGTGGGACGCTAGTATGACTCGCTCGGTATGACACAAGGACATTCACACTGTTTTCGAGCTGAGAGGGTATAATTTATGTTTAGACTCTCGTGGTAAGAAGACACAGTCGACCAGTATAAGAATCGAGAAGGATAACTCCATAAGACAAATCACCTCTAACTCAAAATTGTTTCATTGATCACCCTCCCTAGAATACTCATGAATTTCCCATATCTGACACACCCCCGGAAGTAGCTAGTTGACCGACCCAAATTTTCCCGTGGAAGACACCAACCTAAGGTACGAGACTCGATAGAAGCATTGGTGGTGGGATACAAGCAGGAATCGAAACGGGGAGAGCGGATGCTCTTCAACCCTTGCTAGCATGCCTAAATGTGTGGGTGGGACGGTTGACGGAGTCATAATCATCAAGGGGTTTGAATAAGGGAAGGGTTATCCTGACAAGAAGGGAATTCCGACAACATAAGGATAAGGTTTCCTCCCGCTATCCCGTTTACACATTCAACACATGATTCAAGTTAAGGCACACCGATTAGTTCGCTATCCTACGCATAATATGATCCTCTTCGAGGAGGATCGCCCTCGGGCCCAATTGGATATAATGCACACAATCACAGAGACGATCTATGCCGTCCTTCGAGGGACGGCCGACCGGAGGGGCAAACACCTCACAGCCTCCTAACCCATGTTCCTCCAACCTTCAGGTTCCTTGGAGTCTTCAAATCCGCCTGTAAAAGAACAAGCTATATTTTGCCTACCCATTCCCAACTACATCCAATAGGGATGGTCTAGCGCCTTTACTACCCCTTCGTTTCCCTTAGTTGGTTCCAATCTATTTCTTAGTCCAAGTTCATATTTAGTCCGATTGAGTGGGTCATATTAAATTTATTTTGCCCTTTCTAAAACATGTTGAAAAACCATTTGAAAACCTTGGGCCATTTTCAAAACCACTTCAACCTATCATACTCGGTTTGCACAACCTGAGCTCTGATACCATCTTTGTAACGGCCCGGGATTATGATTCCCGGGTTACGTTTCGAGGGATGAAACCCCTTGTTAGGATCTTGCGCCCCGAGTACAGGTTGAAGGTCTGAAACCCTATCCTAACATTTTAAAGTGGGATTTCATACCCAAAATCGAAGGGATCGTTGGAATCCCCGGGGAAGTCCCCTGTTCCTGTCGTAAGTCTAAGCGTGGAAAACAGAAATAGTGCGACTAGCGAAAATAAGTGTAATACAAGAGGGTGTCACGGCAGAGCCGGGTCAAAACGGAGTCAAAAGTATAAATCCAAAATATAATCAGAGTCTGGTGAAGTCTATACTCCAGCGCTCACTCTCCGCCGACAAAATGACCCGCGCAATAAGCAAACAACACTGATAGGAGTAACATAAATAATACCTAAAAAAATTGATATGGGGCGGGATCAGATCGATGCCCACTTAACTCTGCATCCCAACCATAAGCACACATATACGCTATACCTAATAAAGATGCTTCTAGATGCATGGCGGAATATTAACACACTAACATGCTCCTAAGATCAAGTACATAATAATAATAAGGCCTTAGCACAGAATACCAAGTGGTATATCCCTCTCCTACCTCCACCCCTTCCGATAGGTGGAGACTGGCCAGCTCGTGAATGCATTCATTCATAATAGGGCGGCACGCATGCCTAACCCGCTTCACAATAAAGCCCGCAGACATCTCATAATATAAGGAAGTGCATGACTCGATTGACTCAGGGTACCCGATGAGGCTGGGCTACCCTATGACCCTAGCAATGACTCTAGTTACTTCACAGATAACGGCCGTTCTGTTTACATACGCATAAAGAAATAGGATGCTCAACGTAGATGCAACCTAGCATGGTACTACATGGCATGCTGATCATGAATGCAACACCTAGTATATCATGCACCTAAAGCAGGGAATAGCTCTATTCAATCTGAGTAAGCTCCGAAGAGACTTACCTGGCTTTGCAGAACAGCAGAATAAAGGGTCCAGCACACATAAATCATAGTCACAAGTATAACCTAAATACATATCAGAACACATATATAAGTCTACGTCTAATCATACAAGCATTCAAGCACACATCATTCAACGAGAATAACAATCATTATCATCATTCCGTTCCGCCACATTCTCATATTCGCAATAATACTCATATATCCGCATGATCATATATCTCCAAAGTTCATCATATTAATCATAGCTCATAAGGCATAAGTCAAATGATACGAAATTCTAATATCTCATCATGTCGTTAGTCATTCATTCATGCTATCAGTCCACACAAATCATGATATTAGACAATCATTCACGTCCATCCTGCTAGTTAGTCATCGAGCACATAATTCCCGAGTTAGTCCCGAAAACCGTTTCGAAAACCGAGTTGACTAGTTAGAAATTCCAACCTTGGAAAATGCTCGTCAAATTCCTTTTTGAAATCCAAGTCTCATAATATTATATTTTCTTCTAATCACCGTAATATTATATCTTTAATCTTAAAAATAATATTTATATTTTAAATCTCGCATAAGATTATATAGTTATTAAACAATTTCGTAAATATTTCCAAGTCCCTTCTAATCCTAACCATTTTCATAAAAATCAACCTTTTTTAATTTATCAAAACTGAACCCCTTTATTTTGTAAAACCAAAACCGAGTCTCCTTATTTTGTGAAATACCAAACCCGGACCCTTGTTTTCTATTCTTCAAAACTGGACACATTTTAATACAAGTGGCCCAAATTCATCTTCCCTATTAAAACAAAGGAGCCGGCCCAGTAAGGAAAATAGGCCCAAATGACAAACAAAATTCACTTCTCAATTTGCCAAAACCGGAAGCAAACCTTTAAAACAAAAGGGGGCCCAGATGACGTGGCGAGTGATGTGGAATGGAGGGGCCCACAGTCATCTTCAACCTGTTGTTTGAACGAAATGAAATGGGCAGGCAACCCAGCTTCCGAAAAACAGGAGGAAGAGGGAAAGGGGAGGCCGACGGTGGCGATTCCCGGACTCCGACCAAGAATCCAACACCCACACACAAAGAGACGCGAACGAAAAGAAGAAAGAGGAAGGAAGGAGGCTCGCCGAGGCGGGGTTTCGATGCTCGCCGGAAAGCTTCGTCGGAACTCGATTCGGCTTCGTCTGAGATGGAATGGTCCTAGCACGAGGGCAGAGGTCATAAATTCGGAACCTTTACTGGGTTTCTGATCGGAAAAGAGAAGAGGGCTTACCCGAGTTCTCGAAAAACAGGGAAAGGGGTGCTCGAGGAAGGCGTCGGCGCCGGCGTTGGGCTCCTGGGCGGCTCATCTTTGCTTCGGCGCTGCCTGGCTGTGGCTCTGGACATCGGGGAAGGTGCTCGGGATGCTGGCTGCTCGGCGAAACAAGGGAGGTGGAGCTGGTGGCCGTCGGGCGTCGTCGGAGCTTGGAGAAACGAGGCAAGGGGGGTGTGTTTGTGGACATTCCCCTTGTCGTTGTTGTTTGGAAGGGGAATGAGTCAAATAACCTGATTTTATGCAGATTTGGAGGGAATGGGGGAAATTCAGAGGGTGAAAAGGGAGTATTGGAGATCTGTGAGTTGTGGGAAGATTTTCTTTGAAATCTGGATGAAAAGGAGAGGGAGGAGAGGGATTGCATTTGGTCAAAGGAGAGGGGATGTGTGTTGTCTGAAAAGGCCTGGGATGCCTTGACACTTTGCCAAAAAAAATGAAACAAGGGTGGTGTAAAGAAGAAAGGGAGATAGGGGTGTTTTACCAAGATCAGATTAATGCAGCTGGAAACCTGTAATCGACAGTGGGAGGGGAAGAAAGAGACAAAGGGGGAGGAGGAGGAGGAAGCTCACATGTGCTCTATAAAAGATGTTCTAAAATACCCGAAAAATAATTCTCAAAACACGACCTTATCCCGACTCGTTCCAAATAATTCTTAAATTTTCCAATCCGTATTTAATAATGAGATCCGAACCTCATTTTTTCAATTCGCGGCATGTGAAATCAGGAAGAAGAATCTATTTTGCATGAATTTCAATTTTTTTTTATTTTTTATTTTTATTTTTTTTTTGCCCGGAATCTGCTTTAAGAGTTTAAAAAAAAAACCGAGTTGACAAGTTTTTCGTTAATTTCCGCTTTTAGATTCATTTTGATTTTCTTTTTCCAAAAATTAATATTTTAAAAATCCGAGGCTTTACAATATATAAGTCTTTGTTTATAATCAGGTTGAATTTACAATTTGTAGGAGGTACTGTTGTTAGGAAGCAGATTCAGGATTTCGCCAGTACTCAGAGCTTCTCGTTTGGGTGGACGCTCTTGCACTCAATCACTCTTCGACTTTCTGATGAATGAGTTCTTTTAGTTTCTGATTAATGAATGAGTAAATGGTGAAAATTCGGTTCCAAATCTGCACTGATCTTCAGATATAACTGGCTGAACTTTATTGCTTTCTCCATGGAAAGAATATGAATTTGTTTTGTGTCTTTCTTGCATTTATCCCAATTTCCAAGCTAGGTTTTCTTAGAGAAGCTGTTTTCAAATATATTATGCTATGCTAAAATACCACAAACATTGTCACTCTCACCTTCTAAGATTGACTGTGTTATTGATGCTTTAGTGCCAAGGCACATGTGAAGTTGATTTTGCTGGATGAAGCTGATGCCATGACCAAGGATGCACAGTTTGCTTTACGACGAGGTGTGTCAATCTGTCCTTTTCCTGTCCGTGTTTGTTGTCTAATTTTTCTGATGTTGCTCATAATTTGTTCTTTTCTTGTGAATGTAGTCATTGAGAAATACACCAAAGACACTCGGTTTGCACTTATTTGTAACCATGTCAATAAGATCATTCCGGCACTACAGTCAAGATGTACAAGATTCCGTCTTGCTCCTTTCGTATCGTCAAGATTATTGATCTTGTGTGAATGTTGAGAGGCAATGAGCACAATGGCTTTCATTCCTTTCATATACCTACACTTTTGCTAAATGGACTTATTTGTTCATTTTTTAATATCTCAAGTGTTACTTATTTCTGATGGTTGTGGAACATGATACATATAATCAAGAATTACTTGCAAACAATGAGCCATCCAAGAGAAAAAGAAGATGGAAAACTGAAAGTGTAATGACTATAGAAAGTGTTGAGCTTTCAGTACCACAATGCTCGGTGCCTGCTATGTACACCACCCGATGTGAGGAGGGCGACGCAGAGCTGTTCGAGATGGAGTCTGGACAGGATGCCGAGGAGGATGACGGGAAGGGACACTCTACGATGAAACTTACCAACCTGCTTGAGCATTTGTGGGGCTGGTCGAGGAGTTATAGGAAGAGATGGTCAAACTTAGTGATGAGAAGGATCACTTCTGTGAAGGTTATATCACTGGGTAAACACACAACATTTGCTTCATTATGTTCGTTTATAATTGGCAAGTGTAAATGTTAGTTTAGATGGAATTGGGGTGGTGCTTATTGTAATGTCATACTATAACTATGCCGAATAGTGGGTGGTGGCTTTCAAATTGCTTTCAAGTGTAAATGTTAGTTTAATTATGTTTATGTTCCACTTGATTCCATTAGCCTATTAGACATTATATTGGATTTCAAATTGCAACTCTTAGTCTACCTTATATTATATATTATAAAAATCTTATCAATAAAAATTACATCAAAATAATATTATAAAAAAGTTATCAATAAAAATGTCATCACAAATATTGAGATCAACGAAGTGTAATTATAAATGTCATCAATGAAGTTTAATCACATTTTATGCTCTTGTGTCATCAAATGTATAAAAATGTAATAAATATGTCACCACAAGTGATTGCATCAACGAGGTGTAATAACAAACGTGTCATCAGTGAAAAAAAGCAGAATCGATGAAAATATAGCGATATACAATTGATTAAATATGGCATCACGGTAAAAAATATCATAAAAAATTTGACATAAAAAAGTGTCATCAATAGTCAACAATAAAAAAAAATGGCATCAATTATCAATGTGGCATCACAGTAAACAAAAAAATGTCATCAAGATTTAAAAAAAGTGGCATTAAAAAAGTGTCATCAATCCATTTTATTAGAAAAGTGACATCAAAGCGAAAATAAAATTTAATAAAAAATGGCATCAAAACAACAAAAAATGTCACCGCTAAAAAAAAAATCCTAAAGAGTCGATCAACGGTTAACGCTGATTGGTCAACGGTCAAACATGTTAACCGTTGACCTTAATAGTCCATTTGGGAAAGGGTACTAGGTTAGTTAATTAATTTTGTTTGGGTGCTAGTTAGCTAATTAGATCTTCGTAATGTGTTTGTTGCCAAAATTACCCTAAAAAAACACATAATTATATCTTTATAGAACCCAGCAAAAATATTAATAAAAAATGTCAATGAACGGGCTGAAGGTTTGGGCTTGGCCCAAAGGTTCCTATTGTATTCGGCCAACATTTGTTTTCTTCGAATGAACTCAATCGTGTGGTTAATGATAAGGTCTAAAAAGACTATAATCAAATATGTTCATAATGAACAACGGCTTACCATCTAAGTTATCTAACCATGTACACCACAACCTGGGGGTTAGATCCAATATCAAAATATGAGTTTCATTAATATGAAACTCATATGGATATACGTATAGATGTTTGCAATGGCAGTTTGATGTTTCTCTAAATCAGTACAAAAATAGTATAGCTTTAACTAACAGCGCAATAATATAAGATTAATTACAAGAGAGACAATTGCAAGGTTACAGATCCGATCCCCATGACAATACACCCATAAAACTCATCATCCACATATAATTTAATTTGACAAACAAATAATTAAAGTTAGACTATCTATTGTACACATTACTTTTTTTTTTTTGATTTTAAGGTAAATATATTGTATGAAAAGAAAGGAATATGTACAAAATTTGGTTCGGAACATAGGCTACAATTGAGGCTTGCTCTTTTGTGGCCTTAAGTAAGTGAGGCTCACATCCTAGCTTAGCATCTTAAGGGTGTCGGCCATAGCCTTTGTGTGAATCCTATCTCTTCAAGCCAAGGCTATCGGAAGTCGGACACACACCTCAAAAGTGTTAGGTGGTGACCTCCCATTCGGCTCGGCCATCAAGGAGGTAACCACTAAACACTCTGAGCACCCTTATACCTATGAAATACCATGTAGCTTTTAAAGCCCCTAAACCAATTTAGTAGAGACTATTACAGTGGTGAGGCAACTGGAAACAAAAGGTTGCCTTCACACTCAAATCAGCTTGATCTAGACCCTTGGTAAAGATGGAAAACGAGGACCTCATATAGAGAACACAGCAGCTGTAAAAAAATAAATGCACTGCTGATCTTCGTCCTTCAGTGCAGGGGCTCGTCTTGTCCATCTTCTGTAATCAATCCCTCTTGCAGTAGTGGTGCAGAATTAAAGTGTAGGGATAATCTCTGATGAAGAACTTTGTAGACATGAATTTTGATCAAGTGGATAACCTCCTCAGTGCTCTTAGTGCTTTGTTCAAACACTATCTCATTCCTAACTTTCCAAATGTAGTAGATTGTGGTAGCTAGGCCAATTCTTTTAACTTTGGATTGCCAACTTCTGCCCCTTGCCTCCTTCTTGAGCCACTTTGGCGCCCCCTTTAGTGTGGTCATTCCTCTCCAAATGCCCATCCATTGTTTTATCTGCAACCAAATTTGTGAAGAGAAATTACAGCCAAAGAAAATATGTCCATGTGACTCGAATTCTTGGTTACATAAAACACACTGAAGGTCCACTTCCCTTGTCTTGATTTTGTCTTTCGTAGCTAGTCTTTCCTTTGCTGCTAACCATAGTATGAAAGAATGCTTGGGGATGATTACATTATCCCACACCACTGAGCTCCAGGGAGGTTTTGCAGCTTTCCTTCTAAAGCAATCATAAGCTTGGCTTACTCTATATTTCCCTCATTGATTCCATGTGAATAGCAAATCTCACTACAACAAAATAGGCTATATACGAGGAATTTTTTCGTCGTTAAAAATACCGATTTTCTCGCTAAAAGTGTTCAACGAGGAAATAAATTTCCTTGCCGGGTGGTCGATGAAAGCTCGTCGATGAAAGTATTAACGAGGAAAAAAACAATTCCTCGTCGGCAACTTTAAGGGTATAATTTGTCGCAGTTATAATTTAGCGACGAATATTTTTCTCGTCAAAAGTCAAACATTTTCGTTGCTGAATAAGTTATGGGATTTGAAAATGGTCGTCGAATATATTTGCCGACGAAATAAAATTTGTTGCTATTGTTTTTATTTCCTCGTTAATGATGACTAGTATTTAACACATTAGAAATTAAAAAATAATTTAAAATATTATTTTTGTCGAGGAACATATATTTGTCGTTAAAAATAATATCAGCGAGGGATTATTTTCTCAAGAATAATTATTTTCCGCGAGAAGATCAAAATCCCTCGATATTTGTATCTCTTTAGCGAGAAAATATTGTCTCGGTACATATACCAACTAACGACGATTTCATTTTGTGGGTGTATAGAAATTGCATTTGTAGCGAGAAATATCCTTTCATCGCTAAAAATAGTTTAGGGCGAAGAAGTCATTCCTCGCCGTAGCCTAGTCTTCAACTAGAAAATATATTTCATATATCGTATTTTGGATCAAAGAGAAAATATAATTTCATCGCTATTGACTTTTACTTTTCACGAGGAAAGAATGCATATTATATTAAAATTATAATATAAATATTTGTGCTTTTCATTCAAGAAAATAAAGCACTCGGGTGGTGCTTTGAAAATGACTAAATTAAATAATATCATTTGCACCTAGCAAAATAACTAAACAATACTTGCCATAAGTATCTTAGAAATTATGTAAACAAACTGAAATAGCTAAATAAGTATCTACATCTAAAATAACTAGAAATTCTACTAAATTCCAAATAAAATGCCAAAAAAAAGTCGATCTATATTTCTCTAGTTGTGGGGTAGAGAAGCTTGCCATGAATTGTTCCATCTTCTTTCGTAAATCAGTTATCTGCTCATTTTGATCCTTGATCTTGTCTTCTAATGCTTTATTCTTCTCATACATTTCAGGGAAATACGGCTGAGAAGGCTTCATCGGTGTTGGTCGAGGTCCGAAACCGCAACCCTTAATGTATCCCGATTTTACTCCAAGAACTTGTCGGCAGATTTCTTCATCTGTCATTGTGCGAGTTCCATCTTCTTGAGTTGTCTCATCTCGAAGCAACACCATTTCATCCTACAAATGAAGTCAAGCATGAGTATTGAGTATAAAGGTGACAACTTTTAAACTTTCAGCTATTCCATATTATTGGTTGTGATTTCATACACAAAATTAGTAAGGAGTATATAAGAGAAGGATAATTGTTTATTAAATCATCAAAATAAATACTCTTTTTTTTTGTCTCCTAAATTTAGATATGGTTTTATCTTGGTATTGGTCTATGCTTAGAGAAATGTATTTGGAAACATAACAACTTCAAATCATGAAACCAAAATCATTCAAATCATGAAACCACAATCATAAACAACATGGAGTTAAAAAAAAAACAAAAAAACAAATGACATACATGTTTTTGCTTAGCTCCCGAATCCCAGCCTTTTGCACCACTCTTGTACTCACTTTCAAAGAGTTCAATTGCTCCCAGTGTCTCAGTAGATCTTGCAGCCTACAAAAATTAGGAAATATCAATGCAATAAAACACTACACATTATAACAAGGAAGATAAATGTTTGACAAACAAGCATTAATAAAGAAATTCAGGAAATACCAATGCCATAAATGACCTAGATCCAGCTTTATGGTGATATAGTAGCTTTGACCTCTTGATTGCATTTTTTTCAGAAAGAGCCTACAAAAGAAAACATATGCAAAGCAACCATTATTATAATGTGTAAAAGTTGAAGTTCACATCAAATGCATTTGCACTTTGCTTTCATATCTTACCTTGAATTTTGCACTTGAAAAATAATTGCACATAAATATCCACTCTTCATCTGATTTGACTTGCTTGTGTCTGTTTTTTAAAGCTTCCTCCATAGTTGAGAATGTCTTAAAATAGTTCTTCAACATAGTACGGAAGTTTGTAAAACAAGACGAAAAAGTCTTGTGCACATATCTATCAACCCCAGTTTGAGACATGTCAAAGTCATACTTGGTCTGCAATAAGTGACATAGTTTCAAACAAAATAATAGAACAAACTGTGCTTATTATATAGTTAAAAAAGGAAAAGTTGTATCACTCACAGATAACCGTTTGACCAATTTTGAAAGATCTTCAGAAGATACATTCTTCCATTGTTCTACTGTCTTTGGTGCATAATTTCTGACTACAAACCCAATCTCCCTGGCAAACATCTCTGCATATTGACAAGTAGGTCTACCAATGGCCACATCCACCATGATTGGAATTTTTTTACCAAGCATCTCATGAACCCTATCAGCATTGAGTCCTCTATTCTTTCCACGTGTTTTCTTCTTCGGTAAGTCTGGGGGAGGGAGGATAATGAGTTACAAGTACACATAAACTAAAGTACTAGAGATGATAAAGTCTTAAAAAATAAAACAAGTATATACGAGGTAAAATAGATTGGAACTCAATAGAGGCATCATTCATTGACTCACCTAGTGTGTAGAAAAATCTTGTTATTAAAAAAAATCAATCTTAACAAATTTATGTATAAATAATGTTAAGAACATTTAATTACCAGCAATAGGCCTTTGTGTAATGGTTGTCGAATCAAAATCAACATCTCCATTCATTCCGGTAGAGTTTGCGTTATTTGGAATAACGGGTGTGGGTTGTAAATCAGTTTCTGTGGAAGGAGGCGCAGCTGCCTGTACATGTACACTTTTACGTGTGGGTTGCAAATCAGTTTCTGTGGAATGAGGCTCAGCTGCCTGAACACGTACACCTTTACGCGCCAAAATTTCTGTGAATTTAAAATGAAGTTTAACCATTAAGGAGGGAGCAAGAAAATAATTTTTTTATAATATATTGATGTATTATGAACAAAAGATAATAATTTCATTACTTGGAGTAGTGACAGTAGATTGCATATCAGTTTCAATGGCAGTCCTATCTTCTTGCACACGTGACCTTTTACGCGCAAATGAATCTGTGAATTTAGTATGAAGTTTAACCATTAGGTGGGGAGGATATATTTTTTCAAGACCATATTAATGTATTATGTACAAAAAGAAAAGGATAATAATTTTATTGGCAATGATTTTACATACCAACAATACCGCGTGTGGTATTAGGCACGAAAATACGCTTACTCGACTTTGACATTGTCACTGTGACCATAAATAATGGCATAAAGAAAACACAACTTATAAGAATTCATACAACCATAATTTCACCAAATATAATAATAATATAAGGACTAACTAAAAACAAACATAGTATGATCCACTATTGTTATAAACCTTATGTTCATGATACATTGAAATATTCACTATCTTATTTAGCAACTAAATATAAACGAATGTATAGTAATATGTTAAATTAATATTGCAATAGAATATAAAAAACTTTTACTTAGAATTGCTTAAAAAATATTTGTCCTATGTTTGTCTGATTAACCTTTATGATTATCCTTAAATATTATCATTGATTAACCTTTATGATTATCCTTAAATATTATCATATTATCTAATCCAATTCATATTTTACATTCTGAGACATAATATAACAAGTAAAGTGATCAAAATTACATATAGCTATACAGAGAACTACTATAACTAACAAAATAGAAAACAAATAGCAAATAGAGAAAAGACAGAAGCACTAGTTTGATTTATCAGGACAGCAACATCTTGCAATTGCGACATGATGAAGTTATATATGATCCTTAAACATAAAATTTCTTTGCATTTTAAATAGTCGTATTACAAATAATGTTATTTAATTTAGGAATAATACCATTAGATCCTAATTAATTGGCTTAACTCACAAAGTAATAATTGATAACGTTATCTATTTGATTTAAAACAATAAATTTGAAGCATAGTAGTATATTACTATAAGAAGTATACATTTTATTAAAAACATAAAAAATAAGCAAAAATAGCAAAGAAATATTGTATATTATATATTGTATATTGTATATGAGAGCAATGACAGCAATGACTATTGGATAGCAAAAATATATTGTATATGATAGCAATGAATTGGATATATTATGACAGCAACCTATACTATGAAAGCAACCTAACCTTGACCCAAAAAAAAGTACGATAGCTACCTAACCCATCAACCTAACCTTGACCGAAAAATATAAAAAGATGGTAGCAAGGCAAATAGCAAAATTGTGATATTTGAGTGAAAATTACTTTGACATGGCAAAAAAAGACTTGACCCAAAAAAAATATAACAGCAAAAAAACCTTGATCCAAAAAAAAATTTGACAGCAAAAAACCTTAACCAACAAAAAAAAATCTGATCAAAGGTGTCTAGGTATATGTACTGTATCCTAATCTTGAACAAGAATTGAGGCAATATCTTTGCAGCAAAATCAGAGGCAAACTCATAAATCGAATTGTATATCAAAATCAAACGCAATATCTTATCAGAGGTGATTGGAACTGTCGAACATCAAACATCAACTACATAAACCGAAATCGAATTGAATAGCAATATCAGAGGTAGAATCAGAGGCAAAATATCTTATCAGAGTTGTTTTAGGAACCGTCAAACATCAAACAACAAGTACGTAAAACCGAAATCGAAGTGAAATTCATATGAAATAGCAACTACTGAGCAACAACTATGGATTTAAATTTATATCTATATCCAGCAATTATCGAACAACAAATGAAAATTGACTGAACTTATAAGCCGTCGAACAACAATTAACAATCAACTGAAATTAGAACCAACTCAATACACCCAATTTGAATTGAACTTTCAAACCTTGACTAACGAGAGGTGTCTGGAGTGCTAGAGTAGACTCGCGGAGGGTCGAAGTAGATGAGCGAAGATCTACAAGCGTCGGAACTCAAGAGTGCAACCGGTAGAAGAAGGACGCAGCCGCGCAGGTAGGCGGACGCCCGATAGAGAAGTTGAGATACGACTGTTCTAGGGATTTTCATTTATCCCTTTAATGTGGGTGGAGGCCGTCAAAAAATGTGGGATAATTTTTTACTTTACCGCCTAAAATTACTAGGGATTTCAATTTTTGGTGGGATTTTAGAATTCGGCTTTTTAGTTTTAGAAATATGATGCCTACGGGCTAATGTTTATGCTTCCATTTTTTTTTTTTATGAAATTTCGTATTTTGAACAATTTTGTAAGGGGATATAGAATTTATTATTATTATTATAATTTTATTTTATTATTATTATTGTCTACGGGCAAATATTTTATTTTTATTTATTTACTTATTATTATTATTATTATTATTATTATTATTATTATTATTATAAGACTGCTAACTAGTTATTATTGTAATTATAATTTTTTTTTAATTCCATTAGCATATTATACAAGTAGGTCATTAATTATAATTTTCTGATTATGTTTTTATTCGAATTGGAAGTCTTATTCAATTTAAACACCAATATCTATTTTGTAAACAAAATCACCTCACATAATATAGTAATTTTTTTAAATTTTTTTAAATTGAAAGTTATAAATGTAAAAAATCAATTATATCATTTTGGGGAAAACTATTAATTATATGAAGACATTTCGATCAATAAAGTACTTTAAGTAAAATATATATATATATATATATATATATATATATATATATATATATATATATATATATATATATATATATATATATATATAAATTGTAACTTATATAACTTTCTATAAATTATGACAATATATTATTTGGTGAATTTTTTTTTCTATAATCAACCACAACACGTCAAATAGCGCATCGATTTGAGTATATGTACTATACTACTAGTATAGTTCTCGTGCCTTCAAGACACAAATTAATTATCATAACCAAAATTTTCATATTCGGGGTAATATGATAACTACTTATATTTATAAGATAAATATTAAATTAAACAATTATAATTTATTATAAGATGTGAAAATGTTTGATAACTCTATCGGGTAATTCATACAAATATATGATGAAAGAGAAGAGAAACAATATATTTGTAAATATAAAAAAGTAGAGCTTTTAAAACCTTGAGATGCGATTTATCAATCAAGTTAAGAGAATATAAACAATATACAATATCTCAATTTTATGTTCTTCAAAACTATTAAAATCATAAGTTTCAAAATAAGAGCCTACATATTAAATATGCCACATACGGTCTAAATATTCAAGATTTATCACGTTAAATGAAGTACAAGTGTTTTTATTTCATTTTTATTTTGCGCAAATAAAAGTAAATTTTAAATTTCATCAAAAAATAAAATAAAATTAGGTAAGATAAAATGATATCTAAAATTATTTGGGTAACAAATACTGAAAACATTTATTATAGAGTAAATTTTAAAATATGATCGAAAAAAAACTGAAAATATTTATTTTATATCGTAAATATAAATATAAGCAACAAAGCTTTAAGCTTTTTATTTTATAGTATATTTCTTTTTTTTAGCAAATCTTTTTATTTTATATCAGAACAAAGCTTCTTAAAGCTTTCAAAGAATCTCCAAGTCCGGCTCCGCTCCCCAGTTCCGATGTTTCAGTATGCGTGCACGTTCACCCGCCTCCCGCCGGCATCCAGGGGCTCCCTCTCGGTGTCGGCCACTCCTTGACTCCCTCCAACCGCAACCTGAGTGCCAGCCTCCTTCGACCTTCCTCCTGTCGCCCGGACGTTGTCTTCCATCTTCCACTATCATCTCGCATCTCGGCTCAATCTCAGTGGCTCACTCTTGAATTTTTCAAGACAAAATCTGTTCTTCTAAGGTCTAACTGCAACATCAGGTATGTTTTCTTCAATTTCATCCTAGGTTGTTGAATTTATGTTGAATTGGAAACCATATGTAGCTTTTAGTTTTAGTTTTAGACTTAGGGTTTTGGAATTAGGAATTTGGAATTGAATTGGTTGGATTTAAGATTTGAATTTGTTTTGAATTTGGGATTGAATTTGTAGGATTTAGGAAGTGAATTGTGTCCGACAAATAGGATTGACATAAAAGTTGATGATGATTCAAGGATCTTTTAGGACCTTATATAGGAGGTAATTTCAATAAAATAGGAAAACATTCACCTTTATCATTCCAACAGAAAATACAGCCATGTCCCTTGTGATAAGCAAGTTCAGTTATAACTTTTTTCATACTCTTGGCATAATTTCAAGATGGTTTTGTTATGGATCCCTTGTGAAGCATTTGAATGCATATGTTTGATTAGTAGCATAACTAAGTTCAGTTATATCTCATATATATTTGGTGCGTTTTTCGGGTTTTCTACATGATGTTTTGTTCGTAGTCTTGTTTCCTTGGACTACGCTACTCTTGTTTGATCAATGCTCTGAAGATTGTCCTCTTAAAACCAGCCTCTTGAGTAGTAACATGAGTTAGCGGAGATCTCAATGTCTAGTAATCTGTCATAATATCCAGACCAGAAAGTCATCTCATCCCCCACTCAAAACTGAAAGCTTATTGAATCATAACACACCTAGTTTTGGGCTCCACAATTCCTTGATTTTGCTCTCCAAGTCATCTCATCCCCCACTCAAAACACACCTAGTTTTGGGCTGGTTTTGATTAGAGCTTCAGGAATCAGTAAGATTGCAAAGAAAAGAAAAGGGATAAATCTTTTTGAAATTGATCTTCCATTTGCTTGGATTTTTCCTTGTAAATGGTATAGCTATAGGTGGTGTACTACTAGGGAAATAAGTACCCATCCATAGCTACAAGGGAAAAGCAAAATCAAAGATAGTGTTGAGTTTCTCTCTAACCCCACACCCCCTTTACTTTTCATTTTTTTTTATTTAATTTGGCTTTATTTACTGTTGAGTTTTTTTTTTCATGCCAAAATATTTTCTGCTGCACACAAGAAATGCAACAGTGACTTCAGTTTTCATTGCAGTGCCCAGTTTCTGTTGAGTTTCTGTTGATATTATAGACATGTAATCTATTCTTGAGTGATGTGTTTGTTTAATTTCAGTTTTATTACCCTTGTGTGCTTATGGAAATAAACGGTTGGTTCTATATTGCTCATAAGAGATTTGTAATTCCTAGTGATGCCTGATACTCATAGCCTTTTACCGTTATAAATTTCTCTAAATTTCTGCAAAACATAATTTATTTGAAGATTTCTAAAGTTATTAAATTTTTATTTTTTGTACAAATTCAGGCTTAAAATCAACCTAGATATGAGTTTGACACTGACTGAATAACGGATTGATCTTTAACTGTCATAATTAAATATGCATTTTCTTTATATAAAAGTCAGTTTAATTGATTTGTATATAAGTCAGGTGTTGATCGAGAACATTAATTACAAATTACAAGTTAAAAACAAGTAATAGCTGCCACAAATGGCATGGCTTCAGTCCAGATAATAAAATTGAGCAATGCGAAATTGATTGACAACTGAGCAAATACTTATTTTTTTCGTTTAAGGTATTTAAAAGGCCTATATATATGTTAGCTTATGTTGTTTTCTTGTCCACTTATTTAGGTGGGTATATATAGAAATCTTCTTGTGAAGGATCACCTGATTCACACACTCATACTGTGTAAAAATAGAAGCATGATTCCCTTTGATCAGAAATTGGTGGATGCACCACCCTCCTCTCTGTAGAATTTCTGAGCAATTACCATTGTGTGTTTCCCATTTTCTGTCCCTCTTATTTGCAGATTCTTCCATCAATTGATCATACAAAATTTCCTTTACAAACCCATATTTGATTTCAAGCTTTTGATTTGTAACAACTTTTATCTCATCTCTTTTGTTGTTAGTACTAGTAGGATTGCAGTAAAAAGAAATTTGAAATGGTTTATCGTAGACTAACTTCAGTTGTTAGTTAGATGGCTTGCCCTTAATTTTATATACATATTATATATTTTAATTTGTGACAGTAAAAAGGAATATGTGGCTGTTTTCGGGAAAAGGAGAAGTACTGGTAAACCATTTGCTTCGTATAATTGAGATCGAGTTCATGACCGCCGAAGAGTCGAAGACGTTAGGTGATTCGTGGGAATGGAGGTAAGGACACTTTGTGTGCTGAGCTTTTTGTGTCCGGCCAGGAGTGAAATTTCCTTGGCCCTGCGTGGCCTCACTGTCTTTGATACTTGATAGGTCCTTATGGATTAGGGAAACTAAAATAGACTCACTGCCTTTGATAGGTTCTTATTGACAATGTATGATTTTGGCTTTATAGCCCGGGCTTGTTTCTAGGCTATAAAGTCATGTAGTTTTTCTCTTTTATAAAGGAACTTTATAGCCCGGGCCAAATATGACCGGACTCTAAAGTCATGCATCACATAAAATAGATTCATTTTTGTAATTTAACAATTTAATCTCCAAAAAGCTTGGATAATCAAAGTCATGCAAAACAAGATTTCAATTTTAAGTTAGATTATAATCTTAAGCTAGATTAAATTTTTTATCTAGATTATAATCTTTAAGTTAGATTATAATCTTAAGCTAGATTAAAAAATATGTATGCCAAACATGCCCTAAGTGTGTTTTGAGTTTGATCTATCAAATTAGTTCTTCCTGATTTGATGCTCTATCAATGTCCTTATGCACTCTGAACTGTTTGTTTTATCCATAACAATAAGGAATTCATAGTGTTGTTGATTGGACGAAAGTAAACTTAATGGATTGTTCACATCTCAAATGTGTGAACATGATAAATGTTGCTGCTTCTTTTTTCCAGTTTCACACATTTTTCTTTCTAGCTTTCTGTGATTTTCTTAAAGCCAGCTACCGAAATTTCATTTTTCTAATTCGAAAATCCGGTTTTGCAGGTTAAAGAGTATGTGTTCACCAGAGTAGGACTTAAGCGTGTTTGCCTTCTTATTGACACCAAGTGGGGAATGAAGCCTAGGGATCATGAACTTGTCACTTTGATGGAAAGGTATTTTTGGAATCTTTTTATGTTTTTCCTGCTGATGCATTTGTGAGGTCATCAGAGAAAAAGGCAGTTGGGATTTTAGAAGCTCAAATTGTTGCACATTTTATTTCCTTGAAACCAAATCTAAGCAAAGCTATAAATAATAAATTTATCAACTAGCAGCGATTAAGTTGCTATAATAAGTGTTCTACTCTTTGAGTCTTTCTTGTTTTGCCTTCAACAATGATTTGATACATGTTTGTGATTTTTTTACAGAAATGCCTTTTTTCTCAATTCGATGTGTCCATAGAGGTTGACTTTTCTTATTTCCCTACACTTTCTTTTCTTTGAAAAAAAAATATTTAAAATTTTAAACCATGGTCATATTAGATGTCTGCAGGAAAAGGAGAAGCTTGAGGCTGAAGTTGTTCGTTTTCTCCTCTTCAAAATTCAACTCTGGCTGTCCAATTAAAAGGGAAGAACTGATTGAGGTAATCAGCCAAATCCAATGACAAGAGAAGAAAAGCCTTGATGAAAAAGTATGGGAACAGAAGATGTTACTGATCTAGTATGAGAAAGTGGTTTAGGAGCTTTCCAATGAGAAAGTAGATTGGTATGAAGTCCTACGAGACCTGTCTGATTGTAGACTGAGGTTGAAACTAGAGACGGTTATTAGGAGCTTTCCAGTGAGAAAGTAGATTGGTAGGAAGTCCTACGAGACCTGTCTGATTGTAGACTGAGGTTGAAACTAGAGACGGTTATAGCTACTAGAGGAGAGAACTGAAGGGTCTTTTTTAGTAAAAATTGGAGGTGTTGCTTGGCGCTATGTGGTTATGCCCTTTTCTTATTGACAAGACTCTAGCTTGGTCTTTGTCACCACTTGTAACAAAATTACACTATTATATGTATCGATTTTTCTATTCTATGCTCTAGGGATTCATCCACCTTTTTTCAGATCCAAATAGACCTTAAATTTATTTTTATTTCCTTATTTATCTCAATATATATTGAATACCTTAGTTTGGTCTTTGTCACCATCTGTAACCAAATTACACTATTATATATATTTACCTTTTTTTATACCTAGATAAACCTTAATTTTATTTTTATTTCCTTCTTTATCTTAATATATATTGAATATCTTAATAAAAAAAATTCAATATATTGATAATTAATAATATTATTTAAAATCTTAATATATATATATATTCCTTATTTATGTTTATTTTCTTATTTTTATTTCCTTACAAAAAAAATTATCTTAATATACATATTGTCATCGAGAAATAAATACTTTAGTAACAAATAACAATATTTATCGCCTATAAATTTGGAAAGTTTTCACCATATAAGTGCAACGAAAGTGATATTTTCCTGCTAAATAGTTATTTCAAAGAAAAAAATATTACTCGTAAAATATCAACATATGGCGAGGAATTGAAAATTTTCTCGTTAATAAATTTGAGCCATTTTCTATATTTCACCCAAGCCAATAACGACGAAAATATAATTTCCTCGTTGATTAATATGTTTAGCGACAAAATATTTCCTCGAGAACCACCTACTTTTAGCGAGGAACTACAATCTTTGTCGCTAATCAATTTGGCGGGTTTTACGTAATTCTCATCAAACAAATAACGAAGAAATTAAAAATTCCTTGATGAAAGTATTTTTAGCGATGAAAACATTCATCGATAAAAGCTCTAAATTCGTCGCTATTTTTCTTATGGTTTTAGTGACCACATTATACTAACAATTAGCGACGACTCAAAAAAAATGTCGTTGAATACCACTTTTAACGAGGAATATAGGTTTCTTGCTAAAGTTCATGTGCCATTTTAAGAGGAGCGAATATGTTCGTCGCCAAAGCCCGTATTTACCGAGGAAAAATAATTCATCGCTAAAATTTTGGTCGCTGAAAGGCTTTTCTGTTGTAGTGGCTTGGGCTTGTTCTTCTGATCATGCAATGGTTAGGAGCTCATTTTTTTTTATAGAAATAATCTTCTTGATTAAGGGTGAATCATTAACCTTGTGAGCCTCCCATGACCATACAATACTGTGTTGCAAGTATTGGTGGTGCACCCACCTTATCCATAGACTATCTTTCTTTCTTATGATATCCCATAATATTCTTGACATGAAAGCACAATTCTAGGTTTTTAGATCCTTAAGTCCTAGCCCCCCCTCTGTCTTAGGTAGGCAGACATCTTTCCATTTAACTCTATGGGACTTCCATAGGAATTTTGCACACAGGGAGTTAATTTTGTCAATAAGGGTTGAAGGGGAGGGCAATACCTGAGAACCAGAAAGCCTCAATACCCTGGAGGACAGCTCGTATGAGTTCTACCTTCCCTACATAGGATAATGTCTTTGAATTCCAATAGCTAATGTTAGTAAGAATCTTATCTAGGAGAGGTGAGAACTGTGAAACTGTAAGCTTACCTGGTGAAATTGATATTCCTAGATATTTAAAAGGAAAGGTACATGGGAGGAAACATGTTCTACTTAAAAGATATTCTTTGTCCTCATCTTTTGCTCCAGCTAGGTAAAAGGATGATTTAGAAGCACTAACCTCTTGTCCAGACACATTAGAGAAATGATCAAGAGCATCTAGCAGGACTGTCATGGAGGCTTTGTCACCTCTTGAGAATAAATAATATCATCTGCATATGCTAGGTGAGTGATATGTAGTAAACCACATTTTGGATGATATATAAAAGAGGGCAAAATTGTTCTGCATTTCAGTACTCGAGACAAGTAATCAACATACATCACAAAGATAAGGGGAGAAATTGGATCACCTTGTCTAAGACCCCTTTCCCCTTTGAAAAATCCATTCATTCAACCATTCACATTAACAGAGAAAGAATTACTGCAAACACACTCTAACAACCAGTTGGTAAACACTGAAGGAAAATTAAGAGCAACCAACATATCTTTAACAAATTTCCATGAGATGATGTCATAAGCCTTTCTTAGGTCGAGATTTAAAATGCATCTAGGGCTTATTCTTTTCCATGAGATTGTACACATTACTTTCTATCAGACAATAGCGATCGTGCTTAAATCAATCAACAATGTATAACAATATGTAGAATTTAATGAGAGAGATCGAGGAGAGAGTGAAAACATGTGTCCTCCTAATCCTTGAGTATGCTTTGCCTCTATGAGTATCGCCTCATGCGGTTAAGCATGCCTTCCACCTAGACCTGTCAAACGGGTTATTCGGGTTGAGTCACTTCGGGTTCCGGGTATATTCGGGTTGACTCGAACTCGGGTTTGACCGATTTTCGGGTCATTTCGGGTCGATTTCTGGTTTGTCAAATTTTTCTTTTTTAAATTAAAAAAAATCATGATTTGATAATTTTTCGATAATTTAAAATTCTAAAATTAAAGACGTTGTTCATAAGTTCTAGTGCTTGTAATTATATACTATATCTGACATAAAATATTTGATTTTTATTATTTCTCGTAATTTTTAATAAAATATCAAAATTTTAAATTATTAAAAAAATCATGCAATTAGTAATAAGCATAGAATTGTTTTAATATTTTAATATTTTTTAGAATTTTTATCTTCTTAAAAAAATGTGTTGAAAAATAAAAAATCAAATACTATCGATCGGACGGAATATTACACAATACAAATAAATATAAAAGTTGATTTGAAAATGAAAGAAGAAGTGATTGTAATTATAAAATATAATAAATTGGAATCATCATAGAAAAATGTAATCATATATAATTATAAATCAACCGGGTCAATCGGGTCAACAGATCAATCGGATCAAAATTACCGAGTCAATTTGGTCACCGAGTCGAAACCAAGATTATCCGAATTTTTTTTTGAGTTTTTAGGTTAAGGTCGGAAAAAATTTCAGAATTCGGATCGGAAAATTTCCGAGTGTTTGAATCAGGTCGATCGGGTCAGGTTGTGTTTTGATATGTCTACTTCCACCCCTTGGCCCTTGCATCTTGTTTCACGGTTCCTCCAGCGTGGTTTCTTCTTTTACCCTTCTCACTCTTCTTAATGTAAGCCCAATATTGCTTAATTAGGTTAGCTCTAAAAAATTAATTAATGAAAACACAACCAGAACGATAGGAAACTTTATTATAAAAACTAACACCCCGTTTGATTTTATAATAAGGTTTTTTTTCTTCGAATTATTCAAAAATAAATAAAAAATTACAAAACAATTCACAGTTTGAAAATATTTATAAAAATATTCAAATTTTGCAGGTGTGTCGGAGAAACGCGGTCTCAGCCGCGTTTCATTCCTAGGATGTACTGCCTGAAATAAAAAAAACACAGAAAGAAACGCGGTTTTAAACTGCGCTTTACCATTAATTTTGGGTAAAACACGGTTTGAAACCGCGTTTTACCCTTCAATATTTTTTTTTAAAAAAAAGCAATGAACGCCGTGTTTCATTTTGCAACCCTGATTTGCATCTTCTCCAACACCGGAATGCAGGCCATCTCCCTTCTCTCCAAAACCAGGACTCGCCATCTCCGAGGCCGGAGGGTTAAGGAGCTGGAATACTCCGACATCTCCTGCTATCGTTAGCGCCTCGAACACCTGGACTTGAGGCCGACATCTCCGGGGCCAAGATTCGTCGTCGATGTCAGTGGGTTACTTTCCGACATCTCTGAGGATGAGATTCGCCGTCGTTGGCGCCTCGAACACCTGGAATCGGTTGTAATTGGTGGCGAGTACAGAGATCAAGGACGGAGGGACGGAGAGCGAGGACGGGGGGAGGAGGGTGAGGTCGAGAATCTGGTAAGGAGAGGCGGAGAGCGAGGACGAATGGTGGAGCGCCCATGGTTGTCGGCGGTAGGAGACGAACGGGAAAGAAGAGGCAAGAGGGCGAGAAGGGAGAGGCGAGAGGGCGGGAAGGGCTCTCGGATCTGCGGTTGCAATCGGTGGCGGGGACGGAGAGCGAGGACGGAGGGACGGAGAGCGAGGACGATGAGAGGAGGGCGAGGTCGAGAATCAGGTAAGGAGAGGCAGAGAGCGAGGACGAAGAGAGGAGCACCCATGGTTGTCGGCGGTAGGAGATGAGCGAGAAAGGAGAGGCGCCGTGAGAGGCCGAGAAGGGAGAGACGAGAGAACGAGATGCCATGGGCATGGGAGCTCAGATCTGAGCAATTGGGGATTACAACTTACAAATACTGAAGGTTAAAACGCGGTTTAAAACTGCGTTTCTTTCTTTGTGTTTTTTTTTTTTAATTTCAGACGGTACGTACTGGGAATGAAACGCGGTCTCAGACTGTGTTTCTCCGACACACCTGCAAATTTTGAATATTTTTGTAAATATTTTCAAACTGTGATTTTTTTGTAATTTTTTATTTTTCTTTGGATATTTTGAAAAAAAATTCTTCTTTTTCTACATTCGATTCCCTAACTTTAAAGAGGATAACTATTACTTCTAGAATGTTCTAATCATCTCCTCTCAGCCCTTTTCTAACCTCACAAAAAATAATAATCATGTACATTTTATATGTAAAATTTAATTTCTTTCTTTTCCATTCCCTCTTATAGAAATAAACTAGCCCTAAATCTAAAACACCTAAAAATACATGAAACTTATGATAAACGGCATAAAAGAGTGAGTAATTAAAATAAAATATTTGAATTTAAATTTATAGTTGTCTTTCAAAATTTTTTTTTTTAAAAATATTCATAATACTACACATATATATACCCAAACTAAAATTTTGAAAAAAAGGTAAGCAATAACGCTCTCATGACCTATGGTTATTGCCTTAATTACTCACTCTTTTCTTTACCTATTGTAGCATGGATATGGATATGCTCATGCAGGGCCGTGCCAACGTTTTAAGGGGCCTGTGCAAAAAAAAAATGTATATAAGAATAAGACCTTATTTATATACACAAAAATATTTTATATGATTGTTTGAAAACCTTAAATACCCCGTCCAAAAATACATGACCTAATAATAAATTTGTAATTATTTAAAATATTAACTAAAAAAGTTGATATTTTATATATTTTTAACTCATAAAAAACATGTCAAAAAGTGAAAAGATATTTACTTTCGGTCAAAGGTAGTATAATTTAATTGATTTATGATAAAATAAATAAAGAAGGTCTAAAATAATGATATACTAAAGAAGATTGAAAAAAAATGGGGGAGAGAAGCTATAGCTCATGGTAAAAAGAAATAAAAAAGGTCGAAAATAATGAAAGTAAATTACGGACAAAAAAAAAAGGATGAATAGAGAAGCCCATTTGGCTTAATGGGGAATCGAACACGGGATGTTGCGATTATTTGCTGTCTCCCAACGCTCCTTTTGCCATTAGGATAAACGCTACAATTTGAAATGAAACTGAAACAAATTTTTTATATAACAAATCTCAAAAGATATTGGGCCCTAAAATTTTTGGGGGCCCTGTTCAGTCGAACCGTCTAAACCGCCTACCGGCACGGGCCTGTGCTCATGGACACTACACGACCTGCTTATTCAGGGTGACAACCTGTAACGGTTGTAAGTGGTTAACTCGATTTTGGAAGATTATCGAACTACTTCTATCGGACACTAGGTCACTTTCTCTGTGTTTTAATTCTGTTTTTATTTGTCATATTTTCAGCGAGTCAAATGTTGTCGTCGATCGGGTCGCGCACCTGGCGTACGATATACCTATCGACGAGGATCTCCTGGCTGATCACAAACTTCGCTTTCTTGTCCGCAAGGACGCTCTAGGATATATAGTTACTTGTATAATCGATAGTTGTATTCTAATTTCTATCCTTGTATTAAAAAAAAAAATGTAATGGAAGAAAAGTATAAAAGTTGAAGGTGTGGGGTGCATGCATGCATGGATAGGAAGCAGTAAGTACTCCTGATCGATCTGCAGAGTAAATACATATACTTGTTACGGGCAGGGTAAAAATCAAATTGACGTGTAGCAGACAAATAAATAGAAGTAAGCAAAGTGATCAAAGAGAGGCGCATAGGAAGGTTGGAGTGTTCATCGACATCTCAGTACTGGTTTTAAGCAATGGAGCAGACGTCGGTAAGATGTCGGCCTCCGGCGGCGGGCCCCATCACCCGCCCACCTAATTAGCTTCTTCTCCTTTTCGGTCAATCTTAATTTGGTCTCCTCTTAATCGATCTCTTTCTCATTCATTCCCCAACTTTATTTTCTTTTTTAGATTTTAATAATCACTTCAAATCTTCACTAAGATCCTGACTTAGTTAGCTCTCCTCTTTTTTTTTTTAAACAAATACAACGATAATCATATAAATATAAATATATATATATAGAGAGAGAATAGGTACTTTGTGCACACCCCTTAGAGTGTACTTTGTGCACAATTTTTTACCCTTCGATTAATTGTAATGGATGGAGTAGATTAAATAGAGTTTTCTTTTTTTTTTTGAATAAAAAAAGGTGGGTCCCGCCCCTATTTTTATGAAAACCGCTTGCGTGAGCACGTGTTGGGTTGTAGAAAAAAACCTAAATCCCCATTTGGTTTTCTTCTTCGATCGAGAGGACATGTTGAGCCGCAGAGATCCCAATTTGGCTTCTTCTTCATTCGATTGCACTGGGTAGGTTTTCCGGGCAGAGGCGGGCCGAGGCAGTGTTTGCCTTATTCTTCATCATGTGGATCGACCAGGCGGAGGCGGTGACGGTGGTATCGCAGCGAGCTGGAGAACGGCGGCGACGGCGATGGGCGAAAGGGACATTGACGTCATTTTTTTTGATGCCATATTTTACAATTTTGATACCAAAATTTTATTATATTTTATTTTCATTCTGATACCACTTTTCTAATGAAATGATTGGATGATATTTTTTTTTTAAACCTAGATGACATTTTTTTGATGCCAACATTTTATTATATTTTATTTTCATTTTAGACTTTTTTTTAAACCTTGATGACCGATCAACGTTGACCGAGCTGTTCAGATTTTTTTTAAAATTTTTTTTTACCGTTGATCATTGATGCCATTATTTTTAATATCATTTTTTAACCGTGATGCCATTTTTTTAGGACATTTTCTGTGATGCCATTTTTTTTACCGTTGACCACTGATGCTACTATTTTTTATATCATTTTTTTACCGTGATGTCATTTTATCAAAGTAGTGTTTAATGACATTTTTTTCTTTAATGTGATGCCACTTTTTCAAAATAGTGTTTTAATGTCATCGTTCTAATGTAATTATTTGATACCACTTTTTTAATTAAATCGTTTGATGCCACTTTTTAATTAATCAATTGTATATCCATGTATTTCCATTGATAATTCTTTTATTCACCGATGACACATTTGTGATTACACTTCATTGATTCAATCATTTGTGATGACATTTTTATTACATTTTTATACAATTGATGAGACAAGAGCATAAAATGTGATTAAAATCCATTTATGACATCTTTTTAATGATGACTTTTATTCATTGACGACATTTGTAATTACACCTCATTGATCTCAATCATTTGTGATGACATTGTTTGTTAATGACATTTTTAAACAATTGATGACATCGAGCATAAAATGTGATTACATTTGTTTATTGATGACTTTTATTCAATGACATTTTTTATTACACTTCATTGATGCAATTGTTTATGGTGACATTTTTATATAATTGATGACCAAGAAACTATAACACCCCCTTCGACTAGGTCATCAAGGGTGTTATAATGACTATACATTATATTAGCACACCAAATCCCCATTACAATAAACATATTAAAGAGCAAATGGAAGCCAATTTACAAAGTCCTAGTCACGTAATGGAGGGCCATCAAAAGAGAACGTGGAAGACCCACTGCTACTCACTTCAATTCTTATATAGCTAATAGCTTCCCATTCCTTGTTGTTAATTTGCTCCATTGGGCTCCAGTTGCAACTCGTCATTAAGGTCTATTTGTAGCAGCTTGTTGTTGTGACAGTAGCACCACCCAGATTATATTGAAATTTTCCTTATGACAGTAGCACCACCCAAATTAGTCACTTTCTTCATTTGCAGCAACCACACCACTTGTTGCATCATGACCATAAATCACTCTAAAACATCAACAAATATGTGGCTAGCTGCAGTTTGGCTACCTGGGTAGCGTACCCATCGTTAGACACAGAAGGAACCAATGCGGCCAATTGCCTAGTTTAACATGATATAACAAGCACAATCAAGCTACTACAAATCAAAGTTCATTCTATATCCTAGCTAGGCGAGATAGATTTGTAACAGCATGAGCTCAATACCTTCAAGCTACATATTATCAAACACCTTATGTGTAGTTCATTTACAAAATCAGCCAAGGAAAATTAGGAACCAAAAGAAAGAAACCAAGCGATTTTTGTGAGGAATATTATCAAACACCTTATGTGCAGTTCATTTACAACCTAATATGAGTGAACAATGATGCCAGAACCTTAAGATGTCAGCCACAATCAGACCAAATGTCAGCCACAATTGTAGCAAATCAATAACTAATTAATGAAATCGTCTTCTATGGCAGCACCCATAAATGAAAATTTTTCAATATCTATGATCTACTCCTGCAACTGTACAAATTTCAGGGGAATTCAGAAATACAGATTACCAATAGAAGACGAACAAGGAGGGAGTAGGGGGGATGAAAAATTATAATGAGCACAAATCAGAACTCCACAATCGAGCATCACAGTAGAAGAAATAGATTGAACATCAAACTCCGGATACCACGCCACAGAAGAAGTAAATAGATCGAAAAATTACAGGAGCATAAATCAAAATTCGGACACCACAATGAGGAAAATCGAACATCACAGTAGGAGAAATCAACAAATTTAGAAAATGGAGGAGAAATCGAAACAAAGAGGGGAAACTAGATCTGAACCAAACAAAACCAAAATCTGAGAGGAGGAGGAAGAGAACGTGTGGACAAAGAGATAGGTAAAAGAAGTACCTTGATCGGAGGAGAAGATGTCGCTCTGACAGGGGAAGAAGAAGCGCCTGCAAAAGGAGAGGGAGAACCTGCAACATTACCGCCGACGGGGCCGACAAGGAAGCCGTCGACGGCGACTCCGATGGAGAGAACAACGGGGAAGGGGACGGCGCCGTTTGACTACCGGGCGCAAGAGACCTAGCGGCGGCGGCGTGGTGGTTGCTGTGCGGGTGGTGAACGTTGTCGATGTGGAGCTTGCGAAGGGGATCGAGAAACGCCATGGTAACGGGAAAATGAAATGGGGAGCCGAAGAGGGTTAGGGTTGCAGGGTACAGAGAGCTTATAAAAATTGAAAAGGGTGTAGGGCGGCTAAAACAATATTTAAGGGGGCTAATCACTCAACTAAATATCTCTAGGGGTCTAATTCACCAAATTCCCTCTTTAAACAAAAGGTAACTAGGGCTGTTATATGAGCTGAACAGCTCGAGCTCGGCTCGGGATCAGCTCGAAAAAAGCTCGACTCAAGCTCGTTCACTTATCTAAACAATCCGAGCCTGAACATGATTTTAAGCTCGGTTGAAAGCTCGGCTCATTCGATTTAGGCTCGAATAGCTCGAATGTAACGGCCCAGGATTATGATTCCCAGGTTACGTTTCGAGGGATAAAACCCCTCGTAAGGACCTTGCGCCCCGAGTACAGGTTGAAGGTTTCAAACTTACTTTAACGTTTTCAAAGGGGGATTTCATACCCAAAATCGAAGGGATCGTTGGAATCCCCGGGGAAGTCCCCTGTACCTGTCGTAAATCTAAGCGTGGAAATCGGAAATAGTGCAACTAGCGGAAATAAGCGTAATACAAGAGGGTGCCACGGCAGAGCCGGGTCAAAACGGAGTCAAGTATAAATCCAAATATAATCAGAGTCTAGTGAAGTCTATACTCCAACGCTCACTCTCCGCCGACAAAATGACCCGCGCAAATAGGCAAACAGCACCGATAGGATGAACATAGATAATACCTAAAAAAATTGATATGGGGCGGGATCAGATCGATGCCCACTTCTCTGCATCCCAACCATAAGCACACATATACGCTATTCCTAATAAAGATGCTTCTAGATGCATGGCGGAATAGTAACACACTAACATGCTCCTAAGATCAAGTGCATAATAATAATAAGGCCTTAGCATAGAATACCAAGTGGTATATCCCTCTCCTACCTCCACCCCTTCCGATAGGTGGAGACTGGCCAGCTCGTGAATGCATTCATTCATAATTGGGCGGCACGCATGCCTAACCCGCTCCACAATAAAGCCCGCAGGCATATAATAAAAGGAAGTGCATGACTCGATTGACTCAGGGTACCCGATGAAGCTGGGCTACCCTATGACCCTAGCAATGACTCTAGTTACTTCACAGATAACGGCCGTTCTCTTTACATACGCATAAAGAAATAGGATGCTCAACGATCAATGCAACCTAGCATGGTACTACATGGCATGCTGATCATGAATGCAACACCTAGTATATCATGCACCTATAGCAGGGAATCACTCTATTCAATCTGAGTAAGCTCCGAAGAGACTTACCTGGTATCGCAGAACAGCAAAAGGCAATCAACCAGGCAATATGAATCCAACACGTCACAGATGATCACCTAACAAGTATAAGTAAATGAATGACTCTATCTCTAAGGCACACAAAGCATAGAATTATCACACATATAACTTCACAACTTAACATAACCACCGTCACATCATCACTTCCATAATATCAACTTTATCTCATAATCCATCATCTCAATATCTCACAACCATACTCAACATAATCCCCCAATTCATCAACTTAAGACAATTCCAATTCATACTTAACCAATTTGCATGCCATCATTTCAAAATCTTACTTAGCATATAATTGCACATCTTCAACATACTCATATAACATTTAACCACAATAATAAATCTCCACAATATCATATATTAAATCTCAAAACAACATTTTATATTTTAATCCCAATAATTTTACATACTACTTCTAACATCATTTTATTTTAACATCTTTATAAAATATTTATAAAATCCCAACTATATTCATTTAATCAAAACATCCCTTTTTAAATTACCAAACTAATCCTCACTTATTTTGTAAAATTCCCAAACCGGCCCTCCATTTTCAATACACAAAACCGAACCCCTTTTTTGGTTGAACCCAAACCGAGCCCTATCTTAAATAAACCAAACCGGGCCCTTTTGTTTCCAAGACCCAATGTCAAGTTTCTAACAACAAAAAAAATAGGCCCAACCATTCCCTTTAAAATGTCAAAACCGGCCCATAAAAAATTAGGCCCAAAGAAGCCTTCCCATTTGTTTCTTTCTTTCAATTCAAACCGAGCTGGAGATTAAAAGAGGAATGGGACCCAGGGCTGAGGTGTAAAAAAAACGTGGGCCCAGGGTGAAGTGTGGGCGGCTGACGTGGCAAGAGGGACCCACGGCCCCTTCTTCTTCCTCCCAATTTCCGGATGAAAGAAAGAGTAACAGGCCTAATGCCCAGAAAATGGCGGAGGGAAAAGGAGAAGGGAGGAGGGGTGCTCCGGCGGCGGCGGAGCCGAGCTCCGGCCACCCGGCCTCGCCGGCCGCCCCGACACACACGCACGAGACAAGAAAGGAAAAGGGAGGAGAAAGAGAAGCTCACCGAACACTTCGACTCGCCGGAAAGTGTTGTCGAGGCTCGATTAGTGCTTGATTCGACTCGCCGGAACTGGGACGTCGCCGGAGGTAGCCTAGGGAGGGCGGAGGAGTGTTAAAGGAAAGGCTTTTCGCAGTTTGGAACCGAAAGGAGGGGAAACGGAGCCTTACCGGACTTGAATCGGGAAACAGGGGAGGAAGGAGGTGGTGGCGGCTGCGTGGCTGGCTTCGACGAAGCTTCTGGCGGCTCCAGCCGCTTCTGGTGGCTCCGGGGATGGGCGGTGGTGAGGTGTGGAGGTGGCGAGGTGTGGTGGCTGGAAGTGGCGTGGAGGTGTGGCGGTGGAGCTCAAGCCACCGGTTTTGGGTTGTTGAACAGAGAGGGAAACCGAGAGAATGGAGAGAGGAAAGTGTATGTGGGTTTACAAAAATCTGATTTTTCCAAAGGTCAAATTGCAACACAAAAGGTGTTAATTTTGGGTAGAGTGAGGGTGTTGTTTGTTTGCTAGAATAAGAGAAGCCAAAAAGAGAGGGAGGGGAGGTGAGGATAAGATTTTACCTCAATTAGGAGGTGATGAGTTGGATTAGGATAAGGATTCGGAATATGACGGAATTGAGAGTCCGGGTCGGGAATTTAAATTTCCGCTGATTGATCGTTCAAAACCCGAAATGAAAGACGGAATTGATTTTTAAATCGGAAAATTTGGGTCGGAATTTAATTTAAATTCATTTTGATTTTCTTTTTCCAAAAATTTATATTTTAAAAATCCGAGCCTTTACATCGAATTCTATCTAATTTCTAAAATTTTCTTTAAGTTAATATGTTATGACCAAGTAAAACTACTTCAAGCTCGAAAAAATCTCGGCTCGAGCTCGTTCATTTACTAAAACAAGCCGAGCTTGAACAAAAAAGAAAGCTCGTTTAAAAATTGGGCTCGGCTCGACTCGAGCTCGTTTAACAAATGAACAAGCTTGAACATGTCAAGCTCGGCTCGTTCGGCTCGAATAACACCCCTAGGGGTAACCATATCCCATATACTCCTCTAATCATTACCCCGTTTATCTTATTTTTCATACAAAAAAGAACATTCTTCTCTCATTCAGATATATTTTCCTATATGTGACATCGTATGTGTGTGAATGACATTTTTAAATATAAACATTAATATAATGCAATTATAAATATTTAAATATTTAGTTAACTTTTTTTAATGTGTTCAAATTAATATAAATTTGAAATAAAATACATTGTAAATTATGAGCATCTCAATAAATTACATTAAATTTATAAATTAATTATATACTTTATGTGATAATAGGTAATCCCTTTATCTAAAAATATAGGCCGTTTAACTTTTTTTGACACTTTTTTTTAAGGAGATAAAAACTATATAAAATATAAAATATTAATTAAAGTGTTTTACAAGATTGATAAAGTATTTTATTTATATTATATAGTATTTTATATAGATAATAAATATATTAATTAAACACTATATAATCTATATAATATGCTAATGAAAATAGAGACATGAGGTCTCCTTTGATATTCACATATGTGTCATTTTTTTAGTGCAACCTGCCCTAGGGTTTTTAACACATCAATTAATGACAATCGAGTATATTTAAGTCACTTTAGACAATGATCTCATCTATTTTATCAACATGTCATCCTATGTGTCCATCTCATATCTCAAGTGGTTACAAAATATATCATTTTATCATGAGTTATTTTATAAATATTGTACCTTGAATTATTTTTATCTTTACTATATCATTTTACCACGATTTATTTTTATAAATATTATACATTGAATTATTTTATCTTTATTCATTAAAATTGATTATTTTAGTTAATTGATATATATATATATCCAATGACAAGATTTCCTTATTAATTAATTATCTATTGAATAATAAAATATTATCATTAAAATATTTATATTAGTTCTCAACCTCATATCTTAAGTCGTTATAAAACATATTAATTTTTAGCGTAGTTAATATTATTTTCCTTAAATTTATTTTTCATGATATTTTTATACTTTAAGTTCATTTATTATAGCCTCTAAATTTTTTTATTAAATTTTTTAAAATAAACTATTTTAATCTTCATATAAAATTTAAGAAAATATAATTTAATCTAATTAATAAAATATAATATAATTTTTTAAAAAAATACATAAAAGCACGGATAACAAACACTAGTTATTTAAAAGGCATCTGAATTAAAACAAATCCTTATTGAGAGAATTATAGTAAATAACCCTCTACCTGCTCAACTTTGCTAGCCTAACCTACTATCTAGAACAATTGCAAAGGTTACCCCCCCCCCCCCACAAAAAAAAATTGCAAAGGTTCTGGTCAAAAAGGGTGGATATTAATCGGGACAGAGGAGAGAGAAAGTAAAGGAGGAGAGGGAGAGGAAGCGGGGCAGAGAGAGAGAGAGGAAGCGGGAGAAGTTAATGTGGAGAGAGAGAGGAGGAGTGAGAGAGGAAGACAGATTAATTTAAAAACTGTAAAGTCCAACTGCCTCTCACGGGCTTACAAAAGAGGAAGAGAGAGAGGGGAACAATTGGTCATGCAAACCTGAGGAAAACAAGAAGAGAAGGAAGAAGACGACAGAGCAGGAGAGGAGAAGAAGAAGCCAACCCGAGGAAGAAGACGATACAACAAGAGAGGAGACGAAGAGGCTGTTTTTGAAGTAAGTAAACCCTCACAATGTCGATTAGTTACGTTTTGCTTGGATTCGTAAGAGAGGAACTGATTGGAAGAACCTAAACTGGTTTTGATTGTGTGAAAATGGGAAAAAGGGGTCGAATGGGTTGACAGTGCGCAATATCGCCCTGTCATATAGGAAGTAACCGGCGTCAAGTTAAAAACAAATGGTGAAAAGTTTGGGAACTGGGGTGTGCGCGACTGGGAGAGAAGGGAATTTTTGGGAATGGGGAAATTGGGAAACTGTCTTGTCGAATCCAACTTATCAGGAGTAGGGTGAGTGTAGATACATTCAGTTTAGGGGGAAATTGGACGAAATGGGGCGTATGATTGTAGATACGTTCAGTTTTGGGGGAAATTGGCTGAAATTGGGCGCATTAGGGTTAGGGAAAATGTTAGAAAGGGTGAACGTTTATGTCGAACCGAAATTATCTAGAGTAGGGTGACTCGTGTGCAATTGGAGATTTATAGATTGAATAAGTATACTGTCATGTATGAACATGTATGTGTCATTTGTACCTGTCTTTGTGTCATGTTACAAGGGATGGACAGATTGAATAAGGGATGATTATGGAACCTTTGGGTGCATTTAATATGAAGATGAATAGGTTTGACATTTGATATACATAGGTTATGAATTAGTAACTGTCATGTACATATTGATTGCTGGAATGTTTGTGGCCTTGTGGGACTGATATTGATATGAAGGGAACCGTGGGTTGGGGGACACGAATTGATTTCTAGAATACTGTGGTCTCCTATTATGCATGATATCTGGTGAATATTAAAAATGACGCAGCGTAGTGTAAAGAAGATTGTCAACCATAGAGCTCAAACCTCTGGCACGGTAAGATGGCTTTCGTTCGAGTAATGTAAGTTGTGATTGTCGTGGTGCAGTGTGGCTGACATGTTGAAGTCCATGCAGGTTCTGTAAGCCGTCGAGGAAGACAGACACTTCAAAGCAAAAATTAACCAATACTCCCGGATACAGCTCCTAGTAAACATTGACAATCGGTTGAGCGAGTCCAATTGGAAGCGCCTGATGGACAGCCCGTTGGGGGGCGTTGCAAGATTGGGCACAAGGGTCCAGTTCTGTGGACAGCTTGTACACTACGTTCTTCAACAACAATTGAAGACGAAGAAGGAGAATGAAACATGGTACAAGATCCATGATGCGGTCGTGAGGTTCTCAATAGCTGAGTTCGCCCTTGTCACCGGTCTCAACTACGGCTATGGCAAAGAGCCTGAGGACGACTCACCGTTCGAGAAGGTAGTGTTTGATTTCTTTGGAGTTGCGAAGTTGAAGATTTTGAGTTCGAGGTGCAGTTCCATGTGGCAATGGCATATGAGAAATCGTCAACCAGAAAGTTTAAATTTGTCATGCTGATGCTGGTCGAGGGCGTGTTTTTGGGAAGGGAACCCAAAAACTACATTCACGGTTGGGTGGTCGACCTTGTCGGCGACATTGACAGGTTCCTTGTCTTTCTGTGTGGTCGGCCTTGCTACGAGCGAACGAACGAGTTCCTGAACCGTGCAATCGAGAGGAAGCTCCAACACAATGAGAGCAGCTCCAATGCACGCCCAACCTATTGCCTATTGGGTTTCCCTCTCACCTTCTAGGTTCATACACAAATCTCACTGGACTCCGTATGCACGTTTACTAGGTGTCCAATAATTATTTGCTGGATAGAGAGTGCATTTTTACCGGACAACATTTGTTTGTAGCTCTGGTTGTACGAAGCCGTCCCTCCATTGGTCGTCCAATTCGCAAACATGATAGATGAGAAGCTGTACCCTAGGTGTCTGCGATACGAGTTTAGAGAAGCAAACCTCGAGTATGCCTCCATCGAAACCCGACCGCAGGAGGCTAAGGAGCTCGGGTACTTCAATGACCCTGCAGCCGTGAGGCCGCTTCTACTCTCCGATGAAGTGGAGAGAGCTACCCGTTTGTACCGTGATGCCCGAAACACTCACGACAAGCGGGACAAATTCTTCAACGACATTGTAAGGGCGTTCGTATTCGCAAATGTGAAACCCCCACGGCCGAAACAACCAAAGGGAGCATGTGGCTCAATGCAAGAATTAGGGGAGGGCACGCAGACACAAGCTACCATATTAGAGGTCGAGTCACTGTTACTGGCAAAGATGGACGACATGGCGAGGAATATAACCGCGGAGTTAGGCTTGAAGATGGCCACGCTCGAGGAGACGATTAAAGACATGAAGAGGGCACTGAGGTGGAAGGGGACTTGGGAGTCGGAGGAGCAAGTGGATGTTCTGAGAAAGGAGGTAATAAAGTTTAATTAATAACATATATAAATAAATAAACTTTAATTAATAGTCTAAGCGTTAACAACGGGAGTTAGGTCGCAAGTTAGAGGACTAATGGGAGTGAGGGATCAAGAGTAAGAGAGAGTATAGAGGTTGAGAACTAAGTGAGAGATCGACATGTGGGGGTTTTAGGAGTTAAAACCTCAAAATGGTTTTTTTTTCACTGACTCACCAAGTTGGCAGGTTTATGTGACTAGCGGGTTAACCTGCTGAATCATGGATCATGCAACTAGGCAAAATTGGTCGGGTTGTCAGATCGACCCGCCGAGTTGGCCTTAAAATTTTTTTTGCAACTACTTGTTGAACAAGCCTAACCCTACAGGCCAGACTCGATGGATCGATGGGTTTATGAAAAGTCGATTCTAACTCGAACCTACCGAACTATCAACCCAAACCCAACGAGTCATTGATCTGTACCGATCCAACAGGTCATAGGTTATGAATGAATAACGAGCGCGCAAAGAAAAGAACGAAATCACAAATAGATCGAGAGAAATAAGGCAAGATAAAACACACATATTTAACGTGGGAAATCCGGTTACCGGGAGGAAAACTCATAGGCAGCAAGAGCCAATAGATCCACTATCAAATAATAAAGAGTACAACGAACCTTGTAGAAAATACAAGGGGTAATGGACAAAACGCTCACTTTACAATATAGTGACTAAACCAATATTAAAAACATCCTTAAAGATATAAAAATAGAAGAGTAAGAAACACCAATCAGTTAAAGAAAAAGGAAATAACATTGTCTCAAGTTCTGTCCGCGGATAATTATCCAAGAGCTGACTCATGAATAATCATCCGCGGATAGCATAGAATAGGCACGTGGCGGCCATGCCTACCCCCCACCAGTAGAACACGTGTCGAACGGCGAACACCACGTGGCACAACGTACCAGACCACCCAAGACCTATAAAAGTGAGAAACCTCACCAAAGAAAAGGGACTTTTGGGGAAGGAGGAGAAAAGAGGGTGGATCTAGGCCTAGTGAACTCAAGAAGAAAGAAGAGCAAGAAGAAGAATTCGTACGCGTGGAAAAGAACCTATTTCATAGTAAAATCAATATCGTTCACTAGACCTACTCCGCGGATACAGACTTTGTTTGTCCTTAGTATAAATTTCTATTAAGGAAAAAGACTGTTGTTGTTAATCCTCAAGATATTCAACAACGACAGGTAAGCGAAGCAACTTTCCGAATTGTCCAGAAAAAACTCGATAAGGGAATCACCTTTCAAAATAACGCTAAGGTTACTTCCCGCGGCACAGGTTGGGCCGCGTCGATTATTTCGATGCGGGTTAGGTAAGCCCGTTGGGAAGATTGATCACTTCACCGGGTAGATTCCCGGGCCCCATTAAAAATGGTGGCCTTGAAAGATTGGGGCTTTTTCACTGGCGCCGTATGTGGGAACCCCCTCACACTAAGGGGTGTCCTTTTTTATAGAAATAGACAAAAACCCTCAAACCTTTGAAAAAGTTAGGGTCCGCGTCTGAACTTAGAAACACAAATTTTTAGATATGTAAAATTAAACTTTTGATCGCGACAGATTCACGACATTAAGAAGATGAGTGATAGCCAGAATAATCCAACTCAGAACATGAGTCAAGGGGTTCACCAGGATCAGGAGGCGTCCAGCATGTATATCCCGTTGACACCACCACCAAATCCAGATGGTGAGATGGGAGATCAGCACCTCGGAACCCCTCTACATCATTATGGCAATCAGTTGGACTGGATGGAGGATTCATGCCACAGAACTTCTGGTATTATGAAGCACGTCACGAGCAGTCTAACCCTTTTCAGCAGGAGCAGTCTCAGTACTTTTATTATGATCAGTGGGGGCAGAATCCGCATCAACAAGAGAATAATCGACAGGAGGAGCAGTATGGAAATTTTGATAGACGTAACACTGCATATGATAATCCCAGCAACTAGAACTACGGCTTTCAGAATCAGGAAATACCACGCCAGACATGGCAGAATGATCACTGGCACCGAGAGAATAAACATCGACGCGGGGAAAGGTCAACAGATGTTTCCACCTCTACAAAATCCGACTCAGCGGAAAAAAGAAACGAAAACGCACCAGCGGGTTTTCCATCGGTGTTTACCCAACAAATTTGTTCCGTGCCAGTACCAAAACGATGGAGAGATGTGAACCTCATGAAATATGATGGAACGACTGATCCTGAAGATCATCTTTGCCATTTTGCAACTGCTATGGGAATAAACGAGTATAATGATGCCATGTTGTGTAGGACATTCCCTTCGACCTTAACGAAGATCGCGCTCACCTGGTTCACAAACCTTCCAAAAGGGTCTGTAACAAATTTTACCCAGATGTCCCACATCTTCACGTCCCATTTCGGAAGTGCGCGATCGAGAAAGAAGACCATGCTCGACCTTAATTCCATTAGGCAAGGAGCTGGGGAATCCTTGGGACACTTCTTCACTCGATTTACCAGCATGGTAGTTCAGATCCCCAACTTTAATCATGAATCAGCAATTATCATACTCATGGGTAATTTAGCAGAGGGAGACTTCAAGACATATATGTTTCGGAAGAAGCCAACTAGTTACGATGACTTAAGAGAGCGGGTGTCAAGGCAGATTGAGGCAGAAGAAGCAGCCGCGTCCAACTCTAAGGCGAATACAGGGAATCCAGGTCTCTTTGGGAAGCTTACTGGAAAATTCAGAAAAGAAAAGGCTAAGCCACCCAGGCATCATTCAGAAGCAATAGATTTTCGTCCCCGCCGCGATGAAGTGCATATGAATTTAGAAAGAGGACAGGGATCTCGCTACAGGGAAGATCACCCGCGTTCCTATAATCCGAGAGAGAACCGATATGGAAATCGTGATATGAGGTCTCCACCAAGAAGGGAGAATCGACCTGACCATAGGCCACGTTGGGAGGACCGAAACCCCAGGTTTGACGAATCTCATAATCCACATGAATGATTTTTCAGGCAACCGGATCAGCATAGAGATCTCCCTTTCCACAACCGAGGAAGAGGGAGAGGAAGAAGGGGACGCGGAGGTAGACACAACTATACGCCTGCAGTCCAGAGATCTGTCAACCAGAGAGAAGCTTAAAAGTCAGAGGCAGGCCAAATACCAGAACCTGAGGGTTTCATCAATACCCTCACAAGGGGGCTTTTCCATGGCTGGGTCCAGTAGACAGGAAAAAAGAAATTACGAAAGAGAAGGAAGACAACCACCGTCCGCGTCAAGCAGAAGAATTTCTCTTGCACAACATGAGAACATTTCCTTTTCCCCAAAGGACGATGAGGAAGTAAGGATGCCGTACTCAGACCCCCTGGTCATTCACGCTCAGATAGTCACCAAGACAGTAAAAAGAGTATTTATTGATACTGGGTCATCTGTTAACATCCTATCATAGGAGGCGTTTTCTCAAATGGGAATTTCTGCAGCATCGTTGAAACCATATTCAGGAACGCTAATCACGTTCTCGGGAGGAGAGGTACAAGTAGTAGGCACAATCGAGCTTACAGTTGTTTTGGGGACGTCCCCAAATAGACGCGTGGAAAATATTGTATTCACAGCAGTAAAGATTCCCACTGTATACAATGCTTTGCTGCGTCGCGTCTCACTCTATAAGTTCCAGATGGTAGTTTCAATCTACCACTTTGTGGGAAAGTTCCCTTTACTCGGAGGAGGAATTGGTGAGGTTCGTGGAAAACAACCAGAAAGTAGAAGCTGTTACCTAACTTCTATCAAGAAGAATAAAGAAGTGATGTGTATTAGTGAAAATTGTGAATCCGTAGTCGGGGACAACGACTCAACAGAACTTTCAAAAGCTGAACTAGAGGTTAGACCTTCAGAAGTAAAAATACCTACCGCGGATGAAAGAATTACGTATACACCCTTCTCAAACCCTGAAGAGAAGGTTTACTTGGGACAGGCACTGGAGACAGTAGAAAGAGTTCGAGTCTTAGAAATCATAGCGAAGTCAAGAGACGTTTGTGCATGGAATCCTCGAGATCTGCTGGGTGTCCCACCCGCAATAGCTTTGCATACCTTGAGAATTCGTTCAGGAACGAAACCCATAGTGCAGAACAAGAGAAAGATGGCTCCGGAGAAAGCTGCCGCGACAAAAGAGGAAACTGATAAACTTTTAGAAGCAGGTTTCATAGAGGAAGTAGAGGACTCAGATTGGTTCTCAAATGTGGTTTTAGTGAAGAAATCTAATGGGAAGTGGAGGATGTGCATCGACTTCACTGATCTTAACAAATCCTGCCCAAAGGATAGTTATCCATTACCGTCTATAGATGAACTCGTTGATGGAACCGCGGGTAACAAAGTCCTTAGCTTTCTTGATGCTTACTCAGGATACAATCAGATCAACCTGAACCCTTAAGACAAGAAAGCTACAACTTTCATCACCAACAAGGGGATATTTTGCTACCGCGTCATGCCTTTCAGACTCAGGAATGCTGGAGCAACATTTCAGAAAACAGTTGACCGGATCTTCCGTAATTAAATTGGCAGGAATGTATCGATTTATGTTGACGATATCGTGGTCAAAAGCGAGAGAGCAGAGGATCACGTGGCAGATCTACATGAGACTTTTGATTCTCTTCGAAGAGGAGGTTTGAACTTGAACGCGGAAAAGTGTGTCTTTGGGGTTGATTCCGGAAAATTCCTTAGTTTTATGGTTAGCCATAGAGGAATCGATGTGAATCCCGAAAAAGTCACAGCAATTCAGAATCTTCAACCACCGCGGACGATGAAAGAGTTACAATCTTTGAATGGAGCAGTAAATTATTTAAGCCGATTTTGCTCCTGCCTGGCGGACAGGTCATTACCTTTCTTTGCTCTGCTTAAGAAAAAGGGACCGATACGATGGACTCCCGAGTTACAGGAAGCATTTGGAAGTTTGAAAGTTTTTCTGTCATCACTTCCCACTCTTCAACAACCCGAGAAACAAGAAGTCCTTCATCTGTACCTATCAGTAAAAAGTGTCACCATCAGTGCAGTTTTGACGCGAGAAGAGAAATTCCTAGTTTATTACATTAGTCGTGTGCTGCAAGATGCTGAGACACGATATGAACCAGTAGAAAAAATGATTTTGTGCTTAATATTCGCGGCAAGGAGGTTGAGGCCATATTTCCAGGACCATCTTATCCGAGTTATGACGGACTTACCGATGCGTCAAATCCTTCACTCACCGTGTTTGTCAGGAAGAATGATGAAGTGGGCGGTCGAACTCACATAATTTGAAATAGAATATACCCCGCGGAAAGCAGCTCTCGCTCAGGTTTTAGCCGATTTTATTGGCGAAACAAGTTTTGAATTAAGTGCCCAAACAGAAAGAAGTGAGTGGACACTCAGGGTAGATGGTGCGGCCAACAAAGATGGGTGCGGAGCAGGGGTCACACTAACAGCACCGGATGAACGACAGTACAATTACACTTATAAATTGGACTTTCAGGCTACAAATAATGAGGCTGAGTACGAAGCCCTGCTCGCTGGACTAGAGATAGCTCTGGTTAAAGGGGCTAGGCAGGTATCAGTCTACACTGATTCAGAAGTGGTGACGCGGCAAATAACAGAGGAATATGAAGCGAAAACTGGTTTAATGCCTGATTATCAGAGAAAGGCACGGGCATTATCAAAGACTTTCTTAAGTTTTTGCCTAATAGTTGTTCCCAGAAGTGACAATCAGCAGGCGGACGCGTTAGCTTGTTTGGGAGCTGTTATGCCTGAGGAAGTAGGAAAAGAAGTGATCCTCGAAAGAATGAACAATCGAAGACTTATTCAGGAAGTCTACCAAGTGCAGGAAATTGAGATGGAAGATTGGAGGGCACCAATCGCGGACTATCTGGGCAAGCGTGTTCTACCTGAAGAAAGAAATGCAGCTAAGAAGATAATTGCCAAATCCTCTCGATTCACCATCAGGGAATGAAAGCTATACAAGAGAGGATATTGCCTCCCAGATTTGTTGTGCATATCAACGGAAGAAGGAAGTCTCGTAGTAGAAGAATTGCATGATGGAGTTTGTGCGCATCACCAAGGATGGAGGGCTGTTGTGGCCAAAGCAACCAGGATAGGATATTATTGGCCAACTATGAAGCATGATGTTCAAGATTATATTCAACAATGCGACGCGTGTCAAAGGTTTGGAAACTTGAATCACCGCCCTTCTGAGGTACTGAAAAGTATAACCGGTGCTTGCCCTTTTTCTGTCTGGGGAATGGACATTCTAGGTCCGTTTCCCACTGCTTCCGGTCAGTTAAGATATATTTTGGTCTTGGTTGATTATTTCACAAAATGGGTGGAGGCCGAAGCAATGGGATTAGGTTTCCCACTGCTTACGGATGATGGACCTCAATTTGATTGTGAAACAATTAGAGATTTCTGCGTCGGTCTAGGCATCAACCTCAAAATCTCGTCCGTGGCTCACCCGCAGAGGAACGGGCAGGCAGAAACAACCAATCGACAATTGTTATATGGGATACAAAAGAAACTTGGCAACATAGCAAAAGGACGGTGGGCAGAACTTCTACCTTTAGTACTCTGGTCCTACCGCACGTCAGCAAAGACTCCAACTGGAGAAACCCCGTTTTCTTTAGTGTTTGGTATGGACGCGGTTATCCCAATTGAAAGATTGGTTCCTTCACCGCGAATAATGGCATACGACCAATACACCAACGATGAAGCATTAGAATTCGAGCTCCATCTCATAGAAGAACGCATGATGACGGCAGCCTTGAAGGAGCAAGAATACAAGAGGAGGCTCTCCAAATACCGGGATAGACGAATTCACCCGCGGCATCTCAAGGAGGGGGATTTGGTGCTACGCCAAGCTACCTCTGGAGGGAAACTAGACCCTAACTGGGAAGGACCTTATGTGATCATCAAAGAAGTTCAAGAAGGTGCGTACAAGCTCAGTACCCCTGAAGGTATCGTTCTGAACAAGACTTGGAATGCGGACAATCTAAAAAAGTACTATGTGTAATCACCGGGTAGCTATATGAACATAAAACTTAGTCGCCCCCGCAAAAATTAAATAAAGAGGTTAGAGGGCGCTTTTTATCATGTCTTGCACCTAAGGAATTTTATAATAAGTCATGGGACGCTGGAGCTTGGCTCCGCGTCAGGCCTCTGATCGAATCCGCATTCTCAGAGATGATATTTTATAATAAGTCCTGGGACGCTGGAGCTTGCCTCTACGTCAGGCCTCTGATCGAATCCGCATTCTCAGAGATGATATTTTATAATAAGTCCTGGGACACTGGAGCTTGCCTCCGCGTCAGGCCTCTGATCGAATCCGCATTCTCAGATATGATATTTTATAATAAGTCCTGGGACGCTGGAGCTTGGCTCCGCGTCAGGCCTCTGATCGAATCCGCATTCTCAGAGATGATATTTTATAATAAGTCCTGGGACGCTGAAGCTTGGCTCCGCGTCAGGCCTCTGATCGAATCTGCATTCTCAGAGATGATATTTTATAATAAGTCCTGGGACGCTGGAGCTTGACTCCGTGTCAGGCCTCTGATCGAATCCGCATTCTCAGAGATGATATTTTATAATAAGTCCTGGGACGCTAGAGCTTGGCTCCGCGTCAGGCCTCTGATCGAATCCGCATTCTCAGAGATGATATTTTATAATAAGTCCTGGAACACTGGAGCTTGGCTCCGCGTCAGGCCTCTGATCGAATCCACATTCTCAGAGATGATATTTTATAATAAGTCCTGGAACACTGGAGCTTGGCTCCGCGTCAGGCCTCTGATCGAATCCACATTCTCAGAGATGATATTTTATAATAAGTCCTGGGACGCTGGAGCTTGGCCCCGCGTCAGGCCTCTGATCGAATCCGCATTCTCAAAGACAATATTCTATAAAATTCTTGGACGTTGGACCTTGGCTCCGCGTCATACCTCAGGTCAAATCTAAACACTCAAAGATCCAAACTCCACGACCGATCTCTGTTGAAGGCAATCTAGAAAAAAGAGACATGGTTTTCATGAACCCTCCTGAAACCCCCAAAGTTTTCGAATTTTCGAAGGAAATTGTGGCTATAAATCCACCATTAAAATAAAAACACCCAAGGATAAAACATGACAACACGTTCAAAAGGGTTGACAATTTAGGATGAAAAAACAAGCGTCCATCAGCTCACGTCCGCGGAGCCCGAGCCGGGATAAGACGAGTTCTGCACTTACTTAAGCGAAATCCATTTGAAGGAGGACCTTCTGACTCCGGAGAAGCCCACTCCACATCTACCTCATCCCCCACAGCATCTACGATCTGGACATCAAAGCGATTTCCTCCCTTATGGATAAAGGTTAAAGAGGAACCAATGTGGATGCTGTGTGACTCGGCGAAATCATTCCAGCCTCCCCTTAAAAATGGAACCCTATAGTCTCCGCGTATAACCTCCACCGGGAAGTCCCGAAGAATCCTGGTTGACAAAAGAACGCTCCTGGGAAGATCTGGCCCAAGTCTATCTTCAAAACATAGTGGCAAAGACTAACAAGAAATAGATTTTAAGGAATGTTAAAAGATAAACTGACCTAGTAAAGGAAAAATTCAGCAATTAAGGAACTAACCAAGCGGAGAAGTTGCTCAGGAAAACTAATCCTCTCAAAAAAGGACCAAGGTGAACCAACAGAGAAAGGCATAACGAAAGCATACAACAAGTCTGGTTGTCCTTCCCCCCATACTCTCTTTTATAGAGCACGTAAACAATACTGGACATGTGTCGAAAACAGAAATATGGGGCAAATAAATTCGAAAGGTCAAATGATTGAGACAAAAAACCACAGGCGCCATGCATGAGATAAACAGTAAACGCTATTACTGAACTTCTCAGAAATCCCGTGAGAAGTATATCACAACAAATAGATCTCGAAAGACTAAAACAATCACACCATTAACATACGTAACTGAGAACTCCCCAGAAACAATTATCAAAGGCCTGACAAACAACAAAGTTACGACCAAAATAACAAAGAAGCTTAAAGCCTTATTCCATTATAAAAGTACAGTTTAATATCCATTCGAAGCTGCAACGCGGAGGGTAGGATCATCATGATTTCCCCCGCGTGGATCCACCACCCGAACTTCAAAACGAGCCTCACCCATATGAGTAAAAATCATGGAGACCCCCCGTTCAAAACCATGCGATTCCACGAAATCTTTCCATCCGCGGCCAAGGTAGAGAAGACCACCGTTACACCGCTCTATACAAACAAGGAAATTGCGCAGCAGATGAGAAGAAAGTAAAACCTGGCTAGGAACGGGATCCACGTACTCCTCCTCAAACCTAAGTGGAAGCAACTAAAAAATAGAAGGAAAATATAAACCAAAAGGAAGTTCTCTAAAAGAAGTTAAAATTTAGTATAATTAGCTCACCAACTGCAAGAACTGTTCGGGATAATCGATCGCTTGGAAAAAAGCCCATCGTGGTTCTGGCCCAAAAACCCCGTCCGCCCTAAATGACAGGGGAGGGATTATAATGGATCCCCGCATCTCGATAAAATTAGAGGAAAACAGTAAAGATCCTCTTGCTTGTATTGTCGATCACGGGGGAACAATTGAACAGGAAAAAGAAGAATTGCATGCATGACATGCAATGGGTGACACAACCCCCAAGGGCACGCGTCTCCCTTTCTCTAAAAATAAAGTTAACCAGAGAAGAGTCTTTTCCCAAAATTAGTAAAAGTAAATTACAAAGGAGGAAATTAAAATTACTTTTTGATAAAAAGCGATAAAACCAACGGCAGGAAAGCCTCACGCAACAAGTATAAAACACGCTTGGGTATCCATAAGTGATGAGCAATCCTAAAACAAGATGGATCCACACACCACAGCCTAGGGCTTTTTATAGAGTCATTATGAGGGAGGAACAACTTCAAACTCTTCGGCTCCCCCTCATGTATGTTCTAATCGACGAAGATGCTCACACTCAAGCTAGGCTCTGGTCCCGCTCCAACCAGGAACACGAAGTGAATGTGGATAAGGATGAAGATGGCTTATTCTGGATGACTCAAGGATGGCCCGCCTTTAAATAAGCAAATCGAGTCAATGTAGGGTCGGCTTTGATTTTCACCTACATGGGCGATTCCATCTTTGAAGTCAACGTTGTCAGCCCAGACAACGAAGAAAATGGAGAGGTAGGCCATCCCTAGATTCCTACTCGGTTCTTCGCGTCAATGATGTAACAAGTTTAGAGGGATCCAACCCCTGAGAAAGGTTTCTGTACGCTGTTTCGTATTATTAATAATAAAGGATCCCTCCTTCTATTTCATTTCTAAAAACACAAGGGTACAGCAAGGAGAATCATGGATTCCCTTATTTCTTTATTTTACAAAAGCTTATATCAAAAGATCGGTTTACAAACTCCTAAAACATGACGCGGAGATGACTTAATTGGAGCTGCATGATGAAGAAATCGAGTCTAGGGTAGCCTCATGATCATCCTCGATTTCACGACGCGGACAGACGTGGAAGGAAACGTTACCCTTATGAAAAAACATCATAGCACTTCCTATTCCCAGGTGGTGAAGCATAAGGAACTCATCCCAACCATTATCAATCTGAAAAAAGACCATTCTCACTCCAACATACGGCCACGGGAAAATCACGAACGAGATACGTTGAAAGAAAAGCCCACCGAGGCGGAAGAGGCCCATATTCAGCCTCAAACTGGGGAGGCATAACCTACATATCAATAAAACCAAGACCTAATATAGGAAGCCCAAACTCACTAGCCGAGAAAGCTGTTCCACATTCTCAATCTTTTGAAAAAAAGCCCAAGGATTAAAGCTTCCTGGAGACAAGATAATTGCAATGGCACGATCGTTTGACACAACATGGGAGGCAGCAAAAAGGATGAAGATTAAGGCTTTAAAAAGAAAAATCCATCCTGAGGAATGAAGACAAGTGGTAAAAGATTTCAAACATCCGGACCAACCCATTCAACACTTGGAGAGTTCGGAATATAAATATGTAAATATTTACTACAATCAAAACATACGATCAATACTAATGTTTCGACAAAAGAGATCTTCAACCCATATTCAAAATAAAAGAAGTATCTCAATGATATACCAAAAAACAGGAAACCACATACAGGTTCCCAAAATCCATAAAAGTTTCATCCCGCATAAAACCAAAGATCAAAGCCTACTAAGGAGTGGCTGCCTTCTCAACTTCTTCCTCCGCGTCCTCAGCGTCATCATCTTCAGAATAAGAATCCTCCGCGGCCATCTCCTCCTTTGAAAGTCCCCAGCCAGCACTCTCCAGGCTAGGCTCAAACTTTTCCAGAGGAACACTCGGGTTGCTTGACAAACGTGTAACGCTTTGGTTGATCCCTGCAACCATTCCCTTCCGAAAATAGCTAAAGCACCTATCCTTCAAAATACTAGAACCCTTCGAAGTCTGGAGGCAAGATTTAGCCACGGAGGATAAGAAGGAGATACCAACCTCAGTTTTTATCCACTCGGAAGATAAGTAATTCAAACCTTCAGGACCCTGAAGCCATTGGAGGGCCACATCTAGATCTAAACGCGCCTTGATTGTATCAAGTTCTTGTTTAGTAATGGACATTTCCTCGCGAAGGATGGAGAAATCCTCTTCCATTTTATCAACAATGGCCTGTCTAGTTTGGAGGAGCTCCCGCGAAGCCCCTTCAGCAACTTCTAGCTCTTTGACGCGAGAGATGGCAAAGTTCGAAGAAATTTTTAAATCATCATATTTCTTCTGTAAAACTGCCATAGCTTCTTTCCGAGCTTGCACCTCCTCATGAAGGTCAGCTGACCTTTTCTTAAACTTCTCCACTGAGGTCGGGTATCCCCCTATATTCCCCAATATTCGAAGCTGATGGTTCAGTTTTTTAATTTCTTCTTCTTTCTTTCTAAGATCCTCCTCACCACATACCATACGCCTTTCAACATCCGGTTGAATCACCCTTAACTATAAGAAGCGAGGTAAAAGTAAGAAAGATTGAAAATAAACCGCGCCAGGTTAGTTGGAAGAGTAATGGGATCTAATCGTCTGATCTATCCTTGCTCTGGGAGACAACACTTCTTAGCTGGAAAAGCAAGACCTTGTAAGTCAATCAGATCGAAGCCTGGGATAGGGAATTCACGAAGAGTCGCTACACCCTCCAAAAAGAGCCCCCTTTTGTCTGTAGCCGATGACCCAACAGTAATGGCAACCTTCCTCCTTTTTTATTTAGAAGTCTCAGGCGCGGACGGACAAACACGTTTCTCTCGAGATACAGGAACCAATGAAGAAGATTCAACTAAAGCCCCGGTCTCATCCGCGATACTCATGTCAACATTCGACGCCACTTCTAGGACCTGGAGAGGAACAGGAGGATCATTGGCTACCAAACTCGATTTCTTCTTCTTCCCAGATTTGGCCTTATGCCGCTTCAAAAGTGCATCCAAATCCATTTTGTCTAAACACAAGAATACATTACCCAATAAGTTATCCATTGAAGAAAGACAAAACATAAAGACACAAATTTATATACCGAAAGAAACAAATAAACAAAGAAGCCACCTAGTCGCGGATGAGGCATACTCAAGCCAGCCATCTCAAGACGAAACGCGGATAACATTTTATCCCACGGAAATCTAGGAGTATGAGAAAACGATAGCTTGAACTGAGAAAGATTGGAAATTTTTGATTCCATCACAGAGCAAAAAAGGCCCCGGAACTGTTCGAAAGTTAAAGTCTTGCCCAGATCTGTCGCGGACCAAAAACCACTTGTACTTCCAATTTGGCTTACTAGACAACCTTTCCATGTACCCACAACTTGAGTTGCACTGGTAAAATCTTGAATCTTGAGTTCCCTTTTTTAAGGAAAAAATGTTGAACATTAACTTCAAAGAAGGAGCAACACCAATCTCCTTGCACCTCATAATAAAACTGGTAAAAAACATCCAACCATTAGGGATGATCTGAGTAGGACTCAAATTATATTCCTCCAAAAACTTCGAGAAAAAAGGATGTAAAGGAAGTCGGAAGCCTTGAGATAAGCTAGCTACATATACGACCAAACAATCTTCGTAAGCGTCCAGACAACCACCTCCTTCCTCAGGAAGACATAATTCTACACCTGCTGGCCAGGGGAAGACTTGCGAAAGAGCGTCAAGATCTTCTAAGTTCAAAAGAGTAGTACAACCCCTCAACTTACTCACAGGAGACCTCCACGGATGAATCCTATCAAGCACAACTGGTGGACGACTGGTTGGAGGTGAAAGAGGTTTAAAATCTCCCAATAAAAGACAAGTATCTAAATCCCCTAAGTTATACACTGGGGTGTCTAAATCGGTCAAGTTCTCCTTAGAACAGATCTTCTTCGAATTTTCCGCTAAACCAATTGGAGGAAGCTCATAAGGAATCCAAACCTCCTCCGACTCTTGATCCACAGACTGAGAAATAGATGAAGCCCCCGCGTCCACCTAAGAACTAGCACCCGATTCATCCACAACCCTTGGATTTTCATCTTCCGCGCATCCCTTCGAAGAAGAAGAAACTGTGTAAGGTGAAGAATAGTAATCAGGGTCAGAACACTTCCGGCGCCTTCTCACCTTAATAGGACTACCAGTAGGACCAACTCGATCCGGAGTAGACGCGGATGTGGAAGAAGATGACTCCGACGAAGAATCATTAGAGTTGGAAGAAGAACTCCCAGAACAGGAAGAAAGTGTCTTTGGGGACGGACGCGCCTGAGAGGATGAAGCGACACCACTCCTCCATCCTTCACCCCTCTCAAAATCTTCTAACAAATCACGCTTCTCACTGAGACTAGCCATTTCCAAAGAAACTAGAAGAACATCGCGTGAAATTTCACTAATACAAAGCAAAATCTCAACCAAAAAACACATTCAGGGACAAACTTGCACCCAAGCTTACGATCTAAATGTCAAAAGTTTAAAAAAACTAAACAAGGAAAAATCAAGAACAGTTTAGAACAAAGAGAAATACCTTGAAAAGCTGAAGGAAACCGCCGGAAAATTCAAGCAAACAACCGGAAACCTAGAAAACCGCCGCCGGAAAACCTAGAGATGGATAAGGATCGATAAAATCTCTGGAAAAGCAGAAGAAGACAAGTGTGGGGTCAAAAAGAAACGGGACAGGGTAACTTATAGGAAATTACTGACGTTTGAACTTCCGAGCCTATATGGGCCTGATGGGCCCAAATTGGGCCAAAGATCTATGAAGAAAAAGCCCATCACCTCTAAATTAGAATTATACTAGTAACGAAACTACAGATGTTTTCTTGAAGAATCTTTATCGATCCGCGTCAATCCCAGGTTGGAATCAACTCGGCCCGAGGAGCTGTGACTAAACCAATATTAAAAACATCCGTAAAGATATAAAAATAGCAGAGTAAGAAACACCAATCAGTTAAAGAAAAAGGAAATAACATTATCCCAAGTTCTGTCCGCGGATAATTATCCAAGAGCTGACTCATGAATAATCATCCGTGGATAGCATAGAATAGGCACGTGGCGGCCATGCCCACCCCCCACGAGTAGAACACGTGTCGAACGGCGAACACTGTAACGGCCCGGAATTATGATTTCCGGGTTACGTTTCAAGGGATAAAACCCCTTGTTCGGATCTTGCAATTCAGGTACGGGTTGAGTTTTAAAACAAAATATTTGTACTAAAAGAAGGGATTTCGAACCCTTAAAGATCGCGGATCCATTGGAGATCAAATACCTGCCTTAGTCTAATCGTGAAATCGAGCGAAAGCAAAAATAAGGTTGAGTTTAAATACCATCCGAAAGGGAGTATTAAAAGAGAGGAAGTGTGGTGGTCTCTCAACCTCTCGATCTAACGCCAAAAGTCTGAACCCGCCAAGCATCCACATAAGCAACGATAACGGCTAGTGATTACCTGAATCTAAAAAAAATGAGGGGGATCTGGGTCAATCATCAGGTCACTCATGCGCGTATGTAAACACACTCTGAGAGGCATATAATAAGCATCCTACTCTTAAGATGAAATGCGTAATGCCATGCGTAAATTAAATCACGTATATATATTGACAGTTTAATATAATGCAGAAAGCGATAAATGGATCCACACAGAATGCCAAGTGGCATGTCCCTCTCGTACCTCCACCCCCCTTCCGATAGGGCGGACACTGGCCAGTTCGGTGCTATAGCATAGCAAATTCCTCGTGGTGGTGCACAACCCACGGCATCATCATATCATATCATATCATATCATCGCTTGCCCGATGGTGTTGGGCTATCATATCATGCTCATATAGACTCGATTGACCCAGGGTACCCGATGAGGCTGGGCTACCCTATGACCCTAGCAAAGACTCTAGGACTATCACAGATAACGGCCGTTCTCTTGCAAGGACATATAGCAATCATATGATTTTCATTTTAGCTCCTAAGCATGATTCTAAGTCGTATGGTGCATGGACACTAGCCTACTATATAACACCCAGTGCATAGAGCGCCCATCATGAGTAAGTTCAAAGAACTTACCTGGAGTAGCAGATCAGCAAGACGAAAAGCAGCAAGGTATAAGCAAGCAAGTTACAGATCACCTAGCAATTATTAATAAATATGCATAAGTAAACTGCACAAAACGGGATCCATTTACCACTACATAACATGCCCACCAATCCATTAATCATAGCATCATCAACATTCTTTATCTCAACTTATGGCAACATCTTATATCATCTTATTCCATTGTCATTTCCATTACTCGCTCAATCATACTGCAATCCATATAATCTCACTAGCTAGTCAAGTTGTTATTTAAAACAATTACTTCAAAATTATATTTAGCCATTTCTAATTCATAAAATATTTAATCTTTAAAAATACTTCCAAAAATCCATTTAAATAATCCCGACATACTTTACTTTAATTTAAAATCATTCTTCTAGGGACTTAAATAATTTTCAACCGTTACTAAATAATTCAATTTATATACTTTAAAACCGACCCCTTTTAAATACCGACACACAAATCGATTTCTAAATAATCAATTATCGGAAATCGGTTAAACTATTAATTAATAAATCTAATAAATAAATAAATAACAAATAAACCCAAACCGAACCAACGCTTTTAACCCAAACCGAACCGAACCCGCATAAATCTCAACCGGTTAAACAAAATAATGAAACGAAGGAGTGGGGCCACGTATGCTGACTGGGCAGGGGCCCCGCTTGATCCATCTTCTTCCTCCAATTTCGAAATGAGCTGCCCTCGCCTGAACCACGCCGATCGACGCCGTTCATCCATCCCGGATCCCGCCCTCGAGATTCTCCTGCCTCCCCGCTCGCCGGACCGGCTCACGCTCGCAGCCAACACTCTCGCACCCGCTCACGCCCTCGCGGCGCTCTCATGCCCGCGTTTGCCTCTCCTCAGGCCGCTCGCTCACGCACAGTTGCTGCTCGCTCACGCTCTCGCCTACGCCCTCGAGCTGTCGGAGCTCTCGAGCTCGCTCGACTCCCCACACTCAGCTCTCGCTCACCCCCAATTAGCCCAAACATCGAAACAATTCAAGACATCGAATGAGAGAGAAAAGAAGGCTAGAGAGCTCACCGAGAAATTTCGCGACTTCGGAGCTCTCGATCGGAGTTCTGAGCGTCGTCGGAGGCTCCCGATGGATCGTCGGACCTGCGTGGGACATGGATGAGCGTGATGGTGAAGTCCGGGAGTGGCTTCGATCGAAGACGGAATAGAATCGCTTACCGGAACATGGCTCGCGATCGAACATGGGAGGAAGAGCTTCGGTGGTGGTGCTGTGAGCTCTCAACGGATCGCTAGCTTCGTCGGACTTCGGCTTCGCGATGATGAGGTGCTTCTGCTGGCGCCGATGGTGATCGATGGAGGGCGATTAAGGTGATGAGTGAAGAAGTGATGGAGATGGTGAGCAAGAGACGGTGATGGCGATGATGCTTGTGAGTGAGGGTGACGATGAATGAAAATGGAGCGGGGTTGGTGAACCGATGGGAGCGGGAGAGTGAGGGAGGGAATCAGTTAAGGTGATGGTGAAGAACGATGACGACAGTGATGGTGACCAAGTGAAAGTGACGGGGTGAAGTAGGCAGGGGATGGGTTCGGGTTGCAGGGTAAGGTAGGAGGGAGTGGGTGAGGTTAGGGTGTGAAATTGGTTAAAACAATACCCGGAAATAAATTCCAAATACGCAAATTTTGAATCCCGCAATTAGTCCTCAAACGTTAGTTTTTCCGACTCTCGCTCTCTCGATCGATTAGATTTTTTTAAAGTCGACGGATATTGCCATCCGATAATTATTTTGAGTTTTTGAGGTGAAAGGACGGAAATTATTTGCCAAATTTTATATTCCGATTTAATTTCATTTTTAATTCTCTCTTTATTTTTTTTTTTTCCGCAAAAATTAGGATTTAAAAATCCGAGCCTTTACATCATCCACCTCTAAAAACAAGTCTCGTCCCCGAGACTAAAATCATTTTAAAACAGGGGATGAAGTTTTAAAGCGATGAGTCCAAGGATCATGTCATTGATCCCGTAAACACCTCATAAGTGCCCCTATGAGGTACTCACAGTACCGTTGTCGTGATCATAATATCCCCAAATAGACCGTAGTAAGAATGTAATATGGGCCCCTACCACATCCTTACTCCGACTCTTTGGCCATATCATAACTCAAATATTATTATCCACTTCGTGAGGCGCCATAATGTAAATCCAGTCCCGAATGATTCAAAAGAGTTTTGCAAATGGAAAGATTGACCTCGAAATCGTTAAAATTCTTGATAGGATTTATTCTTTTAAAATCCAAGTTAGTATTTTTCAAATTCGTTCAAAATCTTCAAATTCGACGTTAGTCAAGCAATTTCACATCACGAGAGGTGGAATCATCCACCTCTAAAGACTAATCTCATATTCTCTTCCTAGTTTCCGAATCAAATCAATCATCGTTCTCAACTCAGCATGAACAAAAGTAAACCAACTCATCAACTCATAACATCATTAGCCACCTCTCATGTGGCAAATCTCAACATCAATCATGATAATCTCAACCACATAACATTTTTACCCATAACATAAATCATACCATCCCTTCAAAACATGCCAAAAGCAATAACAAAATCTCAACATCATACCACGAGACATAAGGCATATCTACATCATACTGAAGGCATCACAAGTCCGTGATCGAATTCTCATAACTTATCATGCAAGCACACATGTCAATAGATCAATGGGCTAGGTGTCACGGGGTTAGTATGTCAATACACATCATCAATTAATTCAGAGAGGATTAAGAGTTCGAACGGAGGACACTCCTGCTTGCAAGTCATATCGTACTCAGTAATCGTCATCCTCAAAACGTGCTTGTCTTGCTAAAATCATTGATCCTGAGGCCCGTGGGTTATGGGCCCACGCCTTCGCGGCGTTGCTCTATCGCTATCGGACTTCCCATTTCCTCTTTCATGCGGTCGCTCGTCCAACGTGTCGCGTAGGAGTTCAAGTTAGCGAAGATAGGGGAGGGACAAGAGCGGACAACCCAATGTTCCTTTCGGAACAAACACAGACCAATCCTAAAGATGACAACTAGAGACGAAACTCCGACCTGAGAATAGCAACGATGCCCTTATGGAAGTCTATTAAGTTATAATCGCGACAAGCAAACACGAATTCATCACGGAGCATGTCAATCACACTAATCCACGCTAACATGTAACTATATCGGGGGAGCAACATTCGTATTAATTTCCAACGACACGATCGATTCCTATACTGATGCATGCGAGACAATATAGTAGTCTATTATTCCATGAAAGCAGATATCCCTAGCAACTTAAACAAGTTATGCGGAATCAAGAATGATCATGCAGGATTCGAGGTCATGTGGGATTTAACGACGATGACGAGTATGGTGTATATGAACGAATGCACAAGCATGGTGTACGCATCAATAGGTGAGGTCAAATATGGCCTGGCGAGGTGTAATATAACAACCAGATTAAGCGTCATACGAGAACACATAGGAGCAACCTAGTAACTATCTCATCCGAACACACTGGTCATATAATAGGTCAAACATGGTACGTAATCATACGACGATATACATTTAGAAAACACATGTCCTACATTATACTAGCGACACATAATGTGATACAAGCATAGTCAAGAGTCATTAAAAGGGGTTCAACAGGATGTTCACGAAACATGAGGCATCATCAAAAGTAACAAGATGGACATCATGTGCAATAGATTATAATCATGCTAGGAACGAATCATCATAGGGCACATATAAGGGTACAATAGTTATCATATCATAGAATAGGTAAAAGATGTAATCATTTAGCGAGTCATATTGGAAATCATAAGCCCTACATGATACTACTAGCACATAACGAATCATGACCACAATCAAGGTAACTCGACTAAATTTATTCTAACATTCACGCGTCATGCATATGCGAAATGATATAACGTGGTGTGTGATCATGCGAGGTGCCAAGTCATACATCTATGCCAGCACTAGAGGAATTCATAAGGTAATAGGGGAAACACTCCCGAGCGATAACATGTAGGCATGCTAGGATAAACCATCATATAAAGCAACTGATCATCGAATTCAACATCAATCTAATTTGCATGAGTAAGATATTTCAAGGTGATAGAAAGAGGGAAGGATCACACTATGAGAGACCCAACTCGAGAGGGAATCAACAATAATGCAAGCAAGGTATAAATTCGCACAAGTCACAACCAATGGTCCTACATGATACTAAAGACTTAACATGACATTCGATACATACATGCGCTTGAATGACCAACACATCGATGTGCAAGAAATCCTATGAACATAATCCGTCGATATAGAAGCATGAGGGGAATATAGCAATGCATAATGCAAACCTACGCAACTGGCAATATGACAAGCATACAAGGTATGTATTCCAACTCAACAACCATTTTAATAAGGCATGCATTTACCAAGACATCACGTTAAATAGCATGATCACAATTGAACTACTAATTTAGTCAACAAACCACGGGTAACATCGACTAATCATGCAGGGAAAATTATCTTACGACATTCATACAAGGGAAATGTAGCACACTATCATGGGCCTAATCTAGGGGAAGACAATAACTATATACATACATTTATCATGCAATTCATGCTTCAAATCAGCCGTTAGTACGACCAATACAACAGGTCAATTAGACATGCGAAGGCGACATATAATCAGGACAGGAAGCAAGGTGCAACACGGAACCTAAGCAATGGGGAAAGCATGGGTACAAAATGTCATACAACCACGAATTTACATTTAGGATCATCATCTTAACATGTACTGGAAATTACGTGTCATATACGGCATGTTGACATCAAGTTATAACACATAATCATCAAGTATGGAAGTCACCCTATCATGATACAAGAACTGAACGATCACACTATCATGAACCTATTTACAGGGAGAACATTAATCATGCGGCTTCCTAACACATGACATTTACATTCATGCAGTAGTATGACGGTGCAACATACCGAGTAGGGCATGCTGGGAGGATAGACACGTAACATGTGTAACTTGGACTCGCACAATGGCCATCATGAGGTCATAAAAAAATTAAAGCATGCATTCATCAAGACTCAATTATACCACATATTCCCCATCCAACGCAACTAATCACACAACAATATCAAGTGCAAACAACCAACAATCATTAATCTGATGAATACAAAATAGATGGGCATGTTGTAGATTCTTGTCATAAAACAAGTAATAAGCATCAAGGCGTCATCCACTAGTATGCTAAAGATATCATTTACAGGCATTCATACGAAGAAGAGTTTATCACACTATCATGGACCTAACCCAGGAGAAAACAATTATCATGTAGGTTTATATCATGTGGTTTATACGCTTCCAATCAATCATTAGTACAACTAATACAATAAGTCAAGTAGGCATGCTATGGCAACGTAATCACGATAGAGAGTGAGACATAACACAAGACTTGATCAATGTAACTAATCACAGATGTAATAACATGAGCAACATTTTACAAATAAGCATTTTGCAAGATACATGCAGGAGGTTACAAAATCATGCCATGCAGTTCAGAGAGAGTCACCATTACAACCGGACAGAAATCCCTAAGGGCAACCATTGACCTTCCCGAACTGACTCATCACCCCTATTTCTCGTGGGACCTTGGTACGTATGACTCTTTGTGGCAAGAAAACCTCGGTTGATCATCATAAGAATCAAGGAAGACAACCCCGGAAACACCTTACTTTTGACTCAAAATGACATCAAGAACTATCTTTCAATACTCACTCAGACAACCTCCATATACATACATGAGTTTCTGACGCAATGTGTTTACCTACCCGATTCCCATGAAAGATACTGACATCCGGGAGAAAGACTCGATAGAACCGTCAAAGGGTTAACAAACATAGTGGAAGGGCTATTTCACACAAGCTGGGTTGACCACATAGAATTAAGGGTACTCCCACTATCCCGTTTGTACAGATCAGTCGATACACATTTAATTGTTAGGCATACCAATCAGACTTTAGCATATCAAGCACTCAGCATAGAATTAGTCAATGACAATTATAATGACCTCCTTCGAGGGAGATCGTACTCAGTCTCAATATATAAAGCACATAAAGCTATCTAATGTCACTCTTCGAGGAGCGACTGACCGGAGGGGCAAAAACCTCGCGATCCTACCTAACTTGCCACTCCAACCACCTTGGTGCAAATTCCTTGGAGTCTTCCGGACCCTCTGTAAAGAGCAAGCTAATATTTTGCCTACCGTTCCAAACTACACCCAATAGGGGGGGTCTAGCGCCTTTACTACCCAATCGTGTCCCCGTTTCGTCGATTCTCCTTTTTTATTACAACTCGAGTTCATTACTTAGTTCAATTTTAGTTAAGCACCTTAAATTCATTTTGCCCCTTTAAATCCTTTTCAAAAAGTCCTTGAAACTCGTGGGCGGTTTTCAAAACACACACTCGACCCTTGTGTACCCGAATTGCACAACCTGGGCTCTGATACCATCTTTGTAACGGCCCGGAATTATGATTTCCGGGTTACGTTTCAAGGGATAAAACCCCTTGTTCGGATCTTGCAATTCAGGTACGGGTTGAGTTTTAAAACAAAATATTTGTACTAAAAGAAGGGATTTCGAACCCTTAAAGATCGCGGATCCATTGGAGATCAAATACCTGCCTTAGTCTAATCGTGAAATCGAGCGAAAGCAAAAATAAGGTTGAGTTTAAATACCATCCGAAAGGGAGTATTAAAAGAGAGGAAGTGTGGTGGTCTCTCAACCTCTCGATCTAACGCCAAAAGTCTGAACCCGCCAAGCATCCACATAAGCAACGATAACGGCTAGTGATTACCTGAATCTAAAAAAAATGAGGGGGATCTGGGTCAATCATCAGGTCACTCATGCGCGTATGTAAACACACTCTGAGAGGCATATAATAAGCATCCTACTCTTAAGATGAAATGCGTAATGCCATGCGTAAATTAAATCACGTATATATATTGACAGTTTAATATAATGCAGAAAGCGATAAATGGATCCACACAGAATGCCAAGTGGCATGTCCCTCTCGTACCTCCACCCCCCTTCCGATAGGGCGGACACTGGCCAGTTCGGTGCTATAGCATAGCAAATTCCTCGTGGTGGTGCACAACCCACGGCATCATCATATCATATCATATCATATCATCGCTTGCCCGATGGTGTTGGGCTATCATATCATGCTCATATAGACTCGATTGACCCAGGGTACCCGATGAGGCTGGGCTACCCTATGACCCTAGCAAAGACTCTAGGACTATCACAGATAACGGCCGTTCTCTTGCAAGGACATATAGCAATCATATGATTTTCATTTTAGCTCCTAAGCATGATTCTAAGTCGTATGGTGCATGGACACTAGCCTACTATATAACACCCAGTGCATAGAGCGCCCATCATGAGTAAGTTCAAAGAACTTACCTGGAGTAGCAGATCAGCAAGACGAAAAGCAGCAAGGTATAAGCAAGCAAGTTACAGATCACCTAGCAATTATTAATAAATATGCATAAGTAAACTGCACAAAACGGGATCCATTTACCACTACATAACATGCCCACCAATCCATTAATCATAGCATCATCAACATTCTTTATCTCAACTTATGGCAACATCTTATATCATCTTATTCCATTGTCATTTCCATTACTCGCTCAATCATACTGCAATCCATATAATCTCACTAGCTAGTCAAGTTGTTATTTAAAACAATTACTTCAAAATTATATTTAGCCATTTCTAATTCATAAAATATTTAATCTTTAAAAATACTTCCAAAAATCCATTTAAATAATCCCGACATACTTTACTTTAATTTAAAATCATTCTTCTAGGGACTTAAATAATTTTCAACCGTTACTAAATAATTCAATTTATATACTTTAAAACCGACCCCTTTTAAATACCGACACACAAATCGATTTCTAAATAATCAATTATCGGAAATCGGTTAAACTATTAATTAATAAATCTAATAAATAAATAAATAACAAATAAACCCAAACCGAACCAACGCTTTTAACCCAAACCGAACCGAACCCGCATAAATCTCAACCGGTTAAACAAAATAATGAAACGAAGGAGTGGGGCCACGTATGCTGACTGGGCAGGGGCCCCGCTTGATCCATCTTCTTCCTCCAATTTCGAAATGAGCTGCCCTCGCCTGAACCACGCCGATCGACGCCGTTCATCCATCCCGGATCCCGCCCTCGAGATTCTCCTGCCTCCCCGCTCGCCGGACCGGCTCACGCTCGCAGCCAACACTCTCGCACCCGCTCACGCCCTCGCGGCGCTCTCATGCCCGCGTTTGCCTCTCCTCAGGCCGCTCGCTCACGCACAGTTGCTGCTCGCTCACGCTCTCGCCTACGCCCTCGAGCTGTCGGAGCTCTCGAGCTCGCTCGACTCCCCACACTCAGCTCTCGCTCACCCCCAATTAGCCCAAACATCGAAACAATTCAAGACATCGAATGAGAGAGAAAAGAAGGCTAGAGAGCTCACCGAGAAATTTCGCGACTTCGGAGCTCTCGATCGGAGTTCTGAGCGTCGTCGGAGGCTCCCGATGGATCGTCGGACCTGCGTGGGACATGGATGAGCGTGATGGTGAAGTCCGGGAGTGGCTTCGATCGAAGACGGAATAGAATCGCTTACCGGAACATGGCTCGCGATCGAACATGGGAGGAAGAGCTTCGGTGGTGGTGCTGTGAGCTCTCAACGGATCGCTAGCTTCGTCGGACTTCGGCTTCGCGATGATGAGGTGCTTCTGCTGGCGCCGATGGTGATCGATGGAGGGCGATTAAGGTGATGAGTGAAGAAGTGATGGAGATGGTGAGCAAGAGACGGTGATGGCGATGATGCTTGTGAGTGAGGGTGACGATGAATGAAAATGGAGCGGGGTTGGTGAACCGATGGGAGCGGGAGAGTGAGGGAGGGAATCAGTTAAGGTGATGGTGAAGAACGATGACGACAGTGATGGTGACCAAGTGAAAGTGACGGGGTGAAGTAGGCAGGGGATGGGTTCGGGTTGCAGGGTAAGGTAGGAGGGAGTGGGTGAGGTTAGGGTGTGAAATTGGTTAAAACAATACCCGGAAATAAATTCCAAATACGCAAATTTTGAATCCCGCAATTAGTCCTCAAACGTTAGTTTTTCCGACTCTCGCTCTCTCGATCGATTAGATTTTTTTAAAGTCGACGGATATTGCCATCCGATAATTATTTTGAGTTTTTGAGGTGAAAGGACGGAAATTATTTGCCAAATTTTATATTCCGATTTAATTTCATTTTTAATTCTCTCTTTATTTTTTTTTTTTCCGCAAAAATTAGGATTTAAAAATCCGAGCCTTTACAAACACCACGTGGCACAACGTACCAGACCACCCAAGACCTATAAAAGTGAGAAACCTCACCAAGGAAAAGGGACTTTTGGGGAAGGAGGAGAAAAGAGGGCGGATCCAGGCCTAGTGAACTCAAGAAGAAATAAGAGCAAGAAGAAGAATTCGTACGCTTGGAAAAGAACCTATTTCATAGTAAAATCAATATCGTTCACTGGACCTACTCCGCGGATACAGACTGATCACTTCACCGGGTAGATTCCCGGGCCCCACTAAAAATGGTGGCCTTGAGAGATCGGGGCTTTTTCATATAGTAGAATAGAATGTGTTTGTATGATGAAAGCTTTGTGTGGAAGCTTGGATAGACTAATGCGGATGGAACTTAAATGGTGTAGGATGATTTGTGGATTGATCCACCAAGAGACTAAGCTTGAGTATCTATTTATAGGGATAATGGCTTGGAGGACAAGACATAAGTAAGTTTGAGAAAAGTCTAGAGACTTTATCAAGATGATAAGAGCAAAAGAATTCTCTAGGAATTGAGTGGTCGATGGTTCGAAAATAATCACATTTGTCCCAATTCAAACAAGTGAGAAGCTTCTAAAAGCTCTCAAATAATCCGTCTCGATGATAACTCCTCAGCCCAAATGTAATCAAACCCAATCAAGATTAACCAAGTTCAAATGAGGATTTGAATGTAAACTCAACATAGCTTATCCGTGACCCGTGACCATATCTATGTACAATACTCCGTTTGTATTACCAGCAGCTTTAGGCAATCCCAAGATTGTATCACAGAGCTGTAATTTGTCAACAATGATTGCGATTAAAATAGTCAATCCACACAGTATTTTCTCGTTGTATGGAAATGAATCAAGCAACTTGTATTATACTGTACAAGGGGACAACAAAAAAGAAGTTGAAGGTAGTCCAAATGTACGTTTTAGTGTATTACCTACTAGATAAGATCCATGGCCTGCGAGTCTAATGACCTAGTGGGGGACACAATTTCATCCCAAACGTTTGGCATGACAATGAGCCCTGCCTTTACTTCCTTAAACAACAAGCCTTCCCACCCCCACAACTCTCCTTGTCATTTAAAACTTACTACCTCCTTCACAAATATAAGTCGGTTAACTTTCTGACATTTATTTTAAGGAGGTAAAAACTATATAGAATATTAATTTTTTTTTATTATTTTAAAAAAATAATATTATACTTATTAATATTAAGTATAATATTATTTTAAAATTTTAATAAAAAAGTTAATATTTTACATAGTTTTTATATCCTTATATTACGTGTCAGAAAGTCAAATGTCTTATATTTGTGAACGGAGAGAGTATCTAATTAGATATATATCTTAGGGCTCGTTTGGTACTAATATATGTATATCAGATATGAGTATGTGTATCACTCATACCCATACTTGTGACTGGTAAATGAGTATATGGGATATACGCATATTTCTCTTCCTTTGCATTTTTCTCCCTTCTCATATACTCTTTTAGGGAGGGATATCAAATTGGAAGTTCTTCTCTTCTTTCTTTCTCATCTCTTATGTGGAGTCCTGATGATAGATTCGTCCTTCAAGCTTGGATTTCTCAACCGTTCCCTTCTATTCTTTACTATTTTGATTTCTATTTGTTGAAATTTGTTGTTTAATAGAATAAAATTCAGATCTAGGTTAGGATTTTATTTCCTTTCCTCTGCCTCTCTCCACTCCCAAACCGAGCCCAGACCTTTAGCTGCTCCGACCTCCGACCTTGGTTGCAATTTTATTATAGGTATTTAATTCATAAATTTTTTTATTAATTAGTAAGACCTATATTTATTACTTAGTTAATTCCGTCTAGCACCAAAATCACCCCTAATAAAGAAAATCGCACTTCATCATGCTTTGAGATCCTCTAATTCGTAATTATGGTTCATTATATGGTCCACTTTTTTAGATGTGTCGAATTATTTTATTATTTCTCTTAATAAATGGTATAATTTTATAACTGTTTTCAACCAATAAGAGAAGACAGACTATAAAAAGGACCATGATTGTGGACTAGAGGATCCTCACCCATCAACGATTAACCTCGATCCTCCTGATTTTCTTATTGTAAAATTTTGTTTTAAATCATAGATTATTGTAAGCATTCCGAATAGATTTGCTAAAAAATCTTTAAAATAGAGAAGAAAATTACAAAATCTCTAGAAGTTTTATCTTACAACTATATATATAACAGTTACACTGTTTTACAAATTTTACATTTATTATTTTGATCAATTTGAATTAGGGGAACAATATATATATATATATATATATATATTTCGATGTAGGAGTGACGTGGTTTTGGGAGCTAGTAACATTAATTTTATACGTTTTCTCAAATGTTACAAATATAAAGATTTTTTTCATTATCTCTCATCTATTTTCTATTTTAGAGAAAGAAATAAAAGAGTTGTTGGATGTTCGGTGAAAAACAATCCAATATTTTACTAAGTTTTTTATTTATTTTTTAAATGGAGACGATGTTGGGAAACTCTAAATATTCAATTTCTACTAGGTACGCTATGATTAATTCATGGACCAATTGAAAAGTTAATATACTATATTTAGGTTCCGGTGTTTGGCCCGCGTGGAATTTTACTCTATATATATATTACGCATTGGAAGTTTTTTTTGACATATTTATGTATAAAGGTCAATGTTTTTTTTTTTAAAAAAAAATTTTGCTTAATCCTAAAATTACAATAAAATAACTTTAAAATAAATAAATAAACATTAAAATTATTGATCACTAGATGCATACAGATCGAGGAAAAGTTGACGATGTCATAGTTGGAAGGGGTGATGGTTGCAGATCTGAATCCAGGTACGTTGCCCAGCAAAGCACCTGGAAGGTCGAGCGGGAATGCCTTGACCCCGGAAGAAGCCCATTGATTTGAGGGTTGTGGGGCGTGGGTAGCTATTTTGGGAAGATTTGAGGTTAAATTTTTGTGGGAGAATTAGGGGTAAGATTTGTATGCAATTTGTGACAAAATTTAAGGATGGGGATTTTGGATTTGATTTTGTGGGTATTGAGGAAGGTTGCATGCTGGATAAGAGGGGGTATGAGGGGTTGGGGGAGGGGTTGCTAATCAGATATGAAAAAATGGGCATTGTTAATCAAATCTGAAAATTTAAGGGTGGGTGAGTAAGAGGGGTTGAGAAAGGGGTTGATAATCAGATCTGAAAAATTGGGGATTAGGGAAAGAGATATTCGGGAGTGGAGGCGTGCGCTGGAGGGAGGGGAAGGCGCCAAGGAGTCGACAACCACCACGAATCGGCAAACGTGTAGTCGGAGAGGAGGAAGATGGAGGAGGTAGTGGGTGGTCCCGGCGGCCACCCATCACATGCAGCGATGAAGGACATATGGGGTTGGCGGTGGTGGTCGCACCAGGTCGTGCCGGAGGTAGAATCGGCGTTTGCAGGCACGGGTCTCTAGAGGAGGAGGATCGGAGGTGGAAGCCATTGCATAGACCAACGAGGAGTAGATCTCGAAGCGGCGGCGGCGCCACTGGGGGCCACCACGGCGGTGGGGGCAGCCGCACATTCCAATGGAGAAAGAGACAGAGGTGGCGGCGGTTGGCTAGATTTAGGGTTTGTGTTTGGGATGGATTTTGTTTTTTGGTTTTTGGATCGAAGGGGTTGTGGGTTGTGGGTTGTGGGTGGCGGCCGACTGGGAAGCCCACCGGAGGTGCACGCAGTGGCGGCTCACATTGTGGTGGTGGTGGCGGCTAGGGTTTTTGAGAGGAAGGGAGAGTTTTTTCACAACAAAACTACACTTTTATATAAATAAAGATCAATGCTCTAAATATCGCGTATTAGCATCGTATATCAGTTATAAGTAAAAATAATATATTGGGGATATATCGGATTTATCAGTTTCGCTAATTTTTAACTATAAATATTATACTTATATTTCAAAATTTAAAAATACACATGAAAAATTAATATTTAAATTGTAAAATTACCAAATGAAACTTGAGAAAATAAAAACAACTTCATTCATAAAGACTAAAGTTACTTTATCAAATTTGGCAATTATAAATATCCCTGATATATCGTCGATATTGACCCGATATATCGAGTCATAAAAGCTAAAGTTGCCTTATAAAAGTTGGCAATTATAAATATCCCCGATATATCACCGATATTGACTCGATATATCGTCGATGTTGATCCGATATATGATGTTTACCGATATTTTCACCAGATATACCGATATCGTAGCGGATTCTAAATATTCTCGATATATCAGCCGATATATCCGATATTTAGAACACTGATAAAGGGAAACCGATTTCATTTGGAAACATATCTTATAGAGTGATTTGAATGGTACGTAAATAAAGCTAGAGCACTAGCTTAAAAAAGATGAAAGACTGAGATTTAAAGGAAAACTTAAAGAGCCCAATTATTCATTTGAACTACCATGATTATTCATATATATAACTCATATGAATAATCATGTTGTAACAGACGAATAATTTTATATGAAACGACAATTAATGCATACGAATAATTACATGATGTTAGACAAATAAAAGACGTTGTTATGTACGAATAATAAATCTGTTCACAGTTTATACCGTAAGTGATATTTAGGAATTATCCCATTCCTATATAAGATCATAAGTATACAAACCTTATGATGTATCATGTTAATAAATGTAGGTTATTGAATTAAGAAGATCACCGGATGAGATTAAAAGTAATTATTAAGTGGTACTGGATGATTATTTGTTGAAATGAAATTATTCGATGACCATGGACGATTATTCATTAGAATGAAATTTACATTTTTTGCATTTTTTTATATAGACAAATAATTATATTATTATGAATGAATAGTCACGAGCAAATAAACTAATACTCCCTCCGTTCGGCAAAACTTGTCGTTTACTATTCACGCACGCTTTTTTAGAATGATAAAAACTATATAAAATATTCATTTTTTTATAAAATTTTTTTAACAAGTTTGTACTTATTAATAATAACTACGAAATTGTTAAAAAAATATTAAAAAAACTAGATATTTTATATAGTTTTTATCTCCTAAAAAAGCACGCGTGAATAGTAAAGTGACAGGTTTTTCCGAACGGAGGTAGTAATCATTAGAAAACAAATGAACCATTTCTCAACACATGAATAAGATGGGTATACTATAAAAATGGTGTCCATCAGAACTAACCACTGTATATCTCATGAAGGGTGAGTTTGTAGAAAGTGATTTACTAATAGTTTATCGTACGTAAGGGTGTTCGAAAGGGAAAGGAGGTAAGGGGTGGACCAAATACGTACAATGTCTCCCAAATGGACTATGCTAACATGTGAAAGTAGCAGAAGCTTAACCGAAAACCCATCTCTCCCTTTGGCTTTCATGTTCTATATATGTAGCTTTTGCTATTATTGGGGAGTTCATGTATTGGTATTTATGGAGATGACCTTCCCACATGACACCCTCATTTATAATTACCATTCACTCTCTTGCCTGCATGCCTTTAGTTTCATACATACTATATATGAATGCTCTAAGCTAGCCCTTAATTATTACGGAGTAGCTTGTTTTTGGAAACATATATGTGAAATATGAATTCAAGCTTTGCATATAAGTCGATGGGCTACTCCACCTAATACAAATCGGTTTTAGGATCAAACCGAGGGTGGTAATAATAAACGTTAAAAGTGAAATAAATAATTTCACAATCGGAGGTGGCAATTTCAGCATATATTTCAAGAGGGATTAGTGGTGGATGATAGCAAGAAACTTGGCTTCGCTGTAATGAAAATGATTGACCTCGAAGCCATATATATTCATCCATGGACTCAAGCTCGCTTGGAGCTTAGCGATAAGGATCCTTGTCGTGTGTGCTTCCCTTCACTTGGATGTAGACTCTTATGTGGGTTTTCCTTTCCACATATTGCGTTCTTATCCAATTCATTGTAATTGCCTGCTTCGACGAGTGCTTTGATACATTCATGTACAATATGTTCTCCAATGTTTCCTCCAATATATATATGCTCCTCATGTCCGGCCGCCACCTAATTTATTGTCCAGCACCTTCCCCTAGCTACCCTCCCGTCAACCCGCCCCGCTCGACCTCTTCTACGAGTATGAATACCAGTACGGGTATGGGTATGGGCTGTGGCGGCCGCAGAACTTCCTGAAAGGTGGGGCGGAATTCCAAGCTAAAGTGTTGCATCGTCAATTAGTTAACAAAATAACATTCAATGTTACAAGTCTACAAATAAATCCAAATGTTCAACAAAACCATTTAAGGTGAATACATATTGAAGATTTAACAATACATAATATAAGTTTAATTTCATGACGAAGGAAGTAAATCCACCCTGCGGGTTCTCATGGCTTGATAATGCTCCAAAATAGGTTCATTGTCGATGCTGTTGAAGATATCTTTCTCAACGTAACACACAAGATTGTCAGAGAGGTGATCATCTGACATCTTGTTACGCAAATCTGACTTGACAATATTCATCGCAGAAAATACTCTTTCAACAGAAGCAGTCGCAACCGGTAACACCAAAACCAACTCCAAAAGCCGATAAACCAAAGGAAAAACACTATGAATTCCTACCTTAACATTATCAATCAAAAGACTAGGAGTTGAATTATCCACATTAGCATCATCAACATTTGCAACTACATTGCGAGGGGTGGATGATCCAACACTTGGTATTTTGTTGATTCGAGCAAAATATCTATTCATACCGGAATCCCTATTCAAAATTCATAAGCAATAACAATGAAAAAAAGCCCCAATTCAATCTTCACACTTCAAATCACTTACAAAACTCAATCCCTAAACAAAGAACAACAATTTCAATTCTCCAAATCTCTAATCCTAATTCATTCATAAACAATGACATAAACAATTTATAATAATCAAAATCCCCAATTTTCACACTTCAAATCTCAAACCCTAAAACCTAACAAAATTTCAATTCTCCAATTCTCCAAATCAATTCACATTTCAAACCTATCAATTGCAAAGAAATCAAATTCACCAACTCAATTCAAGAGGCAAGTAACTAAAATTAACAAAATAGGAGCAAAATTACCGATTTGGCGATTTCGAGTCGAAGACTAGTGCGAGACTCAGAGTCGAGACTCGAGAGTCATAGCAGAGCAGTGCAGGCGGCCGCGCCGGGCCGGTGGATGACTGGTGGTCACTGGTCGGAATGGTCCAGGCGGCCGGGGCGGATGGTCAGGCAGCGCAGGCGCGCAGCCAGGAGCCAGCCCTTCGCTCGTTCGCCCTTCGCTCGCTCGCTTCGCGTCTCAGCGTCTCTCTTCTCTGTCTCTCCTGCGCGTATCTGTTGAGAAAATTAAAACCCTGGTCAAAACGACGTCGTTTTGACTTAATTTTTTTTTTTTTTTTTTTTTTTTTTGTAAACCTAGGGTACCCGCGGCTCGAAAGGTGGTGCGGGCGCGCCACCCCAGGGCCGCCCCTGGGTATGGGTAAGTCACATACTACCAGCCCCAACCTTTGTTTCAGTCTTCCATGGCGACCCCCTCTCCTCACGATTTTAATGTCATTGGGCTGGGCTATGCTTTCGAGGCTAGAGGGTGAAGAGGGAAACTACCACCATGTGGTTTACTAGTAATTGCACCCTTGACGCGTTAGATAAACTGTAACAACACCTAGGATAGGGTTGTGCAGAAATATATGACACGGTTTACACGACACGAAACCGCAACAAAACGATACGAAAAAACACGAAACAATATTGACACGACACGATTATGACACGAAACGGTAAAACACGACTATAATCGTGTCGTGTTCGGATCGGCATTTTCCCCTTATCGGGTATCCGATACGACACGATAAGAATTTTTTTTTAAAAAAAATATTAATATATGGTTATAATACAAATATTACAATTGTCCTGAGGTAACACAAAGCACCGGTTGCCCAGTTGGTAGCGCCCCTACCTCCGTTTCTTGGGAAACCTAATGACCCAGGTTCGAATCCCAGTTGCTATTCTTTTTCACATTCGTTTTCAATTTGTTTTTTTTTTCTACAGACGCACGCTGAACTTTCTCTAGGTTACGCACAAGCCTTTCTTCATTCTCATTTCTCACCCTCACAGACTCACAGTCGCCGCCTCGCCGCCTCTCTTCTCACCCTCTTTCTCGCCGCCTGGTCGCCGTCGCCGGCTAGCCCTAGCCACCCCACGGCTCACCATCGCCTCTCCTTTCTTCATTCTCACAGTTCTGATCTCACAAAAGCACAGCAGTCGCCGCCTTCCTCACCGCCGTCGCCGGCTCGCCCTAGCCAGCCTACGGCTCACCATCGCCTCTCCTCTCCTCACCCTCTCGAGTCTCGGTGTCTCTCCTCGCTCGCTGTCGTCAATCGTCACCATCGTCGTCGTCAAGAGTCTCTCTTAGTCGGTCTCGTTCAGATCCGGCCTCGTTCTCGACCTCACTCAAAGCTCACTTCAAATCCGGCCACTGGTAAATATTTTCTAGGCGGATTTTACAGCATGACAGAGGGTTTCAATTTGTTTTCATTTGGTGTATTTTACTGTATGACCAAATTTTTTACAGAATGACCTAAAATTGTTTGTTTTCAATTGGTGGTTTGATATCTCACTTGTTGTCGTTTATTATCTTGTAGTGTTGCTCAATCCGTTGATATGGAGAATGTTGACGTCTCAAGTGGAGAGTGTCCTAGTGGTGACACTATGACCGATCCAGAATTTGGGGAAGGTGAAAGTCAAATGGAGCATTCAACGGTCAAATCGAAAAAAGATATGAAAGGTAAGAAGCCTAAAATTGAGCGTTCTTCATGTCCACTTAAGAGAAAGAAAACATCAAAGTGTTGGAATCATTTTACTGAGATTCCTGATACATTATATGCATCTTGCAACTATTGTGGTAGTAAGATTGGTTGTAACATTAGGAGGGGGGGGGGGGGGGGGGGGAACAGGTGGTTCTTGTACTAATCGTGTCATGTCGTGTTATACGGGTATCCGACACGAAACGGTGTCGTGTTATCGTGTCGGATACCCGGTAGTTATCGTGTCGTGTTCGGATCGGCACTTTTCCCCTTATCGTATCGTGTTTTTTATCATGTCGTGTCGGATACCCGGTTATGCACAGCCCTAACCCAGGATGCGCCTATTGTGATATTCTATAGTAGGAAGTCGCATCCAGGGTGTGCACTTGTAGTTGGCATTTTCTGTAAAATGAACAATATACGAACGTAAAAAACCCGTTCTTTCTGTAAATCTGTGATGAGGTAAAATAAAATCACGTACTGTCACATATTAAGTATGAATAAGACTTAGATATGTCACCGATCGATCTAATCTTATCAGCTATATTTTTACGAATTATTACTTGTTGCGTGTCATCAGGTATCACTACTAAAAAAAAGGAAATATCTACCGATTTTTAGCCACGAATGTTAGTTGACCCTATTTTTGTGGCCACTAGCAATGATATTGGGAACGACTATTATCATCCGTTGCTATATTCGTGGCTGGTAGAGTGGTAGTCATCCTGGAAGGTCACTTCATCAAATTCGTGGCTAATAGCAACAAGCTTGATGTCCGTAGTTGATTTCGTGGCTTGATAGGTGGTTGGTGCTGGTAAATAGCCACAAAAGTTGCTACAAATGAGGAATTCGTGGCTGTATTCGAAGCTGATATTGTTGAGACTAGCAGCACCACAAGCTCACTCTCACTCAAGTTTTCAGAGTTGCCCGAGTGCCAGAGAGCTGTGTCCGAGAGTGTCCGAGTGCTATGTTGTGTGTTATGTTGTATTCACATCACGTGACTCACTTGTGACTCGTCCTCTATTTAAACAAATCAGTTGTAACAGATTTTCCCACTTTCTTCTTCTTCATTCAATCCAAGCTTATTCGGTTGTGGTTTCAATGGAGTTTCTCCCTCTCCTCTAAATCCCAATTTTCGATTCTCAAATTGTGAAATGGTATCAGAGCTTCTGTAGCTCCTCTGTCAATTTCTGGTATTCTTTGATTGTCGATTTTCTGAGACAATCATCCAATCTTCTTCCGTGCAAATCTCATTATCTGAAATCCGATTCTTGTTTGAAGAATGGATCCCCAAAACGAAGTGTATCAGCAAAACGAAGCGAATCCACAAATTTTGAATGATGTCATGTACTTGCATCATTCAGATCATCCAAGCTACAATTTGTCTACTCATTTATTGAGCGAGACAAACTATAACCATTGGAGCCGAGTTGTGGAGGTTTCTCTGGTCGCAAAGAACAAGATGGGACTCGTCAATGGAAGCTTTCCTGTTCCAGATCTTGGATCACCACAGTATCCATAGTGGAAGAAGTGCAATGGAATGGTGGTTGCTTGGATTCTCCATTCAGTGGTGGAGAAAGACATCGCCGAATCTTTGATCTACTTCAGGACTGCTCGCGAGATGTGGGAAGAACTAAAGTTGAGGTTTGGATCTCCAAATTGCATACGCCTATATCAGGTACAAAAGGAATTATTCAATATTTCGCTGAATGGATCCTCAATTTCTTCTTACTTTACAAAGTTCAAGAAATTGTGGGATGAGTATCTTGATCTCGTAGATATGCCTGTCTGTTCCTCTTGTGGATCTGTTAACACTGTCTCCAAATTGCTTGCTAGCCTGCAAGTTATCTAGTTCCTTGTGGGATTACCTGATTCCTACAATGGAATTCGTACTAACATCTTGTGTATGAAGCCTACTCCAACTATGGGAGAGGTTTATAGAATGCTTCTTGATGAAGAAAGCCAAAGAGGCTTGAACAATGCTGGTTCTGTAATTGAAAATGCTGCAGCTTTCAATGCGTTTCAAAGGAACAATCAAGGTAATCAGTATAGGTCCAATGGTGGTCAGAAACCAGATTCTTGGAATAAAGGTCAAATGACTAATCAGAATAGCAATCAAAATGGCAATCAAAATGGGAATCAGAATGGAGCAAAGGGCAAAGGCAATTATTTTTGTGATCATTGCAAGGTTGTAGGTCATTCTATTAGCCGATGTTTCAAGATTCATGGTTATCCTCCTAACTTCAAAGGGGATAAGGGCAAGAGATTTGCTGCTAATGTGAATATGGATGATAGTAGTGAGACTGTTGGTGCACCAGTGCTAACTAAAGGTCAATATGATCAGATCTTGGCTTTTCTGAGTAAGCAAAGTGCTGGTGAGGACACCAATATGGTGGCAGGTAACAAGTTTTTCTTTCATATTCATGGTAATATTCATAGTTGGATTATTGATAGTGGGGCAACACATCATATTTGTCCAGATTTGTCAATATTCAGTACATATAAGGTGTTTACTATGCCTAGTTTTATTAATATTCCTAATGGACATCAATCTAAAGTTTGTCATGTGGGCTCTATTCAACTGCAAAACAAAGTTATTCTCCATGATGTTTTACATGTTCTAGAATTTGCTTATAGTCTCTTATTTGTAAGAAAATTGGTTCATGATTTAAAAGCTTTTATGATATTCACTCCTTCACATTGTTTGGTCCAGGACCCTTCAATAAACAAGCTACAGGTGCTTGGTGAAGTGTCTAAGGGCTTATATCTTACCACTGAGAGATCTAGCAATGGAGATTTTGGCTTACCTGTTTCTGTGACCAGTGATCTTACTTGTAATAAGGCACTTAGTGCTAGAGTTGTTTCCCTTGAATTGTGGCATTGTAGACTTGGCCATGTTCCTTTTGATCAACTGTTTCATTTTGCTTTTTTGAGAGATCTTACTAGAAACTCAAAGCATCATATATGTCATGTATGTCCTCATGCCAGACAGCACATGAATTCTTTTCCTGATAGTTCTATCAAATCTGTTATGTGTTTTGAATTGTTACATGTAGATATATGGGGACCCTACAAAGTTCCAACTCATAATGGTTTTAAATATTTTTTGACTATTGTTGATGATTTCTCAAGGTCCACTTGGACACATCTTGTTGCTTCTAAGAGTGCTGTGTTATCTGTTCTTATGACTTTTGTAAAGTTTGTTGGTGTTCAGTTCAATGCCAAAGTCAAAATCATAAGATCAGACAATGGTATGGAGTTTTGCAGTAAGGAAGCACAGGGTTTTTATGCAGATCAGGGAATTGAACATCAGACATCTTTTGTGCATACTCCTCAACAAAATGGAGTTGTTGAGAGGAAGCACAAACATCTTCTGGAAACTGCTAGGGCATTACTTTTTCAATCCAAACTTCACATCAAGTATTGGGGAGAATGTTTACTTACTGCTACTCATTTAATAAATCGATTTCCTTTATCTTCTATACAGTTCAGAACTCCTTATGATATTTTATTCCACAAAAGCCCTGACTACTCTATGCTAAGGGCTTTTGGTTGTCTTTGTTTTGTTAGTACTATAAAAGTGGATAGGTTCGAGTTTGATCCAAGAAGTACACCATGTGTATTTGTTGGATATCCACATGGACAAAAGGGTTACAAAGTTTTAGATTTAATTTCCCATAAGATTTTTGTATCTAGGGATGTTCAATTCTATGAAACTCAGTTTCCCTTGCACAAGATCAGTTTTGACAAAGGATTACCTTTACCAAATGTCTCAACTGATCTACCTGATCACATTTTCTTTCCTAATGCTGAGATTATTGCAGATGTTCCTCAAGCACACAGACCTCCATCACCACCTGATTCACTAGTGGTTCACCAGCCACCACCTATTGTGCAAAACCAACAACTTAGAAGATCAGTAAGGACTGCAAGACAACCAGCACATCTACAAGATTACATATGCAATTTTGGCTCTCATTTTGAACAATTTCCTATGTTATCTGGCTTCACTGATTCTTTTATGTGTTTATCTGCTTCTGTTACTGAAACTGACTCTCTCATTGAACCTAAGTCTTTTACAAAAGCATCCAAAGACCCCAAATGGATTGAAGCTATGAACAAAGAGATTGAAGCTCTTCAATCCACAAACACATGGATCTTAACTGATCTCCATGCAGGTAAGCAGCCCATATGATGCAAGTGGGTTTACAAAATCAAGGTCAAAGCTGATGGATCTATAGAAAGATATAAGGCACGTCTTGTGGCTAAGGGATACACACAGCAATATGGGATTGACTATGATGAGACATTCTCACCAGTAGGGAAGCTATCTACTGTAAGGGTAATTCTTTCTATTGCTTTAAACAAAGGTTGGGATCTATTTCAATTAGATGTCAACAATGCATTTCTTCATGGAGATCTCCATGAAGAAGTGTATATGACCATGCCTCAAGGTGTTTCAAATCCTTCTAACAAAGTCTGTTTATTGAAAAAAATCATTATATGGTTTGAAACATGCTGCAAGGCAATGGTTTAGCAAGCTCTACACTACTTTATTAGATTTTGGTTTTGTACAATCCAAGTATGATCCATCTTTATTTCTGTCTCACACTAATGGTCATTTTACAATAGTTGCTGTCTATGTAGACGACATTATTCTTACAGGATATGATGTTGGCCAAATAAATGCTCTCAAAGGTCATCTTCACAAGCTGTTCAAAATAAAGGATTTAGGAAAGCTCAACTGCTTCCTTGGCATTCAAGTGATTCACAGTGACAATTCCCTTATTTTAAGCCAAAAGAAGTTCTGCTCAGAGATCATCAAAGAAGCCAATTTGGATGACAACAAGACCTGTGTCACACCTTTACCAATTAATTTTAAATTACATGCTTCTGATAATTCTAACTTGATTTCTGATCATACTAACTATAGAAGTTTAGTTGGAAAATTGAGTTACTTAACCAATACCAGACCAGATATCTCGTTTTCTATTCAGGTATTAAGCCAGTTCCTTCAAGCTACTGACAACAGCCACTTAGCTGCTCTACATCACCTTATCATATATGTGAAAGGAACACAACACTATGGAATCAAGTTGACAAAAGGTTCAACAATCAAGTTACAAGCCTTCTCAGACAGTGACTGGGCCTCCTGTCCTATATCCAGAAAATCAGTTACAGGCTATGTAGTGTTATATGGAAAGAATCCAATCTCCTGGAAGTCAAAGAAGTAGGCCACAGTCTCAAGGAGCTCTTCTGAAGCTGAGTACAGAGCCATGAGCCAGGCTGCAGCTGAGGTCACTTGGTTGGTAAATCTATTGACTGAATTAGGAGAGTCTGAATCGAGGCATGTTACTCTCCATTGCGACAACAAATCGGCTCTTCAAATTGCTCGGAATTCGGTCTTCCACGAGAGGACAAAGCACATTGAGATAGATTGCCACTTCACTCGTGAAAAGGTCTTGGAAGGCTTACTGCAATTGTCTTACTTGCCCATTGAGAATCAATTAGCGGATGTTCTAACCAAAATTATTCCAGCAGTGCATCACAGAGAGCTACTTTCCAAACTGGGCATGGATATCACCGACCATCCTCTAGTTTGAGGGGGGGATGTTGAGACTAGCAGCACCACAAGCTCACTCTCACTCAAGTTTTCAGAGTTGCCCGAGTGCCAGAGAGCTGTGTCCGAGAGTGTCCGAGTGCTATGTTGTCTGTTATGTTGTATTCACATCACGTGACTCACACGTGACTCGTCCTCTATTTAAACAAATCAGTTGTAACAGATTTTCCCACTTTCTTCTTCTTCATTCAATCCAAGTTTATTCGGGTGTGGTTTCAATGGAGTTTCTCCCTCTCCTCTAAATCCCAATTTTCGATTCTCAAATTGTGAAAGATATGGCCACAATACACTATCAGTAGCTGCATCTGTGGCTATTCGGTATCGGAAATTTGACGGCCCATGGAAATATTTAATAGCCACGGATGGGCCCAACATTAATTTTAAATCGATCATCCATATAAATATGAGTTCATCAATGTTTAATCCATGTATGCGGTCAACCTCGTTAAAAATAGTCAAAGCCCAGTGAATGCAAGCCCAATAGATCACTTGTCCTTCGTATTAATGAGCTCATCCGTAGTAGCCACGATCATATCCGTGGCTAAATCCGTGGCTATTTACTTTAATTTCTAATTAGCTTTAATTTATTATGGACCCAAATATGACTATACTTTCCCCGATTGGCCCATTGACAAACCCAAATATGACTATAAATTATATATATATATATATATATATATATATATATATATATATATATATATATATATATCAAAAAATGTTGAAAAAAAATATATATTAACTAATTCATAAATTCTTATGAGAATATTATAAGGGCATATTTTGGGAAAAGCTTATATAAGTGCCTAATAAATGTCTAATAAAACATTATATTAAGTAATAAATTCTTATTAGAATACTCTAATCATATGTTTTGAAGAAAAATGATATAAGTGACTAATAAATATTTAATAAAACCTTATATTAACTAATAAATTCTTGTTGGAATATTATAAGGGTATGTTTGGAGGAAAACTCATATAAGTAACTAATAAATGTTTAATAAGACCTTATATTAACTAATAAATTCTTATTAGAATATTAATTATAAGGGTATGTTTAGAGGAAAACGCATATAATTAAATATTCTTATTAGAATACTATAACTGTATGTTTTGAGAAAAACTCATATAAGTAACGAATAAATGTTTAATAAAACGTTAAATGAACTAAAAAAATCTGATGAGAATACTATAAGAGTAAGTTTTGAAGAAAATCCATATAATTAACTAATAAGTGTTGAACAAAGCTATATAGTAACAAATAAATTCTTATGAAATTACAATGAGAGTATGTTTTGAGGAAAACTCATATAAGTAACTACTAAATGTTGAATAAAACCTTATATTAAGTAATAAATTCTTATTGGAATACTGTCAGAGTATGTTTTGAGGAAAACTCATATAAGTGACTAATTTTTTTTAATAAAACCTTATATTAAGTAATAAATTCTTATTAGAATGCTATGCGAGTATATTTTGATGAAAACTCGTATAAGTAACTAATAAATTTGGAATAAAACCTTATATTAACTACTCCCTCCGTTCGACAAAACTTGTCGTTTACTATTCATGCACGCTTTTTTAGAACGATAAAAACTATATAAAATATTCATTTTTTTATAATTTTTTTTTAACAAGTTTGTACTTATTAATAATAACTACGAAGTTGTTAAAAAAATTATTGAAAAAACTAGATATTTTATATAGTTTTTAGCTCCTAAAAAAGCGTGCATGAATAGTAAAGTGTCAAGTTTTTCCGAACGGAGGTAGTAGTAAATTCTTATTAGAATACTATATGAGTATGTTTTGAGAAAAACTCATATAAGTGACTAATAAATATTGAATAAAATCTTATACTAACTAGTAAATTCTACTATAAGAGTATGTTTTGATGAGAGCTCATATAAGGGACTAATAAATGTTTAATAAAACACTATACTAACTAGTAAATTCTTATTAGAATAATATAAGAGTATGTTTTGATGAAAACTCATATAAGTGACTAATAAATGTTCAATAAAACCTTATGTTATTAACAAGTAAATTTTTATTAGAATACTAAAAGATTATCTTTTGAGGAAAACTCATATAAGTGACTGATAAATGTTTAATAAAACATTATACTAACTAGTAAATTCTTATTAGATTAATATAAGAGAATGTTTTGAGGAAAACTCAAATAAGTAACTAAATTCTTATTAGAATACTGTAAGAGTGTGTTTTGAGGAAAACTCATATAAGTGACTAATAAATATTGAATAAAATCTTATACTAACTAGTAAATTCTACTATAAGAGTATGTTTTGATGAGAGCTCATATAAGGGACTAATAAATGTTGAATAATAATACATTATCTTAACTAGTAAAGTCTTATTAAAATACTATAAGAGTATCTTTTGAGGAAAACTCATACGAGTGACTAACAAATGATGAAAAAACCTTATAATAACTAGTAAATTCTTATTATAATACTATGAGAGTTTGTTAACTCATATAAGTCAATAATAAATGTTGAAAAACTTTATATTAACTACTAAATTCGTATTAGAATACTATAAGATATACAAGTGACTAATAAATGTTGAATACAACTTTATATTAACTAGTATATTCTTATTAGAATACTATAAGAGTATGTTTTGAGGAAAAATCATATAAGTGACTAATAAATGTTGAATAAAAGCTTATATTAACTAGTAAATTCTTATTAGAATACTATAAGAGTATGTTTTTAGGAAAACTCATATAAGTGACTAATAAATGTTGAATAAAACCTTATATTGATTAGTAAATTCTTATTAGAATACTATAAGATTATGTTTTGAGGAAAACTCATATAAATGACTAATAAATGTTGAATAAAATATTATATTAACTATTAAATTCTTATTAGAATCATATAAGAGTATGTTTCGAGGAAAACTCATACGAGTGACTAATAAATGTTGAATAAAGCATTATATTAACTAATAAAATCTTTTCTGAATACTATAAGAGTGTGTTTTGAGAAAAACTCATATAAGTGACTTATAAGTGTTGAATAAAACCTTATAATAACTAATAAATTCTTTTTATATCATTTTTTATACCAAACGTCCTATAAATATTAAAATTGATATTTAAAAAATTCGCATATGATACAGATACTGAACTAATTTAATGATGTTGGGGAAAATATTATAAAAACGTATAGATATCTAATTAAATTTGATAAAAAAATTATTTGAAATATATATTGTATAATAAATAGTTGTATTGATAGTTTGATTTTCTAGATATAAATTGTGAAGGAAAAAAAATCAGACTCTAGAAATTATTTTATCGCCTGAAGTGTATATTGGGCGGTAAATTCCCCCAAAATTTTGGGCAAAATTTAAAGCGGTATCAAATAAGGCTCTAACCCTTATTTTTCAATTTCTATTTGCCGCTTCACACTACTAGAATTTTGTTAATAGACATCACATTATTTACATCAGTTAGAAATACACATGATGTTAAATAGATTTATAACATCAGTTTCTAATTTTTTGATGTCATTAAGATAATAGACATTAGTTTATTTTTTAGGTCAATGTTAAAATTAATTTTAAAAAATATCCCAAAGACGCGGAGGTTCCTTAGTTTAGATTTCATCAAAATAAAAGCGGTAAAGATGCCATTCCAACACTTAGCCAAAATATTTAAATTTTGAATTTTTCTCTTTTTTTTGGTTAAAATTTGAAATTTTCTCTAAAAAAATTAGAATCAGACCCAACACCACTTAACTAAAATCTCCTTCCTCTTTTCAGATCTAAAATCCCCCCCCCCCCTCCATTTGCAGAACTATTCTTCTCCCTCGTTTCTAGATCTGGATCTCAAAAACCCATTTTTACCTCTAACTTCTAATCTGAAGAACTTACTCAATCTTTCATCTCTCAAACCCATATCTCCATCTACAATCTAATCTGAAACACCTCCAATCCATCTTATATCTCTCTGCTATCTTGTTCGAATCGTTGGAGCCAAGCGCACAAGCTATACTCCCATGGCGGACCACTCGATCTCAGATCCATACCATCTTCGACCCTCTTTGCATCCCTCTGGCACCTATCTTGATCGAATACAAAGTACTCCGTCTTTCATCTGGTTTGTCTCTATCTCTCTCTCTCTCTCTCATGGCTTAAGCTTGAAATCTCTCTCTCGTTTAATGATTTACCGTGTTGATGATTCTAAGATCCACCATCAATCTCCTTTGCTTTTCTGATCTCCTTAATTGCTCGAATCCGACTTCCTCATTACAGACGAAACCCTAACTTGGGCTTTTTCATCCTGCTCAATCCTAATCCATCACTTCGGTTGAAACATTTGACTCTTACCAACGGCTTCCACATCTTCACTTCACTATTATTGTCACTTTGTAAGCTTCTTTCCTCCTCTCCTATCTTATTGTATTTACTGGCTCGTTGTATTTTTTTTATTTACTTCTCGATTTCATATAGACTGTGATTGTTTGCCTCTTAAAATCTAATTCTAGGTTTTTTATTGAGCATATTACTGAGAAGAAAAGGAACTCATCTCAGCTTGTTCAAACTAAATAATTGAGATTAAGCATTTTAAGATTTGTTGGGAATGCTAATTGGATGACTAAAAAGATTCCCAGTTTTGACATGAAATTGTTGTTCTGTTTCCTAATACTGAATACTACTCCGTAGATATATTAGTTGTTACTAGCTAGAACAGTTATGATTTTCAATTATGAATTTGAACTTGCCACTATAAGCAAGTTTTGTTTCGCTTCTATAGCAGAAACAAAAATTACTACACCATTATTCACTGTTTTTTGTCTTCTATAGCATTTCTGAGCTCCTCACATGATTAGGTTTTGTAGTTAAATAATTTTGTTGTTACAATGTGCAGATCTCGGAAGGGCTTTTTAAGTTTCCAGAGAATAGGGAATGTGGTTATTGCAAATCGAAGTATGTTTCCTACTTGTCTGTGTTCAAATTTCTTTCCAGTTTGTTTGAAACTTTATCTTCAACAAGCATAACATGTTCTTCTTATCCTGTTTTGAGTTCAATGTGGATCCTTTTTCTAAGAAGATGACATATAAGTCTAAGATATGTTATATGTAGAGGTCCAATCGAAAGACTTATTTAGGTTAAGCAATCGAAACTAATGAAATCGAGCAGCAATTTTTCAAGTGTTTAATTTATTTATTGTTAAAAATTATGTTTTAAATTCAAGCATTTGATTTATATATTCTCGAGCATAGTAAGCCTTGGATACTGTTATGTTAGCTTGTTCTTACGCAATCAATTCCTGCCTTGTTATTGTGGATGTTAAGCACATGTTTCATTCTTGGGTGTATCTAAACAACTTCATTCAAGTTTACATTATTGAAAGATATTGTTGCATTGCCTTTGAGTGGCCCTGTTTTGAGTTGATTGCTCTAAGTTACTGAGCCTCAGTGACATGATTATCGAACTCTTGGCCCTGTTGTAATATGTTCTCACCGTAAATAGATAGCCATTATTATCATTTCATAAAAGGTGAAGAAAGGTTATTCTTCTGTATCCTGTTAAATGCTGAAATATAACACCGCCCAAATATATGTTTCTCCCTGGATGGTGCTTTTCGTTATTGTGATGGGAGTTGGATTTTACTGATTGTTTGTTTTCATATGTTCTTTTAGTTTGATAGATGAGCATTTGATGTTACTAATTACTTGCAATCATTTCTGATATTTAAACCTTAGCTTGTTGAGGACTCTTGCTTTCTTCCTTCTTTGGTTGATCAACTTCATTTTAATCTGCAAAATTGATATTCAGAACAGCAGCTTTGAATTATTTACATGATGCTGGAATTTAGTGGGGAGCAGCACCTCCAGTCACAATATTTAATGATATCATCTGTTTTTTTTTTTAGTTTGCATCCTAGAAATGACATGGGAAATGTAATTCTTGATAATATGTGTACAAGGTTTAAGAGATGCATTCTTAAAGCAGCTCTCATATATGGATATAAGTTGTCTTAAAAAGCTCGCATATATGGATATTTGTTGCCTTAAAACTAGTTCGTTCCTTGCATAACTATATATTACACTACTAGAAGAAGCAGAGTGCAAAAGAGGATATGACGCAACTGCTGAAGTGTATATGTCTTCTTTTGATCGCTCAAAACCACATATAAAGTAAGTGCCTATCTCACAAATATTTTATTAAGTGGGCGTCTATGTAGTTACATATAACCGCTCAAAACCACCTGAGTTGGGCTTTCATATAAGGCTTAAGGAATAAGCAAAATGAAGGCTTAAAATTTAGGAAAGGGGAATGAAACAGAACAATTTTGTCATTCAATCCAAGGATTTAAAATGGACACTTAAAATTTATTGCTTCCTACCCCGTTTCCTTGTTCAAGCTTTCAGTTTCGGTAAGTTCTCTAATCTCAAACCTTTTCAAATTTTAAGTGTCCATTTTGAATCCCTGGATTGAATGACAGAATTGGTCTCTTTCACTCCCCTTTCCTAAATTTTAAGCCTCCATTTTGCTTATTCCTTAAGCCTTATATGAAAAAACTCAATGTCTCATATATGCTTGATTCCTTAAATTTGTGCTGTTTTCTAAGATCTAACCCATAAGTTTTGCTTATTGCTGATTTATCTATCGCATTGGAAGTAAACATGTAATGGAATAGACGGTTATTAATCTTGTGATTGATTTTAATGGATTTCTAATTATCACTCTTTTGTTTGCAACAACCTGGGCAGGATTCCTCTCTATCAAGGAGGAAGCATGTTGGACAATTTCGAATTTAACTGCAGGGAATAGGGGACAGATTCAGGTACTTGAGAACATGACCTTGTTGCCCATATTCTGTTGATACTTGACAAAAATTTATCAGCTGACTTAATATCTTTGAGAGTCCTGCCTTTGTACATTGAAACTTGTTTTGACACAATTTTTTAAGATGAAATTATGCTCCAAATAGAGTATTAAAATCTCTTAACTCCATCTGCTGAGAGTTTTTATGTTGTCACACTGTTAGTGACTATACTTGTTTTTAAGTTCTCAAGAAGTGGGCTATCAGTTGGCTAATTAATCATATATTTTTTTAAAAGATGTTTGTTATTAACTATTAGCTTGCCTCACTTCATGAAGTGATTGATACTGCTTGCAACTCCTTATGCTCTCTTAGGTCAGTCCTCAACTTCGCAAGATTATAACACGTTTGCTCTACCATGTATATCTGGTTTTGGATTATCAATCTCCTTGATTCTGATTTAGCTGGAGTCTTTAGGGGGATGCTTAAATGATATGCTTAGACTGTCCTTTCCAGTATCATATCTATATATATTTTTCTCTTGTATGACGCAAAAAGATATGTGTTAAACTAAAGTTTTATACAGATAATAAAAGTTGAGAGATGTAGTGCGTCTCTCAATTTGGTACATATAGGTAAGTGAATAATAGGGTTTGATGCATGTTCCCTTTTATTACGGTCGAGTCAAGTTAGAATGGTGTTAAATGCACTAAATTTAGTGACATTCTCTTTTCCATTGTGTTCTTATGTACTAAACAGGCTCTTATCGAGGCCTAACGTGTGGTTCCTCTTGTGCACCTTCTCCAACTTGCTGAATTTGAAATCAAGGATGCTGCATGGAAGCTCAAGCAATGAAGTCTGCCCAGATGATGGAAGAAGCTTACTCAACTGGAGTCACTATCCTTTCTTTCAGTTTGTGTAATACTAAGCAAAAATATATGCATGTAGATGATATGAATAGATACTAATAGATAGAACATTATTGAATGCTTTGACCTATTTTGATTAATTGAGAATTAGCCTATTAATGGATACAAACAGGAAATGAGACATCATTTAATATAATAAAAAGCGATTTTAAAATGTATTGAAACACAACAAAACGACTACTAAAACCGATGTCTTTTATGAAATTATATATTGTTATTCATAAAGAAAATGATGTTGTAATCTTTTTAGACATCATTTCTTTTAAATATACTGATTTAAATATATACATATAACATTGTCTTTATAAATATTGAATGTTGTATACTATCTTTTAAACGAAATAACAAGACAAAATACAAAGGAAAAGTTAATAAACATAAAATGAATCACCTATAACTGATGTAAATAAGATGTATTAACATTGTTTTTGGAAAAGAATATTGATGTTAATGTAAATCTTTTTATTGCTCTACATATCTTTAGATAGCTAAAAATGCAAAATAATAATATTTTAACATTAGGTAAATCAATCAAAATGTAATTATATTCATGCATTTAAGTCGATATTACAAAGAGAAACGATGTTATATATCATTATAGACATCGGTTATAAACCGATGTGGAAAAGTTTGGATTTTTAACACTACCCACTAACACGTTGAATTTTTTTTTTATTAACATCGGTTTAAACCCGATGTCTATGAATAGAATTCTAGTAGTGAAAGGCAGAGGCGTCTCTCTTGCCTCCTCTCTCAAGTTTCTCATCCATGGTGCCTCTCCTTTCTCCTTCCTCTTGGTCTCGGATCCCTTCCGCCTCCTCAGATATGCGAAGCCCCGTCGTCGCCCAATGAACTTCGTCTTCAGATCTCTATCTTAAGGGGCTTCACGTTCCTCTTCGTTCCCTAGAGTACCTTCGTCCACGTTCCTCCTCTTCTCTTGCTTTCCTTGTCCTTCCGTCTTCAGATCTCGAGCTCAAGGGGCTTCATGGATCTCCCGCAATTGAAGACCGAAGCTGAGCTCGTTCCCTTTTCTTCCCCCTCAGCTTTCGCTTTCACCGTCCTTCCCTCGACGCACCGACACTCACCCACTCAGATCTGGAGGAGCCACCATTGAAGCTCAACGAAGCTCCGACACTATCTAGGTCGTAATAGGCGTGATACATTTGGAATCCCCGATCCTTCGCCTGTGGGCTCAAGATCAAGAACCCCAAACTATTGATGGCCCGAACTTGCCATTATCCTTGCTATTCTCGATGTTTACAAATAATTACAATAAGGACTTGAAACTATTGTGAAAGAAAGGAAAACAAACAAACAAATAAAAACTAGAACAAAAGACAAATGCCAACAAAGGAAACAGTAGCAGCGACGGCAACGGTGGTGGCGACGGATGCTGCGGGCGCAGCAAGTCTGCTGCGGCCGCCGCCAGCGACGGTTCCTCCGTTGCAGCGACGGTGGCCTGGGTTCCAGCGACAGTTTCTCAGCTTTTCTCTTCTTTCTTGTGTTTGGTTTTGTGTTTTGGATTATGGTTTAGATCTTGGTTTGGTATCGGATGAACAAGAACATAAATTGATTGCAAAGGCTTTTGGATTGGGAATCGAGGGAACCTTTTAATCCTTAAAAGGATTAAAAGGGGTCGTCAATTATATTTCCAATATAATTTTATTGAATGTAGAAAAGGGTTTAAATAACAAAGCATGCCAATTTTATCTTTACAAAAGATAGAGTTTTGGCTTAGATAAATATATATTAAATCCTAATAATACTAATAAATAAATCCTAGATAAATATTCCTACTTAGTGGACAAGGAAAATATCTAGAAGAGATAAACTTTCCTTTTCCTTTTTATTCACCTAACTAAGTATTACTAAAATTAAGACATTCCATAAATAGCTCCAACTACATAGGAGTTACGAAATATGGAAATAACTGAAAATAATAATAATAATAATAATTAAATAAATAAAATATCTTTTCTTCACTCCATGGCGGCGCCTTCTTCTTCCTCTTGAGGAAGACACTCTTTGCTATCAATGGCCCTCGAATCGGTCTTGAGAGCTCGCCTGGATCAAGATCATTGTTTGACCCACAAAAGGCCATCTTGATCCGCATCAAGGCGTCTCTCTCTCCTCCCTTGACGGGGCATCTCTGCTTCCGCCGTCGTGGACATATCAGTGCGGCTTATGTCTTCTCACATCAGTAATTTGTTCGATTATGACTTTGTTCGATTATGAGTTTATAGACTTTCAAGATCTGCTAAGTGGGTTGATCTTTCTCTGGCAGATGGATATGCCACCATGTTTGGAAGAGATCCAGATGAAAAAGAAACTATTGTATCACTTGTTACTCAAAAGTAGGAGGAAGGTGAGCCAGAAAACGCAGCATCCTCTGTATCTTTACGCCATCAATTTGTTCGATTAAGTAATAAATGTGTTCGATTATTGAGTTTGTTTGATTAAGTAATAATCTGCATGAAATTTAGTATTTTATTTGTATTTTATATTTTTGTAATTGAACAGGGCTATTGAATTTCATACTTGGGCAGAAAAAATGGATACTTGCCCTCATTGAAGTTCAATCCCTAGCTTGTCCTATGTGAAGCATTAGGTGCAAGAATAAGGCGGAAGTTCTCAAACTAGTGTCTAGATTCTTAAGATGTGTTGGTGCCTTTTCTTAGGTGTAGTATTTATGGATGTTGTACATTATGTGTATGGTGTTGTGTTTTGTATTTGGACGCATTAGCTATAAGAATAATATATATATAGTAAACCACGGATGGTAGAGATTGAAGAAGCATATTTTTATAATTGCTAATCAATTCAATTACTTTGAAATTATGTACAAATGCTATACATCTATTACTCCACTGATAGACTTATTTAGATAATTAACACCACACAAGTGCATGCGCAAAGGACTCAAATGCTTATGCATATATTTTTTTAATTAAAAAAGCGCAACCACGCATTGCGAATGTGCAGATCCGCATACTCGCAATGTGCGGTTGCGACAGTGTAAAAGGTGAAAATTTTACCTTGAAAATAACAAGGCTCATTAACTACCATGTGGTTTTTTTTTTGTTTTACCTACCCCACATATTTGTTGCTTTTTCAATTTGATTCTTAATTATAAATTGTTGGAAGTCCGGAGGGCTTGTGTTTGGGTGTTTACAAAGATTACAATGCAAATCTTTGTGTTAAAAGTATTTATTTCAGAAACTGATAGGTGGAGAAGGTAGTACGTACTGAAGATCCACGGAGAAGTCCCTATAGAGGTGGGTTTTGAGGCCTTGGTGGCGAACAGGATTGTCATGTAATAAAATTGACGAAATCTTTGGTAGATTTCACAAGATATCGACATTATATATGTATACATTATATATGTATTCTTAGATGATCTTATTTGGGCGAAATTTAGAGAATAATGAAGATCTTAGTGTTGGTGGAAAGTATTCAAAATAATATTCATTTACATAGGAACTGAATTATCTTCCTTCCTTTATTTAGAGTATTTTTTATGGTCAGTTTATTGACAATTAGATATATTAAAACGGTTTTTCTATCATATGTCCTTGGGGCATAAGATAAGACATTAAATTGAAAAATATTCCCTACAAAAAAGGTAAACGATCCTAAAAATCTAATTAAAAAAAGGCTAAATTAATTAAAAGTTTTAATTTAATTTTTTAAATTAAGGGTCATATCCTATGCCCCTGAGGTATAAGATAGAAAAATCGATATTAAAAAGGAACGAAATTGGAAAGAGAAATGTGTCTTCTCTAGCAAAAAAATGATAGAAAGCTTAGAGAATGAAGAAGACAAGACAGAGAGTACCAAGTAGAAGAAAGAGAAGAAGAAAAATTGATGCGTAATCGTAGAGTGTCATCACAGAGTGTTGTACGAAGAACAAACAACAACGGTTTTGTGGAGGTAGTGTTGTGTGTGTTGTGAGACTTCAATGTTTTGCGCGTGTTGCTCTATTTGGTTTATTTGTTTGTTTCATGTTCATTGTTTTGGTTTTTTGTTGAGGTTAGAGGGGTTTAATCAAGGTTTTATTGATGGTTAATGGTCAGCAACTAGTATTTCGTGTTGTACTAGTTTGTCTTAGGTTTTCCAATCAATAAAAGAAGTAGACCTATTTGAAATCATCTCTGAGACTACGGGAGATGATGCTTTTCATCTCATATTACCAAAGAAAGAAAAAGTCAGTGACCTTGCAATGGAAAATATGAGCGGTTCCAGCGTTAACCCTACGCCCCCGCCGATGTCAGCAAATGCTAATGGTGGTAGACTCCGACCACCCGGCGAGCCTCCGGATGGGGCGAAGACGTGGAGGGACACGGTGATGATGAGGGATAGTCAGCGGAAGGCGGTGTTGGAGCCGAGTCTCCTTGAAGAGAAGATGTCGGTCTCCTTTCCCGATGGCGTGGAGGGAGATCCGGTGATTGAAATCGGCAAGGAGATCATGGATGTTCTGGCCTCGGCGTGGAAATCATCAGTGATTGTGAAGTTACTGGGGGGTTTCGTGCCATACGATGTGATGGAGAGGAAGTTGAAGGAATTATGGAGGCCAAGAGGGAGAATGTTCCTAGCCATGGACTTTGCAAGTCCTTTATTCGTCGGGGGGGATTTCAACTGTGTGCTCCACAGCTGGGAAAGGAATGCAGATAATGGGAGCCTATCCCCTGATTCTGAGAGATTCCGGACCTGGGTGGAGGGAGCGGAGATGATTGATATGGGCTTCTTGGGGCAAACGTTTACGTGGAGCAGGGGTAAGACGCCGACCACCTATCAGGCTAGTAGGATTGATCGGGTTTTTATTAATGTGCATGGACGTCTGATCTGGCTTGATGCAACTGTGAGACACCTCCCTAAGATCGGATCCGATCACTGCCCGGTGTTGCTTGAGCTCACTCCGGGGAGAAGAATCAACAAGAAGAGACGACCGTTCCGCTTTCAAGCCGCTTGGATTACTCATCCTCGGTTCCAGGATCTCATCCGGGGGACCTGGGATAAGGTGAATCCAACCCCGGTGGCTCTTCGGCATCTCCGGGATTGCTTGTTGAGATGGAATAAGGAGGAATTTGGTAATATCTTTGAGAGGAAGGATCAACTTGAAACGCAACTTTCCAGAATCCAGGGAAGCTTGGCCAATGGCGTCACGGCTGAGCTGCTGCAACGAGAGGAACAGATCCAAGGTGAGTTGGCTCGGACCCTTGAGCAGGAGGAATTGCTATGGTTTCAGAAGTCACGTGAGCAGTGGTTGTGTGCTGGGGATCGGAACACAACATTCTTTCATCTGTCTACCGTGGTTCGCCGACAACGGAATAGGATCGAGGTGTTGAAAGGGGGCGATGGTGTGGAGATTCGGGACGCTGCTGAGATTGAGAGGGTTGTTACAGAGTTTTATCGCAGCTTGTACACCATCCCTATGGAGGAGTTGACGCCCTGTTCCTTACCTCCGGGGACTTTTCCGACTCTGTCGGATGCCGAGTGGTAGAGTATTGCTGGACCTGCTACAGATGGGGAGATACACAGGGCAATCCATGAGATGGGGGCCTTCAAAGCTCCCGGTCTCGATGGCTTTCAGGCGGTTTTTTTCCAGAAGTGCTGGGAGGTTGTGGGACCATCTGTAAGGAGCTGCATTAAGGAATTCTTTGCTACATCGATGGTGAAGGAGGGGCTGAATAATACGCTCATAGTGCTGCTCGCCAAGGTGACGAAACCTGAGGCCATTACACAATTTCGCCCCATCAGTTTGTGTAATGTGCTATACAAGGCCATCACGAAAGTGCTTGTGAGCAGGATGAGGCCCTTCCTCTCTTTTCTCATTAGTCATATGCAAGGTAGCTTCATTCCCGGACGTATTATAACTGATAACATTGTTGTGATGTAGGAGCTGGTCCACTCTATGAGAAAGAAGAGGGGGAGGAGAGGATGGATGATACTTAAGATTGATCTCGAGAAGGCGTACGATCGCCTCCGTTGGGATTTCGTGTTGGAAACCATGCGAGATGCGGGGTTCCCGGCATGCTGGTTGCACTGGATTGAAGCGTGCATCACATCGGTCACAACCAGGGTCCTAGTCAATGGCGAGATGGCTGAGGAATTTAAGCCGTCGAGGGGCTTGCGGCAGGGAGATCCTATTTCCCCTTATCTATTTATACTTTGTCTTGAACGGCTGAGCCAAGTTATCTTCAAAGCAGTAGAGGACGGGGAGTGGATTCCCGCCAAAATCACTAGGAGGGGACCTGATATTTCTCATGTTCTCTTTGCGGATGACATCGTTCTAGTCGTGGAGGCGTCAATAGGCCAACTTCGGGTGATACAGGGCATACTGGAGAGGTTTTGCGCCTCTTCAGGTCAGCGGGTGAGCGTAGCTAAATCGAAGCTCTTTGTGTCTCCGAATGTGGGACCTGAGGTGGTGGCGGAGCTGCGGCGAGAGTGTGATTTTGAGGTCACGGAGGATCTTGGAAGTTACCTTGGCATGCCGGTCCTGCACAAGCGGGTTAACAAGGACACGTTCGCCCCGTTGATCGACAAGATCGACTCTTGGCTTGCGAGTTGGAAGGGGAAGTACCTCAACTTAGCAGGGAGAATCACCCTTACCAAATCTGTGTTATCTTCCATTCCAGTTTATACCATGGCCTCGGTTGTCTTGCCAACTGACACATGTGTTAAAATTGACAGAATATGCAGAAGGTTCATATGGGGAGGATGCGAGGAGGGGAGACGTCCGCACCTGGTGAATTGGGACATGGTTTGCAGCCCAAAGGAGTTAGGTGGATTGGGGTTTCGCGCGATGAGGGAGCTTAACTTGGCCACCACCGGGAAGTTAATGTGGAGATTCCTTACCAGTAAGGAGGGACAGGTTTGGAGTGACATTCTTCGTGCGAAGTATACCCACTCCATGGCAAGCGGGGTGAATGGGACCTTTCATGTGTGGTCTAGTATGTTGCAAAGCTCAAATGCAGTCGTTGCTGAGGGGGTGAGATGGATCATAGGTGATGGCAATCTGGTTCGGTTTTGGGTGGACCTTTGGATAGGGGAGCAGCAGCTGTGCGAGGTTGCGAGAGCTGCGCTGTCGGAGGACGTAATGGCGAGGTCTGTTCGGTCTTATTGGCATGATGGTAGGGGATGGGATTGGGATGCTCTTAATGCCCTCCTTCCATCGGACGTCCTCCTGAGACTTGCCTCAGTCGCTGTGGATGAGTTGAATGCCGAGGAGGATCGGCTTTGTTGGCGGGCTACTACTGATGGTCGCTATTCTATAAAGTCGGCCTATGAAATCATTCGTGGGAACAGGGCAATGTGTTTGAATGATACCCAAGTATTCAGAAAGATATGGGGGTTGAAGGTGCCCGAGCGAGTTCGATGTTTTGTGTGGTTAGTTGTCCGTGGGGCAATTCTCACCAATGAGGAAAGGACTCGACGCCATTTTGCTACGGATCCCTGCTGTGGGGTGTGTCCGGGTCAGTCGGAAGCTCTTATACACCTCTTTAGGGAATGCAGGGCGATCAATGGCTTGTGGGAGGGTGTGGGCGCTAGCGATGGCTCAGATTTCTTTACCACACCCTTCGCTGTTTGGATTCGATGCAATCTGATGTCCACGGATAAGAGTTCGGATGAGGTGGACTGGCCTAGCCTCTTTGCAATGTCCCTTTGGTGGATTTGGAGGTGGCGTAACAACCGTGTTTTCAATAATGGGGATTGCCTTGCTGATCAGGCTCGGTTTATCAAGATGAGAGCTGTGGAGTACTCTAAGGCATGGGCTAATGCCGGTAGCGGCAGCCTAGCTAGAGAGAAGCGTCTAATCGCTGTCCAGTGGGAGAAGCCGCCTGATGAGTGGGTGAAAGTTAACTCTGATGGCTCGGTAACTAGCGATGGGGCAGCTGGTGTAGCAGTCGTCATTCGCGATCACGAAGGGAAGTGGATTGCTGGGTATGTCCGGAGGATTGGCTGTTGTACAGTACCCTCGGCTGAGCTCTGGGGTATGCGGGACGGACTACGTGTGGCTTGGGAGAGGGGCTACAAGAAGGTAATTGTGGAGGCGGACTCGAAACTTGTTGTAACCCTTGTCTTGAGTGGGGTGGAGGGTGGTCACCCGTTGTCTAGCCTGGTACGGCAGTGCCGGAGCTTTCTATCCCGGGACTGGGAAATTCAGTTCCGCCATGTCTTCAGGGAAGCGAATGTCGTCGCCGACTCCCTCGCGTCTTTAGCTTTGTCGTTTCCGATTGGTTTTCATGTTATTCTTGTTCCCCCTTTAGATGTAGCTTCTTTTATTGATGAGGATATTAGGGGAAGGGCTACTCCCCGTCTTGTGCCTGTGTAGCCCACGTTTTTCGATTTCGTCTATTGATATCTGGGAGCTTGTCTCCCAGGTTTGGCAACCAAAAAAAAATATTTCCTGTTTTATTTAATTCCACATTATTCCGCCTAGTTTAGTTAGTAACGCTAATACAACCTCTAAAATATATGATCATTCCATATATTCTTCTAAATTTCTTAGGTTCATCACTGCTACGGATATACTAGATTGTTATTGTTATGGTATACTAGATTGTTATTGTTATTTTATATTACAAATACACATGTCAATCAGATCACTCAGATTGGGTTCGGGTAAAACGGGTCTCGGGTAGATCAGGGTTAACTCAAACCCGAGTTTGACCCGATTTGGGGTTTGTCATTTTTTTTATTTTTTAATAAAAAATCGTATTTTGATGACTTTATGGTAACTTCAAAATGTAAATTTAAAAATGTTATTGATAAATTGTTCTTTTTGGGCTCTATACTTAATAGAAAATGTCATCTAAAGCTCGAGTGTATGTAATTATAAAATGTAAAAAATTGAAATCTCCGTGAATAATTTTAATAATATATAATTATAAAGTAATTAATTTTAATGATATACTCCGTATTAATTACTAAACTAACCCTAATATGACTTTGAGATTTTCTTGGGTTTTTATAGTCAAAGTTATGTTTTAACAAACCGGACGAGTTAGTTAGGTTATCGGGTCGAAACCCATTTGACCTAGAAAATTTCATGTTTTTAAGGATCTAATCCAAAAAATTTCCAGGTCAAAATTTTTAGATCTTAACCCAATATTTTTTGGACATTCGGGTGGGGTTAGATTTTGACATGTCTAATTATGAACTATGAATTCGGTTCAAAACATATTTTAGGCAGGGACGTGCATTTGTGAATGCAACCTAACTGAGTAGTGAAACTTTATTAAGAATAAGGACAATATGTCATTTCTTCTAGCGGCCGATACGACTGGTGAAAAGGATTGTTCGTTAGGTATGTATATTTATTCTTACTATTAAGATTATGGCGGGTTATGAATGGTATGATGGACCAATATTTAATTACCCTGAATTTTCTGCTCCAATGTGAATGATGTACATTAATATTTACTCTCATTAATTTTAAATAAATGAATTATAGAAGGCAATATAATGATTGCCTTTGATATCGCTCGTCATAATAATGATCTCGTTTATACGGGCTTAATCTAAAAGTTCTTTGTTTGAAATTAAACTCGAATTTTTTTTAAGTGATACTATTTATACGGTGAAATTATCGCCTAATGTATATTGACGAACACACATTATAAATTCGTAAAAATATGCGAATTCACAACGTGTTTCTATAAAAAAATTCTTTTTTTTTTTTTTGCGAATGCGGATTCCAAAATTGGAAAATTTTGCGAATTCACAATGCATGTTTGCAGTTAAAAAAAAAACAATTTTGTGAAAGTGTAGTTAACCGCAATTGTGAAGTGCGAATTCGGCTCCGATGTCAACATTAGAGTTCTAGCTCTCTATAAAAGCTTTCCAATGCCTACCGAAAATAGTCATCGGACCACTGAGGTCTCTAGAAAGTGCGATAAACAAAATTAGCTTGTTGAGCAAACACCGGCCTTTTGCTAATTTGTTCTTTGTTTCGGTTCTCTTCTTCTTCTTCTTCACTAGCCTCCACTCCTATTATGTTTTGGACTCTTCTTAACCCTTGCTTTTTTTTATTAGCCTCATTAGAGGTGACAATCGAGTTGTCTGAGTCGGGTTTGTGTATACCCATTCGAGTTCGGTCATATGTCGGGTATATTATATGTTTGGCCGAGTTTAGATCGGGTCGGGTACATTTTAAGAATAGATAAAGTTTGGTTCAAATGTATTTCGGGTTAGGTTGGATTCGGGTTCGAGTTGGGTCAAATTTAGTTTTATTTGAAAATGATAATTATTATTTATTTTTCTTAATTATTAACTAGTACAATTCGCTTATTTAATTTTATTAGATCACACCATAGGTGTATTATTTGAATGTTTGAAAAAAAAAATAAAGTAATTATAAGGATGAGTCAGGTCTTGTTCGAGTTGTGTCAAACACGGGTTGGGTTGGGTGTGTCTATATTCATGTTCATTTGGGTATCCGGTCAAAATAGGTCGGGCTTGGGCTAGGATTAGGGTTGAACACATGACACTAGATTATCAGGTTTTGGTAGGGTCTGGATTCAAGTGGGTGGTCAGGTTCTCGAGTTGGATCAGATTTTGCTAGCTCTAAGCCTCGTTGATTCACCTTGGATCTACATGCACTATAATTAAGCTAAATATGATATAATATTATCATCTAAATGCATGCTATCAATATATGGCAACCCACCAGTATCAACAATTTCTTCAAAACAATAGCTTTAGGCTTGAAATAAATTCTATCTCGCAACGCTGAATTGATGGAAATTCATTAATGAAATCAATTTACCCATCCGAATTAAAATACCATCTGGACCAAAATACCCAATATATCTTTAATTCCATGAATAAAAAAAGAGATTCCATTTTTTAATTTTTTCAATTTTCACTTCAATAATGGTGTGTGTGTGGGGTGATATTGTAACGGCCCGGGATTATGATTCCCGAGTTATGTTTCGAGGGATAAAACCCCTCGTTAGGATCTTACGCTCCGAGTACAGGTTGAAGGTTTGAAACCGAAGATTTGTAGTTTAAAGCGGGATTTCTCACCCAAATCCGTAAGGTCCATTGGAGACCCCGGGGTAAACCCCTGTGCCTGTCCTAAGTCTACAACGCGGAAAATCCATTTAGGCATGCAACCAGCATAAGTGAAGTTAAAGCAAAATACAATCCCAAAGGTGCTACGGCAGAGCCGGGACAAAACAACGTAAAAGAGAGGAAGTCTAGTGGTCTCTCGAGCTCTCAATCTAACGCCAAAAGTCTGAACCCGCCAGGCATCCATATAAGCAAAGATAGCGGCTACCGATTACCTGAATCTAAAAAAATTGAGGGGGATCTGGGTCAATCATCAGGTCACTCATGCGCGTGTGTAAACACACTCTGAGAGGCATATAATAAGCATCCTATTCCTAAAATGAAATGCGTAATGCAAAGCGGAACTTAAACAGACAAGCATACGAATAATTAAGTGCAGACATAAATAAAGAGGCGCGCAGTTACAGGAAATGCCAAATAGCATGTCCCTCTAGGCTCATAAGGAATCCTCTAGCAACACCCTTCAAAGGGAACTACCTCACCCACGGTGCAGGCCGTCCCTACGTAAGGAGCCTACTAACTATGAAGGGAAGGCAAACAACGACACCCATATAAGGCCTAATGCTCTAAGAGTCCTATGGCGACTTATTACCAAAAAGCCTACTTCACTCATCAAGTGCAAGCAACTTTCTATAATAAGCCCCACTAAGATGACAAGAATAGAGAAAAAGGTCACATCCAATAAACACCTATAACGGCCGTTTTCTAGCAAAGACATATAGCAAGTCATATGATTTCCATTTTAGATCCTAAGCGTGATTCTAAGTCGTATGGTGCATGAACACTAGCCTACTATATAACACCCAGTGCATAGAGCGCCCATCATGAGTAAGTTCAAAGAACTTACTTGGAGAAGCGCAGAATCCAAACAATGATCAGCAATGGCAAGCAATCCAACATATCAGGGATCACCTAGTAATCTCATAAATAACATAATAAGTCTAAGTCTAATTTATACAAGCACTCAAGTCACATCTGAAACATGTAAGATACACACACAAGATTCAGATAAAACATATATAGGTTAATCATCTCATCATCAACAACATTAATGTCTCAATTCAAGTTCTCATCTCATTTCATCATCTCATATCGTTTTCATCGTAACTTGCCAACTCATCGGCTTAAAATAACTCTCATATCATACTTAGTCAAATTTGCATATTACTATTTCATACTCATGCTTTGCATACGAATATATATCATCCTCATCATCGGTAACCAATATTTAATCTCTTATAATAAATCACCACAATATCATGCTATTAGTCATACATAGGCGTGGCCACGGGTCGGACCCGCCGGGTAGACGGGTTCGACCCGCCGGGTCAAGGGTCAGGGTTGGCCGACCCGAACCCTAACCCGTAAATCTCACGGGTTGACGGGTTCGGGTCGACCCGTTGACCCGGCGGGTTACATTATTTAAAAAAAAAAAACTTTTTTTTTAAAAAAAATGACTATTAAAATAAATAAATAAATAATATGTAAAGATTTTATCTTCACAACACATTTTATCACTTTGATATGAAGTGTTAAAAATGTAGGAAGATTATATCTCCATATTAATTCTTTCATCCACAATAATTTGGGTCAAGGGTCAGGGTTGGCCGACCCGAACCCTAACCCGTAAATCTCACAGGTTGACGGGTTCGGGTCGACCCGTTGACCCGGCGGGTTACATTATTTAAAAAAAAAAAACGTTTTTTTTTAAAAAATGACTATTAAAATAAATAAATAAATAATATGTAAAGATTTTATCTTCACAACACATTTTATCACTTTGATATGAAGTGTTAAAAATGTAGGAAGATTATACCTCCATATTAATTCTTTCATCCACAATAATTTCATTGTGTGATGTAAGAGAAAAAAATATGAGAATATATTTCTCAAACTTAATTTCCAACTTAAATTCCAATGTAGGAAATGTAGGAAACAAGTGAGGTGGAAGAAATGTGGTAGTAGGATACATATATATAGCCCAATGCCTTCTCATTCTAACTCCATATTTTCGATGTGGGACAAAGCCTTTGTCCCACATTGGAAATGAGGGGAATGAAGGAAGTCTTCCAAGTCTATAAAAGGAGAAGGATGGGGTTTATTTGTCTTACATTGCACATTGCATATTAGTTTATGTATTATTGTGAGTTATTTTAAGAATAACTTACATAATTTACATAATATTATGAATTTATTTTATTAAAAATAAATTTTTCAAAAAAAAAAATATTTTTAAAAAGTGGGTTGACCCGGCGGGTCGACCCGGCGGGTCAACCCGGCGGGTCACGGGTCACGGATTCCCCGACCCTAACCCTAACCCGCTACCCGTCCCCACCCGCCAACCCGTCCACCCGGACCCGGCGGGTCAACGACCCGGCGGGTCATTGACCCGTACGACCCGGCGGGTCACGGGTTGACCCGTAACCCGTGGCCACGCCTAGTCATACATATCATACCATTAGTCAAACGATTATATTATCATGCTAGTTAGTCATCGAATAAGCCTTATTCCCATGTTAGTCCCAAATCCATTTCAAAATCCAAATTAAACAATTAAGAATTCCGAACCTTGAAAATACTTGCTAAAATCCCTTTTCTCAATTTATTTATTAAATCATTTTTTTGACCTTGAAATTCTTTTCCAAATTCTCTAAAATCCAAACCATTTTTATTTAATAAACCAACCCTTATAATTCTCCCAAAATAATATTTTATCTCTTAAAACATCAAATAATATTGTATATATATAATCTTTTTAATTATGCTAATTAGTTAAATAAATAAACGAATAACCCGAATCGAACCGAACCGAACCGAACCCATAACAATCCCATCCCGGTTTAAGTATTAAACACAATTTTCAAATGAAGAAGGCCCACCAGGCCACGTCGGCTCCATCTTCCTCCGGATTTCAAATGAAGACATCGTGCCCGCCAGCCTGCGCTCGCCGGTTGCTCTCCCGCCTCTGCTCACTCTTGCTCAGCCCACCTCTACTCAGCTCACCTCCGAACACTCGCTCGCATCCCCGCCCACTCACACAGCTCCCTCGCACTCGCCCAGGCCCGTGCTCACAGCTCTCGCCCTCTCGAACTCGCTCATCCTCGCACTCACGGAGCCGTGCCCATCCTCGCCGGACCTCGAGCTCGCCGGAGATCTCGAGCCCTCCCGACTCCCCGCATTCAGCACTCGCTCACTTGCCACTCGCCCACAGCCCGACCCAAAGACATAATTGAATTGAAACAAAGGAAGGAAAGGCGGAAGCTCACCGAGGTGTTCGCGACTTCGGAGCTCTCGATCGGAGTTCTGGGCGTCTTCGGAGGCTCGCGATGGCTCGTCGAACTTGCGTCGGACAGGAGTGAGTCTGATGGTGAAGCTCGACGATGTTTCCGATTGAAAACAGAGGAGAACGGCTTACCGGAAATCTCATTCGCGCTCAAACAAGGGAGGTGGCGCTTCGGTGGCTCGTCAGCGGTGCTTGACAGCTCCTGGGTGACTTCGGTGGGGCGCTGGATGTCGATGGAGGTGGCGGTATGGTGCTACAGCTGCTGGGCTCGAGGAAGGAGGTGGAAGAATGAGAGGTTGGCGTTGGTGCCTTGTTCTCAACAAAACAGAGGAGAAAGAAGGAGGTTGTGGTGGTGGTGACGGGCTTAGAACTTCAGCGATGGTGGTGGAGTTGGTGATGAAGTGAAGGCGATGGCGTGAGGGGGAGAGCAGAAGAGGGTGATGATGTGAAAATGGTAAAGGAGGAATGGGAGCGGAAATGTGGATCAGAAATGGTGGTAGTCGGTGGTGGCGGATGATGGTGATAGAGTGGCGATGGCGAGGGAGTGACGTGATGGTGATGAATGTTCCCGAATGACGGGGTATGGTGATTTGAAGGAGGTATGGTGAGGTGAGGGAGTGGGTGAAGATTGAGTGTTGAATGGGCTAATTAATACCCGTAAATAAATCCCGAATATGCGAATTTCGAATCCCGCAATTAGTTCTCCAATGTTAGTTTCCCCGACTCTCGCTCTCTCGATCAATTGGATTTTTAAAATCGATAAGGATATTGCTATCCGATAATTATTTTGAATTTTCGAGGTAAAAGGATAGAAATTATTCGTCAAATTTTATATTCCGGTCGAAATTCTTTAAACGAGTTTTAAAACCGATTAAATTTCATTTTTTAATTCTCTTTTTCGGAAAATTTAGGATTTGAAAATCCGAGCCTTTACAGATATAAAGTGTAAGATGGACTTGTAATTGGGACATCTTATTCATAATACAGGATTACAGATTTGGATTCTCTTCACTCTCTGTCACTCAAGCTAACCAACTCTCAGATTCCTAAGAGATCGGTATCAGAGCACTAGACGCTCTCATCCATGGCGGACGGCACGTGCTTCAAAGCATTTGAGAAGGTCGAATTGCAGCTACAACATCTACATCAGTTCACAGCAGCAACGCAAGGTCAGTTGAGCAAGGCAATTCGTCGATAGGACGATCAACAGAAATCAATTGAGGAATTGACGGCGACTACAACGGAGATGCGATCCAAGATAGAGACGAGGATCGATCAACTGCATGCAACAACAGAGAAGAGCTTTACGAAGATGGCCGAGCAAATCCAGATTCAGACAGGGCAAAATTTTGCAAGATTGATGGAGGCATTCAAGAACCAAGGTCTGAGGGGTTCTCCGACGATGAATGGTGAGCAACAAGAGAGACCATCGCCGATGAATAACACGGGAGAGGATCATGGGATCTACAAGATTCCACCTTTGCGGAATGAGAATTACGCAGGAGCTTCGTGGTCGGCAAATCGTTCCCCAAAGATTGTTTTTCCTTCGTTCGATGGCCGGAAACCAAGGAGCTGGGTTCGGAAGTGTGAAAAGTATTTCATAATCTTCAGTATTCCGGAGACTTAGAAGGTGGAATTGGCATCCATGTATATGCAAGATCGAGCGGATGTTTAGATTCAAGGCTACTTGATGCAAAGGAAATGAGTTCGTTGGAGAGAAATGAGTGAGGCTCTATGTAATCGATTTGGGGGAAAACAAGGGGTCGAAGAGTACAATGAGCTAGAAGAGTACAATGAGCAATTCGAGGTGCTCCGAGAGGGAATGTTGACCTTCAACCTGCATTTGCCTGAGATTTACTTCGTCTCCAGCTACATCAGCGGCCTCAAGCCAGAGATTAAGTCACTCGTGAAGTTGGAACGACCAAGGGATATGGAGGAGGCATTAGAACTAGCAAGATTGCACGGTGATGCGGTATGAGCAATCATGAAAGCAAGCAAGAGTTCTTGGAAGAGCAACTCCTCAGGTTTGAATTGGCAAGGCAATTCAAGAATTGGATCCTCGAATTCGAAGGGTGGGGATTTGAAGTTAGGCAACGAATTCAAAAGAACACCAGGGTTGTGCTATAGTTGTGGAGACAAGTATTTCGTTGGCCAGAGGTGTAAGGTGTTGTCTGTAAAATTCATCGCAGCTGAAGAAGAAGAAAGTGAGATGGGCTATCCACTGGAAGATCAAATGGAGACTGATGAAAGCTTGCAGGAATGTTTTGTGCGTGCCATGTCAGGTAATGGGTCCGATACATCAATCCTAGTTAAAGGGTATGTGGGGAAGCGATTAGTCAACATTTTGATCGACAGTGGTAACAATCATAGCTTTGTGGATCCCCAACTAGCTAAGGAAGCTAGATCCAGACTGCAGCAATCCAATTTGATGGTTGTGGAAGGCATCAACAAGGAGAAAATCTTTTGTAGACATGAGTGTAAAGAGTTTAAATAGTCTATGCGAGGGGGGGAATTATGTTTTCGACATTAGAGCCCTACGAATTGGTGAATTGGAGCTGCTACTCGACGTCAATTGGATGAAGAAATACAGTCCGGTGGAGTTTGATTACAACAAAATCCAGATGGTAAGAGGGTACAATTTCAAGACAATGTGGATAATAAGGAGGAAGCTTCAGTTAAACATATCTCGACCAAGGAATTGTGTGCCTTGATGAATTCACAAGGACATGACTGTATGATCCAAGTGGCTCAGGTGTTTCAGTTGGGAGCTGCAGTGGATGATACGAACCCTGAAGTACAGAAGGTATTATCGAGTTTTGAGGATGTATTTGCAGTACCCTCACAATTATCACCAGAAAGGGGCTTCGAGCATAGCATACCACTACAGCTAGGCGCCTTACCAGTTTGTTCAAGGCCTTATAGGATGAGATAGAAAATCAGGTGAATGAGATGTTGAAAGCTGGATTGATAAGACCGAGTCAGAGTCCATTTTCATCGCCCACACTATCAGTTAAGAAGAAGGATGGAACCTGGAGGTTCTGTATCGATTACAGACGTCTCAACGGCATCACAATCAAGGATAAGTTCCCAATTCCACATATTGAAGAGTTGCTGGATGAATTGAAAGGGGCAACAGTGTTTTCAAAACCGGATCTCAGGGCTGGGTATCATCAAGTTAGAGTCAAAGAGGATGACATACACAAGACATCCTTTAGAACCCACAATGGTCACTTTGAGTTCAAGGTAATGCCATTTGGGTTAACTAATGTGCCTGCCACTTTTCAAGCATTGATGAACAGAGTTTTTGCTGAGTACTTGAGGAAATTTGTATTGGTATTTTTCGATGATATCTTGATCTACACCAGGGATACTCACCAGCACTTGGGGCATTTGGAGGTGGTCCTTCAGATCTTGAGGAAGCACCAACTGTTTGCAAAAATGTCTAAGTGTAGTTTTGCAGTGCCACAGATTGAGTACCTTGGTCACATTATCTCTAGTTAAGGGGTAGCTACAGATAAAGCAAAAACAGATGCAATTCCTAGCCGACCAAGCCCAGGGAATATTAAAGAATTAAGGAGCTTCATTGGGTTAGCCGGTTATTGTAGGAGATTCATTAGAAAAATCATGGGGTCCTTTGCAAGCCTTTGACTGACATGTTAAGAAAGGAAGCCTTTTCCTGGAATAGTGACAGAGAGCAAGCCTTCACACTCATCAAATCTCTCTTGTCGTCACCTAATATTCTAGCATTACCTGATTTTTCTCTGCCTTTTCAAGTAGAGACATTTGCATGTGAGGAGGGCATAGGGGTAGTCCTAATGCAGCAAAGTAGACCAATTGCTTTTATCAGTAAAGCCCTACTTGGTTCCAATTTGTTGATGTCCACATATGAAAAAGAGTTGCTTGCTGTGTTGCTTGTTGTGGAGAAATTGAGACACTATTTGGAACCAAACCATTTTATTATCCTAACTGATCATCAGAGTTTGAGGTATCTATTGGATCAGAGGGTATCAACACATTTGCAGAAAAAACCCATCAGAAAGTTGTTGGGTCTGTCTTACTCCATACAGTATAGAAAAGGACAAGCTAATGTGGTAGCTGACGCCTTGTCTCGAAGAAGATCAGTAACCGGGCAGTGCAATGCATTAGTGATAATCCAACCGATGTGGATTCAGGAAATCATTAAGAGTTATGAGGATGATGCTGAAGTGGCGAGACGTAAGGCAGAGGTAGCCATTGATGGTTCTTCCAACATCAAATTGTAAGGAGAACTCTTAAGGTACAAGGGAAGACTAATGGTAGGCCAGGACATGGAACTTCATCACCAGATTGTCCTGTCTTTTCATTCAAAATCATTAGGGGGCCATTCAGGTATGCGAGCCACTTACCAGAGATTGAAGGCACTGTTCTATTGGGAAGGAATTAAAGGTTTTGTGGAGAAATTTGTAAAGGAATGCGATGTTTGTCAAAGGCACAAGCATGAAAACATTGCATATCCCGGATTACTGCAGCCATTGCCTACCCCTGTGCTTCCTTGGCATTCAATTGGAATGGATTTTGTAGAGGGACTGCCTAAGTCCAACGGGTTTGATGTGGTTCTTGTAGTTGTGGATAGATTGACAAAGTATGGACACTTCATCCTACTATCACATCCTTTTACTGCTAGTCGCGTAGCTAGAGCCTTCATGGATACCATTTATAAACTCCATGGGTTACGTCAAGACATTGTATCCGAAAGGGATAAAGTCTTTACAAGCCACTTCTCAAAGGTGATGTTTACTGCACTGGGAACTACTTTGAAGCTTTACACATCATACCACCCTCAGACGGATGGTCAAACGGAGAGGGTTAACCAGTGCCTAGAAATGTATTTGAGGTGCATAACTTCGAGTTTGCCTAAGCAATGGGCTAAGTGGGTGACACTTGCTGAGTGGTGGTATAACACAGCATATCACATATCCCTTAAAATGTCTCCATTCCAGGCCCTTTATGGTTATGCCCCACCTATGCTAGGCTCTCCTTCTAGCAGCTTGAACACTGCATCCATTGAAGAATTGTTCCAGCTTAGGGAGACAGCCTTAGCAGTACTAAAACTGGCTTAGAGATGGCCAAGGAAAGGATGAAATACTTTGCTGATAAACATTGAAGTGAAAGGGGAGTGTAGGTGGGAGATCGAGAATATTTGAAGATGCAACGCTACATGCAGTCCACAGTGGCAGTTAGGAGGTGTGTAAAGCTCAGTGCCAAGTATTATGGACCCTTTAAAGTGGTTGAGAACATTGGAGCAACTGCTTACAAGTTGTTGTTGCCTGAGAACTCCATACTGCACCCAGTGTTTCATGTTTCCCAACTCAATAAGAAGGTTGGGGAAGGAACTGCGGCGATCCAGAATCCACTAGCAACAACGGATGAAGGGTTGATCATTACAGCTCCTGAGGCAGTCTTGAACACCAGGGTTCATCACTTGCCTAATAGTGACCCGGCGGTGGAGTGGCTTATCAAATGGGCAAACTAACCTATTGAGGAGGCTACTTGGGAGGCTGCTGGTGAAATGCTTCACCAATTTCCTGAACTTGCTTCTTAACCGCCTTTTGGACAAGGTGTCTTAGGAAGGGGGGTATTGTTAGGCTTGGGCCGGTTAGGCTAGAGGTGATATAAAGTGTAAGATGGACTTTTAATTGAGACATCTTATTCATAATACAGGATTACAGATTTGGATTCTCTTCACTCTCTGTCACTCAAGCTAACCAACTCTCAGATTCCTAATAAGACGCTAATGAACCAAGGAAGGTTCAAGAGTAGAAACAAGAACAAGTCAGCAAAAATTGTCCCCTCAACAGGTTGATCTATTGTAATGCACTTTCGGGAGGTCTCGGTGGCCCAATCGAATATTATGAGTATGTGTTGGAAAAATATTTCCAAAAGGCACACATTCTATGTTGACAACATAACCAAATTCGAAAGAATGTGAATAATAATTGCACTTCATGATTGCAGATTTAAAATAATAATAAAATGTGCAAACGCGCATTGCGAATTCGAGGATTTTCACGGTTATTTTTTTTTTGCGAACTCGCACTTCGCATTTGCTCTTTTTGCAAACTCCCACTTCACATTAATACTCTCTTATAGTTTTTGGCGAGATTTTTAGCGTATATTTATCATTTTTTTCATTGACATTGATAGTTATTTATCCATTTATCAATCACTCTAACTTCTTGTTTTTGCGATCTATAAGGAGAAATTAAAAAAGAATTAAAAAACAGTTTGAAAACGAATTAATTATTTCACGTACCATAAAGGAAAAATTAAAAAACGAATCAAACATGCAAAAAAAAGATAAGGAAAACTATTAAAATTAATTATTTCACTATCCGATTTGGAAAGTTTTTGAAAATCCATCCTCGAGCAAATTACTATTTTTGGAAAGTTTTTGACATGATTCCGACATCATTTTGAATTTGAGATTTGATGAGTTTTATTTCCAATATCGAGTTTCGAATTTGAAAACTTAGAATCTCGTTAGTCGTTTTGAAACGGTTTGAAATTTGATTTGTATTTTTCAGGAGTCGGGATTTTGGTCGAATTGTCGGGATTTGGAGTTAGACCTAGCGGGGCCATCTCTCTCTCTCTCTCTCTCTCTCTCTCTCTCTCCTCCGTCTCTCTTTTGTCCTATTCTCCATAAACCCTCATTAAGCCCACTTGTTGCCCTATAAATAGGATGCATCAATCTCCAAACTCTAGTATCAACATAAAAAATCCGAGCCAAACACAAAACCCTAAAACTATTTCTCTCTCTCTCCCATTTTGAAATCAACAAGAGAAAACCCTAAACACTTTTGACGGGAGGAAATCGTTGTGTTTCCTATCAAAAGTAAAACTCAAACTTATAAACTAGTATAGCAAGTAAGTAAGAGGTCCATCCCACAAAGAATCAAGTATTTCGATGGAATGTGTATTTACCAATTAGTAAAAAGGGGGGTTTTAACTGATGAAATAGAAAGAAAACAAAATAAACTATAAACAAATTGATGCAAAACAATTTAGAGAAGATCGTTCTACCTACAACTATGCACTTTATTTGGTTGAATTGATATTGTAACTTCCTCTTGTCCTTTTAGTTTTCCTATAAATGCCCTCGTCTCGACCTAATATAGTTAGTAGTCCAATCAGTCCTAGAAACCCTTATCTCATGAGCAGTCCCTCAAAAAAGGATTGAACCCAATCGAATGCTTTAAGTTTAGAGATTAACTAAGGTATTTGCAATCCCTAAAAAGAGATTTAACAACACATCCAACTTTCTACCCATACAATTAGTTCAACCAGCTCTAAAGGGATAAGTTTGCCACTTGGGATAAGGCCGCAATTGAATAAAACAATTGAATTGATTCTAACTAGTTGGTTAAGCCAGATAGAGTTTTGAATTGAATTGAATCTACAAAACCTTAGCAATTGAATTGATTCTAACTAGTTGGTTAAGCCAGATAGAATAAAACAATCAACAATAAAGCACAAAGAAGTCAAAACATTCAATATAGGAATTAAGGAACAAGATTCTTAAACTCAAAACTCAATCAAAACAAAGCTTCAAATTGCAAGTAGAATGAAGAAAGTTTAGCCGCACGTGGCGAACATCGCTCTCAATCTAAACGAAATTGTCTTTAATCTTAATCTAATGAATGAATGAAAAACTAGGGCTAAGCCCTTCTCCAAAAACGCGTCGCTCTGGGCAAATGTAGCGGCCGCTGCCTCTAATGCGGCGGTCGCTGTATTTGTCTTTTTCAAAAAATCCAGATTGAATCAACTCTTGTCGTCAACATGAAAGTTGTAGCCCTTTAAAAGAGCCTTCCAACACATGATCATAATTGTCGATCGGAAAACCGAGGCCTCCAAAATGTGCAAAACAAGTTCAGCGTGTCTGGCGACAACTTATGCAGACTTGTTCTTCGTTTAGGCTCACTTCTTCTTCTCAAGACCTCTTTAGATCTTCATTTAAGCTTATTTGAACAACTAGACATTCTCCTCCAATGAGTTATCAACCCATGTCTTCTCATTGGATCCACATTTACCTGAATTAATTAATAAAAGTGTGTAGACCTCCATCAACATAGAGAGCAAATATGCAAATTGTACTTAAAACATGCATGATATGCATCATAACTAAGCTAAATGCAACCTATTATAACAATCTAAATGCATGCTATCAACTTTCCTCCATCCTCCATTTCAATATTCAAGTCACCCCCAAATCTCCCTTATCTTGTATTTTTCCAACTCAGACACCTACTCAAACACTTCCTTTCCCTCCTTGAAGATCTTGCAAAGAAGACAAAGGCCAGGCGTCGGTTTCGAGCAAAACAGTAGTTGCATGGATGATTCGCCATCGTGAGTTCTAGTTCGCCTCCGCGAGGAAAGAACCCAGCCGACACCCTATCTATTCGTCTTTTCTCGTGGTAATCTAGCTCGTTCTCCCTCCTCTTGCTTCTTTTCCTTTCCAAACCTTCTAAAGGTGTACCTTTAAGGATTTTTCCATCTTCTAAGGTTGATTCAGAATGGATCTAAGGCTTGGAAGTGCAAGATCGAGCCTCTCCTTTCCTCTTTCCCCTGTTATTCGAAGGGGTGCTCAATCTCTCTGGTTTTCGTCCATTTCGGTCTCAAACCTTCATTAAAGAGGACCTTTACTCATCCTCTACCTTTCCTAGGTTCGGTCGTTCATCTTTCCATCAAATCAGAGCTCGGGTGGCCACCATTGGAGCACTTTGAAGATTCCCCTTGAAGGCCTCGGTAATCCCTCTTCCGCTCTCCCCTTTTGGTCCTCGTTGAAGTCATTTTGTGTTGTTCTGAGTTGGGATGGGTTTCGCTTTAGTTTGGTTTTGGTTTGAGAAAGAGAGGATTCGATTTGAGGCAAAAACTAGCCAAAACGTTAGAATCTCGTCGCGACAAAACCATGCTCGCCGCGACAAGTTATATCGAGAACTACAGGAAGAAGAAGGGCGTTTCGCGGCCGCGAGTGCAGTTTTCGCCGTGGAAAAAGTGGCTTCTCATGGCCAGCAAATGTCCCATCTTCGCGGGAGCCTTGGTGAGTGTTTTGCCGTGACGAATGACCATTTCGCTGCGGTGAAACCGATCCCAGTAGCCTTGGCCCAAGCTACTCCCTTGATCCTTGATCTTTTGGTTTCATTTTTGGGTTGAACTAGCCTATGTCAGGTTTATTGCCGATTTTAAAATATGGATTTTCAATATATTATTTCAGGGATTATTTTAATGATTTAAAATACTATTTTACGGATTTTGAAAAGGGTTTGATGGTACTACTTTGAATGTTTTAGAAATTCTTTTTAAAGGCTTTGTGTTTTCAAACTGAGGTGTCGGGATTGATCAAATTTACTTAATGATTTGATAACGACCTTATATTAACTATACTTCTCGAACTCTGTTTAACAGACTGACCTAAGTTATCGGACTTTTGGACTCCTATAACCGAACACCTTTGGACTGTTTAACTGAACTTCGTTGGATCGATGGACTGTTGGATGATTTAAACTTGACCTTGAGAGTGAGATTTGGACATATGAATGATGATGAGTTGTGAGAATGGATATGAATTGGTGATCTTTGGATATCTCGGCTTTATGATGTTCTCGTATTTCGAAATGGTTTTGAAATATTTTGACTTATTGGATGGTTTTGGAAATGTTTTGGGTATGTGTTCTCTCTATGATTAGTTAGTAGAATTGTAGTTTATTGCCTTCCTTATTATTCGTAATGGGTGCTTATTGACTTGTTGGACTCTTGTTACCTGCCATTTCCTTTGTTGTTTGGCTTTGCAGGTAAGTTCCCTCGTAGAGCTTACTCAGATTGATTCTCATATCCATGTAGTCACATGATATACTAGGTTTTGTGTATGCATAAGAGCATGGTTCATGTAGTACCCTCCTTAGGTTCCACCATTGAATGAACATCTGTTTACTCAATGCGTTTGGAAAGAGAACGGTTGTTATCTATGAGTCTTAGAGTCTTTTGCTAGGGTTATAGGACAACCTAACCTCATTAGGTTTCTCCTTATCGAGTCATTTATGTCACATGATATGAGATGGGCTTGAGAGCTTGATTCTATACATGAGCATAATTATGAGATGATGATTGATTATTGATGCGCATATATATGATGATGGAATTGATATGTTATAGCACCGTACTAGCTAGGGTTTGCTCTATCGGGCAGGGGGCAAAGGTAGGAGAGGGATATGCCAATTGACATTCTTTGGGCCATTTACCGCACTTTCTGCATATTATATATCCTGCTAAGCATGACTTGTGTGTTTAAATTCCTTTATGCATTAGAAGCATCATTATTTAGGTATAATGTATATGTGTGCCTACAGTGACCTAGTCACGTGTATGAGCCTCGGTCTGATCCCACGCATGTATTATTTTAAGGTATGTTTGCAGATTGATGTTTGCTCTATGCTTCTATGACGGGGATATCTATTTGGACGATTATCGACCAAGAGACTGACTCCGACTAGATTTGACTTGAATGTTTTCTATACTCGCACTTTTCGTATTTTCGTTTTGACCCGGCTCCCCCGTGGCAAGTTGTATCCTAATTTCAGTTTTGCGAATTTTCCTCTTAAATGAATTTGAGCGACTTAGTGTATAGGACAGGTTATGGGTACCCAACGACCCTTTGCTTGATTTAGGGTTCGAAATCCCCACTTTAAACGACTAACTTTTGAGGTTTGAAACCTTGACACGTACCTAGATTGCAAGATCCAAATGAAGGTATCCAACATTCGAAATGTAACCCAAATATTTATATTTGGTCCATTTCATGCATATGCCCATGAAAGATGTGCAACGACCGCTGCAACCTTGGCGGCAGCCACCGCATGTTCTGTTAGCGCGACGCGTTAGGTTTTATGTGGCTTCAATTTTATCTGTCTTATGCAAACTTTTAGCATTATTTAAGAGGGGTTTAGCTCTAGGGTTTTATTTCAATTAAAGAGATACAAAACAATTTAATTTAGTTTAGAGAGTGATGTTCACCATGAGCGACTAAACTTTCTTTCTTCTATCTGCAATTTGAAGCTTTTTTTAGATTAAGTTGTGTGTTTTTGAATCTTGTTCATTAATTCCTATATTGAATGTTTCAACTTCCTTGCGCTTAATTATTGATTGTTTTATTCTATCTTGTCGGACCAGTCCCCTAGGAGAGTCTTTATAATGACCATACATTCCCCTTCGATCATAAGGTATTAAATTCTCAAGAGTTTTGCCTTAGCAACACCCATGTGAAGGCCCATAGCCTAGAAAAAAACCGCAGAACTGTTATTACATTTGCCCAACCCCAAGGAAAAAATGTTGTCGTTGTGATGTCGAATGACATAACCATAGAAGCCTTCCTCCGACTAGCATTATGAACCATCAAAATTTAACTTATAATACCCAGAGGGTGGTTTGTCCCAAACTTTTGCTTTCCATGAGTTATATCTGCTCGACATGGGGTTGTTTGATTGCTGCCGGAAGGTACTAATATGGTTGGTGGTATTATGTTTATCGGTTGATTTGGTACTTTCAGACCAAGTTTGTTTAGACGTATTGCAGAAAATAGAAATTTCATGCGTCTTGACAGATGTAACATGCTTGAAGACAAGCTGGTTTCTGAAAAACCAAAGACCCCACCAAGCAAAAGCCAAGTAACCGGTTGTACTTGTATACTTTCCCAGATTTGTAAAAATATTATTTAGAATAGCATTTGGCTTAGAGTCAACCTTTAAGCCTACTGTATTAGGTTTACGAATCTTAAGAGTTGAAAATAGGTCGTTTGTCATGGGGCATTCCAACAATAAGTGGAAAGTAGATTCCTTAAGGCATCCGCAAAAGCTGGAGCTTGATGGTACCGCTACATGAGATCGTTATAGTTTATCGGAAGTAGGTAAACCGTCGCTCGAAATTTATTTCACCGTCATGAAGCGGGATGATGGAAGAGGTCGAGCTAGTTGAGAACCAACTATCCTTACTAGGCCCCAGAAGAGTGTGTCATGGAAATTGTTGTCTGGTAGTTTAATCTGAATGATATTGTCAATGATTGTTGTGTTTAGTAAACGCTTAAGTTCGTATAAAGTGCTGAGACATTCCAATTCTTATTGGTATCAATAAACCTGTTAACATAAAAATTGGAAGATTCATCATCAATTCCGCTAAGAGATTTTGGCGAACCCAGTTGTCTCGCCAGAAATTAACCGACAGACCATTTTCGATAAACCTGTTAAATAAACGCCTAATAGAGACTAACTTTGACCACTGCCACGAGGTGTTTCCTTCTTTTTTTGTGTAGTTCATAATTGTTGTATTCTTGAGACATTTTGCTGTAATTACTTTGACCCAGATGTTATCTGGTTGAGCGATGTTTTTCCAGAGCATCTTCATCGATAAAGCAATATTCATAGTTTCTGCCTTGTAAATACAAAGACAACTAAATAGAGCATCTGAGCTGATATTATCCCAACTGATCAGTAGAGTTGACTCACGACCTTTGTTCCAAAAAAATTGTCTGTAAACTCTGCCGAGTTCATGCAGAATCGACGCAGGTAGCATAAATGCCTGCATTACAAATAACTGTTGTGCCCTCAAGTTTGCTTTAATGAGAACCTTTCGACCGTCAGTAGACAGAGAAACGTTTTTCCATTTAGTGAGCTGTTGGTTAGCTTTAAGAACCACATCCGCGAACATATCGCAATTAACTCTTCCATTTATGATTAGGCATCCCGGGTATTTCTCAAGATTATTCGTTTGAGGAATCCCTAGAGTCGAAGCAACCATGTGAATAGTCGTGTTAAACGTGTTAGAAGAAACTTGAAAGCTAGACTTGTGTAAATTGACCCTTTGGCCCGATATCTGGCATAAACGATGGACAGTATCGGTCAGATAGTTACACATTGACTGGATTGTTTTACCAAATAGCATTATGTCGTCTGAGAAGGCGAGAAAAAGGATTTTAAACAATCCCCTACCCAAGCAGAAATCCATCTCATTTGACACAAACGTCTGTCGAGTTGATGTAGCATTCTAGCAAGTACTTCAGCCATAAAAATAAATAGGAAAGGTGACAGGGGGTCAGTCTGCCTCATGCCCATAGTGGGGTTGAACGGTGTTGAAGGTTCGTCATTAATGAGAGCCAAATAAGAAACGGTTTGGACACACTCTTGAATCCACCGAATGAACTTGTGGTCAAAGCCGAACTTTTCAAGGACGGAAAAAAAAGGCCATTCAACTCTATCATATGCTCTTTCCAAATCCAGTTTAATGGCCATGTAGCCACATCTAGCTTTAGTTGTTCTGAATGAGTGAAAGATTTCATGGACAATTAGAATATTGTCCTATATGGATCTCCCCTTAGTAAACGCACTTTGTAATGAGTGAATCAATTTGTCAAATAAGTTTGAAAGTCTGGCAGACTGAATCTTTGAGATGATCTTATAGACCGTAGATTGTTCTTGAATCAAAGGCAGTTTTCCTCCCAGTTTTATTTTGCTTCAATTGGATTGATCTCTATATTTTACATTGATTCAAATGTTCAAATCGTATCAGAGCAAGTGACGATCTGTTTCATCAACTGATCGATCTGTAGTTGGTGCTGTGAGATCTGAAATTGCTGATTTCAGATCTGTGTTCTTCCGCTCGTAAGTTCTCCGCACTTCGCTTATCACTCCTGATTGATTTATGACCAGAAATGGTTTGACGAGGTAGTTCATCTTCACCAGCTCAGGGATCTGGTACTGGTGCTGATGGACATGGAGTAGGCAGAGGTGCAGGTCAAGGATTTGTCACAATCACACCTCCGGCGCCGGGAACTGGAACTGGTGTGGGTCGTGGATGGAATTTTGCACCTCGAGGGTTTCAATTCGGTGATGTATTGTAAGGTATGAATTCTGTCCATGTGAATCCTTATTTTATATCAAATTCTAATCATTCGGAGATGGTGTTAGTTTTCACACATTTCAATGGGGCTAACTTCACTAGCTGGAGTAGAAGTGTGAAAATGGTGTTAGGTGCTAAAGCTATGTTGGGATTCATTACCCGTAGCTGTGTTAAACCAGCTAAGGATCGTGAAGATTACGAAAAATGGATGAGAGCTGACTCTATGGTTATCTATTGGTTAATAAATTCAATGACAAGCGTGGTGACCGAGAGCTTCATGTATGTTGAAACTGCTAAGGAATTGTGGGACGAGATAAGAGAAAGGTTTTGTGAGTCCAATGATCCCATTGTGTATCAGCTGTGTATGGATCTAGCCACTACAAGACAAGAGAATCTGTCGGTTGGTGCTTACTTTGGGAAACTCAAGAAAATTTAGGATGAACTGCAGTTGCTTGATGCCACTCCAAAGTGTAACTTTAGTGGTCTCAATCATTGTACATGGTTGTGGATTGCTTAAAACAATTCTTGAAAGGGGTGAGAAAGCTAAGGTAATGCAGTTCTTGATGGGGCTCAATGATGTATATGAGCCTCTTAGGGGCAATGTGTTGTCTAAAGACCCCATGCCAGGAGTAAACAAAGCTTTTCAGATGGGAACTTAGATTGAGAGGTCCAAGGGTGTTACTGGTGCTTTGCAGGGTAAGGCTTCTGCTTTGGCCTTAACAAGGTTTGGTCAGTTTGATTTAGAAGCATTTGATGTCACTAAGTTCAGAGGTGGAGATCAGTATAAGCAGTTAGAGCAAGCTAAATATGAGCAGGCTAAACAAGCCTTTAAGAAGGACAAATTTAATAGGAAGTGTGATCATTGTGGTAAGATAGGTCACACCAAGGATTATTGTTTCAAGTTGGTTGGCTACCTAGAGTGGTTTAAAAGACCAAAAGAGGATGACATGTCTAAACCATCAGGGAAATTTGTTGTTGAGTTTGACCAAAAGACCAAAATAGGAAGTGTGTTCAAGTTATTGTCAATGCAGTGTTTCAAGAAGTTTTGAAGCTTCTGAAAGGAAAAGCTCCTGCTGAGAGTGTTGACAGTTCAGCCAATCAGATCATGGTGCATTTTGCAGGTACTCTTAATGCTTCATTTCTCATTGGTATTGATAAATCTCAAAATTATGTTTGGATCATTGATTCTTGAGCACCATATATATCACATTGCTTTTGATAGATCTATATTTACTGAGATCTTTGATCTAAGTTCTATGATTAATCTTGGGATACCTGATGGTAACTGTATCAAAGTTAGAAAACATGGTACTATCAGATTGCACAATGACTTAGTGTTAAGAAATGTGTTGTTGGTTCCCTAATTTTGACAAAATTTGCTTTCAGTTTCCAAAGTTACTCGAGATCGGACTCTCAGATTCAGTTTTGATGTCATGACTTGTTGGTTACATGACCTTACAACTAAGGTTGTATTGGCAAAAGGTTATGAAGATAGAGGATTTTACAAGTTGAAGGCTTCTGGTTATCAATTTATTTCTATGCAGAGTTCTAGTTTGTTGAATAATGTCAGTTTGAATTGTAATAAAATGCATCTGTTGGATGCAAGACATGGTCATATGTCTATTTCTAAGTTTCAACATTTACCAAACAGTGGTGTTACTGATGTAAAGACAATTTCATGTGATACTTGTGCAATGAAAAAAATGCACAAATTGCATTTTGACAAAAGCACTGCTTTAGCTGAGGGTCATTTTCAATTGGTACATATTGATGTTTGGGGCCCTTATAGGACTCCATCTTTATGTGGTGCAGAGTATTTTTTGATTCTCCTTAATGATCATACAAGGACCACTTGGGTTTACTTGATGCAAGATAATATGTAGGTGGTGAGACTTTTGACTGGATTCCTTAACATGGTGGACAATCAGTTTCAAGTTTCAGTTAAGGCTATTAGAATAGACAATGGCACAAAATTCCTTAACAAGGTGTTCACGAACAAAATGGTAGGGTAGAAAAAAAAAGCACAGACACTTGATAGAAATTGCTCTAGCTATCAGATTACAAGCTAGTTTACTTGTGAAGTTTTGGGGAGATTGTATTTTGATTGCTATTCATCTAATCAATAAAATGCCCTCCGCTAGTTTGCAGTGGAAATCTCCTTTTAAAGCATTGTATAAGACACCTCCTTCTTATGATCAGTTGAGAGTTGTGGGCTACTTGTGTTATGCCTTACAACCAAATGACCATAGAGACAAGCTTGGGGTCATTGCTAGAGAATGTATTTTTCTTGGTTATCCTCCAGGTAAAAAGGCCTATAAACTTTTTGATTTGAGTCTCAGAAAAGTGATCATTAGTAGACATGTTAAGTTCAAGGAGGATGTGTTTCCTTTCAAACAAATCTCTTCAACACAATCTTCTTCTTCCCATCAAACTCTAGTGGTTGATAGTAATGATGATGAGCCTTGGCCTTTAGTGTATATTTTCAATCTCCAGATGGTCTGATACCTAATTCTACAGTTGATGGATTTGGTAACAGAGAGCCTGCTAGGGACACCAACAACTCTTCTCATTCTATGCCTTCTATGGATTCACTTGAATTAGGTGCTTCATCATCTCCTTCATCTGTAGAGGCTTCTACCCTTCCTAAAAGGATTATTCATAGGGCTTCTCATCTACAAGATTTTGTGTGCTCAAATTTACCTTCAAGAGGTCTTCCTATTTCTTCATCTTTTGAGTCTTTTGTTGTGTTCTCAGTGCAACATCTTTCTCACCTTTCCCCTGACTTTATCCTATCCCACATTAATACATGTTCCACATTTGAGCCTAATTCTTATTCTCAAGTTAAGGGGGTGCCAGAGTAGGAAGCTACAATGCAGTTGGAGTTGAAAGCATTGTTTGATAACCATACTTGGCTCTTCAAAATAAAGTACAGGCCAGATGGATCAATTGAGAGACACAAGGCTAGATTGGTTGCTAAGGGCTATAATCAGATCAAAGACAAGGACTACAGACATACTTTTTCTCTTGTAGCTAAACTTGCAACAATAAGAGTAATTTTGGTCATAGCTGCTAGTAAAGGATGTGTTCTTCATCAACTTGATGTCAACAATGTATTCCTACACGGATATTTAGATGAAGAAGTTTACATGACACCTCTTCAAGGATTGGTTGTTCCTAATGGACATGTTTGCAGGTTGAAAAGGTCCCTATTTGGTCTTAAGCAAGCCATTCACTAGTGGAATCATGAACTCATTAAGTTCATGATTCGTCTTGGATTCAAACAATCCACTCATGATTATTCTCTCTTTGTTAAGACATCTGGTTCTCAGATGACAACGGCACTAGTATATGTTGATGATATGTTGATGACATGTTGATTCAAGTTCTGATATTGCTTTCACTAAAGTTGCTTTACACAAGGACTTTACTATTAAGGATTTAGGGACAACTAGATACTTCTTGGGTATGGAAATTGCACGGCCCTCTTCTGGCATCTTGCTCAACCAGAGAAAGTATGTGTTGGACATACTCAAAGATGCACACATGGAAGCTTGTAAACCCTCTGACTTTCCTATGCAACATGGGGTAAAGCTTTCATCTCAGGATGGAGATCCCGACCCATTCCAAATCCTGAAGACTACAGAAGGTTGGTCGCCTCCTATATGTTACATTAACAAGGCCAGATATATCTTACAATGTGCAACAGTTGAGTCAGTTTTTGCAGCATCCTTTGCGTCCTCATTGGAATGCCATGGTTTATTTGCTTCGTTATCTCAAAGGAATCTTCAATTATGCCCTATCCTACTCTGCATCTTCTTCATTCAAGGTTTACGCTTACAGTGATGCTGAATGGGGCAACTGTGTAGACACAGGGCGCTCTCTATCTGGTTACTGTGTATTCCTTGGTTCGTCTTTGGTCTCTTGGAAGACTAAGAAACAGAAAGTGGTCTCTAAATCATCCACTGAGAGTGAGTATAAAGTCATGTGTCTTGCTGCAAAGCATTCCCGTTTCTCTACCTGTCATGTTATTTTGTGACAATAAATCAGCTTAACTGTTGACTATCAATCCCGAAACTGTGAAAGAACCAAACATGTTCGGATAGATTGTCACTTTATCCGTGAGATAGTGCAGCAAGGATTCCTTCGGACAGTTCACGTTGCATCTTCACTGCAAACAGCTGATATTCTTACCAAAGCTTTGGGTGCAAAGCAACATAGTTTTCTTCGGTCCAAGCTTGGCCTTTTTCTTCCTTGTGCAAGTCCCGCTTGAGGGGGGTATATGAGAGTACATAGGTACTCCTTGGACTTGACCACATGAGAACACACAAGCTGGGCAACAACACTTGGGACGTTAGGGGCAAAATGGTCATTTCAGATTGTGCAGTTGCACATGACAGAAATATAAAAGAGAGTTGAGCTAGGCGGGAAAGTTCAGTTTTCAATTGTAACAAACGCAGATTGTTCTTGAATCAAAGGGAGTTGTCCTCCCAGTTTTCTTTTGCTTTAGTTGGATTGATTTCTGTATTTTGCATTGATTCAAATGTTCAAAATTATAACTTTAATTTACATAAAATAATTTTTTTTTTATTAAATCCAAAAATATCAACGTAGAAATAAATTCACATATCATATCAATTGGTGCCTTGAAATCAAATGATAATTAAGTATTATATCGATTGGTGCCCTGAAATCAAATGATAATTAAGTATTTCTCTCTCCGATAAAAAAATACATGTTGTTTGACTTTTTAACACGTATTTTAAAGAGCTCAAAACAATATAGTATATTAACTTTTTTATTATTAGTTTATTACAATTTAATACTTATTACCAGCAAATATTAAGTTATAAAAAAATAATTTAAAAAAAGTTGATATTTTATATAGTTTTTACCTTCTTAAAATACGTGTTGAAAAGTCAAACGACATATATTTTGGATCGGAGGTAGTATATACATCGATCGGTGTCTTATGTTTGTCGCCTTAAATCACTTTTTTTTTAAAATTTTTTAGAGGGGTGATGAAAGTGTATCAAATGAACTTGTCACTTAGAATTTCTCGTGATGAACCTACTTCAATTGTACTCGTCATCGAATATGACTCCTTTTTTTTAAATTCACTAGGGCAACGGATGTAATGCATGGTCACCAGAAATCTGGAGATGCGAAAAATATTGATCCATACATGTTCATTCAATGACATTTGTTCGTCGCCTAACACTAATCCATGATCGCATGAATTCCAATGGGCGGGCTTGAAAGGTCCTTATAGATCTAACAAGATTTTAGGTGACAAACTTATTTCTGGCCACTTGAATATATATAGGTATAGGCAGCGGAGGTATTTAGACTCGTCGATTGAATACTCTAGGAATGAATTCGATGCGAAGAAACGTTAGATGGCAAACATTTGTCGCCCAAATGTCCCAACGACCAAATTCTTGTATCAGGCGACAACTAGGATTCACCACTTGAATGGTAATTTGGCGTAGTGTATCTCTACAATTCAGCTTAGTAACAATACTATATAATTTGATAGATAAAAAAGAGAGAAAATTTGTGCCGAAGTCACAAATTTTCGCTCTAATTGGAGGAGTGTCCTAGTTTTTGTAAAAATTGATGGAGTGTCAATTTCTATTAAACTAATAAAAAATAAAATTAAAACTGAACTTCCAAATCCAATCCCTAATACCGTCGACGTTCATCATCCTCCATCGACATCCCTAATCTTCATTCTCTTCTCTCCGACCTCCTCTCCGACCTTCTCTCTCTGACCTCCTCTCTCCGACCTCCTCCTCTCTCCGACCTCGATCTGAAATCGAAGAAGCTCTTGGAATCTGACATCTCCGAAGCCACTAGTCTGGGATCTGGGATCGAAGAAGCGCATGGGATCTGAACTCCTCGGCCACCAGTCTCTCCTCCCCTTCTTCGACCTCCGAAGCCACCACGACGCTCGTTGATCTCGAATCTGACATCTCTAAATTTGTTCAAATTTCAGGTCAGTTCCTCCTTCTCCTCATTTCTCCTGTTCTACCTGCCATTCTCTCGCTCTTCGACTCTGGTTCCTCCTATTCCTCAATCGAGATCTGCTCCGGCAACTGAAGTGCCTTCAATTCCTCCTGTTCTTCGAATTGTGTTCGAATTTGCTACTATTTTGCTTCGTTAATTGCATATGTTGTTTAATTGCTGCTCTTGCTCCTATTTTGCGTTCCTTAAATTCTTCCTGTTTAATTGTGTGTCGAATTTGCTACTAATTACTTCAATTATGCGTGCCTTGCTTCTATCTGCTAAATTTTGCTACTAATTGCATCTGCATTTGCTGCTCTTGCTGCTATTTTGCTGCTAATTGCATCCCCTGTTCGAATTTGCTGCCCCTTGGAAGAGTTGATACATATTCTCGAATCTGCATATTTGGATATGAATTTAGGGATTTGTGCTGACATGCTATCTTTTTGTGCTCGAATATGCATATTTAGATATGAATTTAGGGATAATTGCTCGAATCTGAAGTCGATGAACTTGCAATTTGCTCGAATATGAATTTAGGGATCTGAATATAGGCCTTTGCTCGAATATGAAGTCTGCATATTTATATCTGAATTTGGTTGTTAATTGAAAAGATGTAAAAGAAGCCATTGTTGTTACTGCTAGAACTTGCATTATTTTGCACATATACACTAGAATGGTTGTTTTGTTTCCTATTCATTGTTTCAAACATCTAGCAGTAGTTGTTGTAGTTGTGAAGCTTTTAAATGCTGACATCTTCAATGCTGACATCTTCAATGCTGACATCTTCAATGCTGACATCTTTTGAAAACCTTAGAAATTCATTAAAATCTTCTGAAAATAAAATATTATGGAAACTAAACACATTTGAAACTTTAGAAATTCATTAAAATCGTTAGTCAGTATTGTATCTTGCAGTAGCTGATGGTTTTGTTTTGTTAATTTCTTGTTCAATTAGAACATGTCAACACAAAAATTAGGACAAGTCAACGCAGAATTAGACCATGTCAGCACACAAATTTAATCATCTATTGCAATCCATTGGATAGTATTTGAGGTGGAAATTAGTTTTTGTCTTAGCGTATTTGATGTGGAAAGATGAACTTTTTTTTTTTTGGCTATGTGAGAACATAGCAGGGTTTTATACACTAGATGAATAGGGTTTGTGCTAACATGATTTTTTAAATTATTAAAAACCTTGTCAGCAAGCTTAATTAATTTGAAACTAGATATGCTTGTCTGCCTAGTATGCGGTCTCGATAGAAGTGATATCAAGCATCTAGTGTCAGGTTCTCTATTATGATACTTTTCGAGATAGGGAATCCCGTCACGGTTCAAACTCACTGCTACGCCCTGACCTATGGTCTTTTTTGGCCATCGAAGGTCATTGCATGGCTTAAAATTGAGTTTTTATTTTTTTATGTTTTTTTCGGCAATATCAACAATTTTTGTTATTTTATTTTTATTGCTTAACATCTAGGGTTTGTTTCCACTTTTCCTATTTAATAATGTGTTTTTATATTTACATTGAAGTGCCTTGTGATTTCTGACTTATCTGGAGATATTAGCTAGTAGCTCTACAAAATTTAATTGTGTGCTGACATGTTTCTTTTTTATTTCTAATTGTGTGTTGACGTTATTCTTTTTTATTTCTAATTGTGTGTTGACATGGTATCTTTTTGTGCAATTTAAGTGGAATGTGTGTAGTTATATGATTAGTTTATGCTTGCTCTTGTACACAAATTGACAAATTTTTTGACTGCAGATTATGCTTGCTTTTATATGATTAGTTCATTCATTTGTATGATTTGTCACATTATTTGCTTAAAACTAAGAGGTATAAACAATGTTGCTGACATCTGGTGTCAGCAGTAACAATTTGCATAACATATTGTTATTTGTGCACATCATAAAGTTATATTTGCATAATATTAACTTATATTTGCACAACATAAACTTCTTATTTTTCATTTTTTTTGCAAACATCTAGCAGTAGTTTCTGGAAATGCTGACATCTTCTCGAAATCCTGACATCTTTTGGAAATTTTAGAAATTCATTAAAATCTTCTGGAAATAAAATATCCTAGAAACTAAACACATTCGAAACTTTAGAAATTCATTAAAATCGCAAGTCACTGTTGCAATCCACTAAACACATTAGAAATTCACTAAACACATTCGAAACTTTAGAAATTCAGCACAAAAATTAGACCATGTCAGCACATAAATTTAATCTTATGTTGCAATCCAGTTGATAGTATTTGAAGTTGATATACGTCTGGCCAGTGCTATGTGTGTAGTTATATGATTAGTTTATGCTTGCTCTTGTACACAAATTGACAGATTTTTTGACTGCAGATTGTAATTGCTTTTATATGATTAGTTCATTCTTTTATATGATTTGTCATATTATTTGCTTAAAATTAAGAGGTACAAACAATCAGATGTCAGCAGTAAAAATTTGCACAACAGATTGTTATTTGTGCATATCATAAAGTTATATTTGCATAACATGAACTTATATTTGCACAACATAAACTTCTTAATTTTCAACTTTTTTTTTATTCATATTGCTTATTTTTTAATTGGATTTCCGACTCCATGTTGATTTATGACTCTCACCCATTTTCTCATCCATTGTCTCTCCTTTGTTTATCTATTTATTTGGTCGAAGACTGGAAATTGATTTACTGCTGACATTCGGTGTCAGCAGTAACAATTTGCATAACAGATTGTTATATGTGCACATCATAAAGTTATATTTGCATAACAAATTGTTATATTTGTACAACATAAACTTCTTATTTTTCACTTTTTTTTAATTAACTTCCTCTTTTTTTCTTTTTCTTTTTTTGGTTATGTGAGAACATAGCAAGGAATTGTGATCTGTTTTATTAGTTATGCTATATCTATCCCATTCTCCCTATGAAGTAGGAATTCCCTTGCTAGTTATGCTATGTTTTATATTGATTTGGCATTTATTGTTCACATGTTATTGCTCATGCTAGAAGCTATTGATATTTTGTATAACTTGTGTAACTATGCTGATTTGAAGATAGATAAATAGAAGGAAAAGATACGTGTATAAAGTTTGGTTATTTCTTCAAATTTCTTTTTAGATCAGTTTGTTGTAGTGTTATATTGTCTATCTGAATGTTATGTTATAATATAATTAAAAGCCTTTTAGCTCAATGGTAGAGCGATGTGCTTATGCGCAAATACGTGGGTTCGAATCCCGCATAGGCTAAAGTTTATAATAATTCTAGTAATTTACAAAATTTTCTAATAAATGTTCAATAATAAGATATATTAGTGCAATTTTAAAATATAAATGCATTACAAAATGTTCGAATCTCTGATGTCAGCGTCAGCAGCATCAACATCTCTGATGTTGATGTCAGCAACATTAACGTCAGTGCCAGCATCTCCGATGTCAGCGTCAGCATCTCCGATGTTGACGTCGGCAACATCATCGTCCTTGTCAGAATCTCCGATGTCAGCATCAGCATCTCGGATGTCGGCATCAGCAACATCAACGTCAGTGTCAGCATCTCCGATGTCGGCGTCAGCAACATCAACGTCAATGTCAACATCTCTGATGTCGGTGTCAGCAATGTCAGCATCTCAGATGTCGGCGTCAGCAATATCAGCGTTAGTGCTAACACGAAAAAAAAAAGCCTAAACTCGAAAAAAGCATCTTCGACGTCGGCGTCAACTAGGGGTGTGCATGATTCGGTCCAAACCGAAATTTTGGGCCGAACCAACACAAACCAAACCGAACCGAACCAAATCGAAGTTTTTCGGTTCGGCTTTCGGTTCGAGAATTTTCATTTTTCGGTTTCGGTTCGGTTTGTGTTCGGTTTCGGTTCGGTTTGTGTGAAACCGATTTTTTTTAAATATTCCAATATATATATATAGGGGAAGGTTCAAGTGGAAACACCACTTACCATAAAAACACCCTTACCATGAAAACTTTTAGGGCTTGTTTGTTTTGCCAAAAAATGAGTAAAGAAAGGAATCATTAACCTCATTACCTTCCTGTCATGTTTGTTTTGTATTTTGAAAGGAATATTTACTTTTCACAGGTCAAACGGTTAAGGCAAATTGTTACCCCCCAAAAATCTAAGCAATCACTTTTATGTTATCAAATTACCCCGACCTCGCTTTCAAGCGCACATCACCATTCAGCAACCGACCTCTCAAAGCTTCCATGGCGACTCTCTGATTTCTTCTTCGATCTCTCGACTTTTGTATGCTCTCTCTTCCTTTTCGATTCTCCTAGTCGATCTCCGGTACCGTGACTTTTCTCGATCTTCGAACTCATCAATGGTGGTCAGATCTCTCTCTCTCCCCTTGCGAGGACTCATTCATGGTGATTTTATCTCACAAATTCTGAAAATCAGCGCTTGAATTTGATGAATTTTTGTACTAATTAAGGTTTGCTGGGTTAATTTGGTGAATCTGTTGCCTGCAATTTTTTTGAGGAGTACCGATTCTCATGAAAACAGCCTTGTAAAACCTAGGGTTCGCCCTCTCTAATCTCCTTGTTCGTGTAACCTTTGCTGAAATTAAATTGGGGCTTCTTCCCTTATCAACTTCCTTTGTGAGATTCTCACTAGTTTTTGGGGTTTGTTTGATTCTATGGTGACAAATCTCCCCCTTGAAGTCTCGTTTAGTGTTGTCGCCTTGTCGGGCTTCGTTCTCCTTGGTGGTTCCTTGTCTATCGGTGTGGTGTGGGTTAGCCGGTTCTTCCGTCGGAGGTCTGCCGGTCGGTGGTCCGGTTTGGTTCTCACACCGCCTCTGTTGCCGATCGCCGTCTCGCTGCTGATTCCATCTTAGCATCTCCTTCTGATTGTATCTCCACCTCCATCGCCTATCTGCTGCCTGACCTCGTTTGGTTGGCTTCGCCGTCGCATTATTCTTGGTCGGCGCCGACCGCGTTTCCATCATAGGCCGCTGTCTAGCTGTTCGTCTGGCGCTCGACCTCCCGGCGGCCTAGTGTTCGGTTGTTGCCTGCAATTATTTGTGTGAACATTTTGTAAATGAAATGATTCCTTTTTAAAAACCAGCCAAACAAAATTATTATTTAACCTATTCTATTTACTTACCTTTCCTTTCACCTCTAATGAATCCTTTCTTTTTACTTCTGCTAAACAAACAGGCCCTTAATCCTAACCCTCAATTTTTCATCAATGGCTATTAATAAACGGTGGCAATTTTGAAATATATGTGAACTTTGAGCCTCTTCTTATGGAAATTAATTAAAAGAACTCCTCTCTCCCTTCTGCCAGACGCGTTGCCCTCCTTCATCTCTCTCGGCCCCTCTCGGCCTCTCTCTTCTCAGATGCGTCCGTGAGTTCTGTCCCCGCCGCCGCCGCTGCCGCCGCTTCTGACTTCCTGTTCATCCAGCGTCGGCGCAGCCTCCTCTTCCTCTTCCAATTCCTTCCGGTCACCGCCACTGCATCTTTGTTGCTGGTCTCCGCCTCTTCCTCTATTTTATTATCGTCAGACTGTCAATAGATCTGCGATTTTGATGTCCTCGATCTCTCTCCCGATCGCTCTCCACCTCTTCCCTAATTGTCAGGTTCGGATTTTGATTTTTGTCAAGTTTGGGGATTTTAATTTTGATTTTAATGCTGTCAATTTTGTTTCCGCTTGCCAATTTTTGGTCAGGTTTGGATTTTAAGGACTGATTAGTAGCTTCCTTTAGAAAATTAGTTGTTGTCTATTTGTTTTGCATCAAATAGACTTAGAAGTGAAACTAAGGTTGTGGTTTGGGTATATCTATTTTGGGATGATGAATCGCTGCCTCATCTGATTGATTTTATTTGCCTCGATTGCTCTTCGCCTATCTGATTGATTTTATTTGCCTGATTGCTCTTCGCATCTTTCCTTGTCAGGTTGGGATTTTGATTTTTATTTTAATGTCTACCAATTTTGTTTAAGGTTGTGGTTTGGCTTTTATCGCTTATTAGAGGATTGCATTCAGTTTTTGCACAAGTTGAATTTTTCTCATTGTCTGTTATATTAATTTGCATTGTAGAGGTCGATGTTGGGGTGTTATGAGGGCATGGATTGGATGCATCAAAACTCTGAAACATGTGAACCTCGTACTTACTCTCTTTAATAGATGTCGCTGTTCGGGCATTATAGAGGTGTCAAAACAGATTTTTAGCTAGACTGACTGATTAGCATCTTCCTTAGTTCATATCTACTTACTTTCTGTTTTTGTTGCTATCTATTTGTTTTGCATCAATTTCTTGGCTGCCCTTTCAGATTGTTATTGTCAGTTTGTTTTTCAAATATTAGTTTAGTTTCGGTCTTATTGAATTCAGTTTTTATCACAAATGTATTGCCTACTTTTTTTAGTCTATTAGCTCAATGGTTGAGCAGTGTGTTATTTATACACACGATGTGGGTTCGAATCCCATATAGACTTTCTCTACTCCATAAAAAACAGACAGCCACAATCTGAAACGTGAAATAATATATGAGAAACAATATGGCAGTAGTTGAAAATTAGAAGCAAACTTCTAAAATCCGAGATAATATGAAAACAGAAGCAATCTGAAACAAAAGCAATAATCAGAAGCAATAAAACATATCTATACACAAACTTGATGAAAAGAACCAACGAATTATACACAAATTGTCCCCAAAAATATACGTACACGGATATGACGTAGCCTTTCATACTCATTTGTTGCTTCTATAGCTTCCGACTCATTTGTTTTCTTTCGTAATTCAGACTCTGTTGCTTCTATTCAAATTGTTGCATTTGTGTTTCTTAGATCTACAATTTAGAGAAAGCCTATATGGGATTCGAACCCACATCATGTGTATATTAACACATCGCTCTACCAATTGAGCTAATAGACTTAAAAAGATAGTCAAGACAATTGTGAAAAATTGCACAAAGAAGTTGGCACTTAATCAAACCAAACGATGAATACATCAAAGATCATATATACTACTGAATTGCTTAAAAGACTGATGAACTGAATTAGGGATTGCTGGATTGCTCAATCAAGATAATTTTCTTATGCAATATCAAAAGCATATAAGATGCTCTCATAATCCCCTAGAAAATCCAAAGTGTATATTTGATATTCCATCTTCAGAAAGTTTCCAAATGGACAAACACCACCAAAGAAAAAATAGAGGAATTCCTAAAGAAAAAGCTATTTAATAATTGACCATTAAAGTAATTTTTACTTGTATCAATTGTATGTATAGAGAAACCTTTCTGAAAATGGGCATTACAAGTATGAACTATAAGTATGACCTATCATCACTTTTATTTCAGTTTAATGTATGGGCATTACAGGATGACAAACGTAAGAGCTTGTGATGCAAATCAGATCCCATGATCATTTATCTTTGCATAAGAGCTCTCGAAAACATACTCCATAACAAATTCAAATGATGCTTATAAATCTAGCAAGAGAGCAAAACCACAATCCATCCAAAGAAATTTAAGAGCGTGAGTTTACCGTTAGGGTTCCAAGTGAAGGTGTTCTTGAAGTCCTGTTTATCGATTTTGACGTTGAGCCGGATGGGAATTAGTTTTCTGCTACAGGCCTGCCATTCAAATTCCAAACATTACACAGAGATTCGCGATAAAGAGAGAGAGGTTGAGATGGTTCTTACGTATGGAACTTGACAGGAGATCTGAGAGACGCTTGAAATGGGGCTTCATGGATTTCTTCTTGTAAACCCTAACAACCTCTCTCATGATGTTCACGATAAAGAGAGATAGAGAGAGAGGAAGATGTGGCAATGGCGAGGCGGCGAGGCAGCGAGGCGGCGAGGAAGATGCGGCGAGGCGGCGAGGAAGATGCGACGAGGGCTCTCAAATCGGCGAGGATGCTCCACTCGCCTGTACGTGGTTCGCTTCGCTCGAATCGCCTGAGTTGCAAGGGTTTTCCTTAACTCAATGGGGAAGGGAACTAATTTTTAATGAATAAAAAAAAGGTTGAAAGTTCACTTTTATTACAAAATTGCCACCTACATTAAGATCCATTGATGTAAAATGGAAGGTCAGGATTAAAAGGTTTTACCATAAGGGTGTTTCTATGGTAAAGGGTGTTTCCACTTGAACCTCCCGCTATATATATATATATTTTACTTTTTATACACTACATAAATTATATACATATATTTGTATACTTTATATATACACATATATAAAGTGTATAAATACATATATATACACTAACTACACAATGTATATATACACTAATACACATATTTTTGTGTGTGTGTAGAGTGTAGTGTGTTTATATACACATATATTATTATATACAGTGTATACACATACATATAAACACTAATACATTTATTTATTTTTTGTTCGGTTTGTGTTAAATTGAATTTTTTTTTTAAATTTCTTTTTTATGGAAATTCGGTTCAACTATGTTAAAACCGAACCGAACACGAACCGAACCGGCAAATAACCGAACCGAACCTAATGCTTTTGGTTCGGCTTTTGGTTTTGAAATTTTAAGATTTTCGATTTCGGTTCGATCCGGCCCGGTTCGGTTCGGTTTTAGGCCGATGCACACCCCTAGCGTCAACATCGGCCGCAACATCGATGTCGGCGTCAGCCTCCATCTCTAATGTCAGCGTCAGCAGCGTCAAAATCTCCGATGTTGACGTCAGCAACATCAACATCAGTGTCAGCATCTCCGATGTCCACGTTAGTAGTGTCAGCATCAAAGACGTCAGCAACGTTAGCATCAATGTCAGCATCTTCGAAGTTGGCATCAGCAATGTCAACGTCAGTATTGTTGACACGGAAAAAAGCATCTTCGACGTCGGCGTCAGCATCTCCGATGTTAGTGTCAGCGGTGTCAGGAATGTCGGTGTCAGCAACATCTCCGATGTCAGCGTCAGCAGCATCCGCATCTTGAATGTCGGCGTCATCAATGTCAGTGTCTCAGGGCTAACACGAAAAAAAAAGAAGCGTTGACACGAGAAAAAAAAAAGCATCCCTAACGTCGGCGTCAGCAGCGGCGACAACATCGATTTCGGCGCCAACCGACATCTCCGTTGTCAGCGTCAGCAGTGTTGGCGTAAGCATCAGCATCTTCGAGGTCGGCGTCAACCATCATCAGCGTCAGCCAACATGAGCGTCAGCATCTCCAATGTCGGCGTCAGCCGACATCAGAGTCAGCCAACATGAGCGTCAGCATCTTCGATATCGACAACAGCCGACATTAGCGTCAGCCGATATCAACGTCAACGCTGACACATAAAATGTTAGTGGTGTTCGCAATGTTACTTGTGACAGTGTCAGGAGTGTCAACAATGTCAGTGTCAGCGGTGTCAGGAATGTTGGTGTCAGCAACATCGACGTTGACATTAATGCAATTTTAAAAGCCACTTAGGTGAATCAATGGTATGGCGATGTGCTTATGTTCAACTAAGATATATTAATGCAATTTTAAAATACAAACGCATCTGCATATTCATTCAATAAGGTTGTTTAAGCTTGCATAACATAATATTATATTTGCATAACATAATATTATATATGTATACTATCGGGTTATATTTGCATAACAGAAAGTGCTGACATGTAATTTTTTTTAAAAAAAATTAAAAACTGGACACGTGAGGGGGCATGGGGGCATTGAGGATGGGGGGCAAGGGGATGACACTCCACCAATTTTACAAATTTTTAGACATTACCTTAATTAGAGCAAATTTTTTGAATATTTTACATATTGCCTCTAAAAAACACTAATAATTAACAGAGTTGTTTGGGCAGCTATTAATCGATCATACATAGCAGGATTTGTTTGTAATTTTTGCATATATATTTATGATTTCAAAATTATCAGAGTGGAGGTTATTTTCAACAATTCACCCCACTCTTTTTTTTTTTGATTAGGAAAGAATTCGGGTGAGCGAGTTCTACCCGATCGCATCCTTACGGATGAGGTCTAGAAGACCAGAATCGTTGTTAATATCGACACCCCAGGCAGAGTGGCAAAGGTGTGCAACCTTATCAGCCACTCTATTGCCTAATCGGGGAACATGAAAGAAGGAAACTTCTTTCAAAGTCGATAGTAGAAATTTAACATCTGATAAAATCAGTTCGATTTCCCAAGGACAGGTAGATATTTTATTTAGGTGGTTTATGATTATCATGGAGTCACCTTCAATATGGAGTTTATTGATACGGAGTTGTAGAGCCTTTTGGATTCCCAGTTTAAGAGCAAGCGCTTCCGCTTTCAAAGAATTTTATTTGCCAAGTTTTTTATAACAGATGTGTATCGGATGTCCTTCCCAGTCCCGGATTACGGCTCCAGCCGAAATATCATTATTTGAAATTGTGGATCCGTCAAAATTTAACTTGAAAGTTCCCCTAGGCGGTTTTCGCCAAGTAATTTTACCATGCTTTCTTTTCTTCCTTGGATGCTTGGAGATTCGTGTGCGTAAGGGGAAGTCCTCATCCAAGCTATACTCAAAGAGAGTTGTTTTACTCCAATTTTCCTTATGGGTTTTAATGATACGTAATGCAGTTTCTTTATGAGGTATGTGTAACGGCCCGGGATTATGATTCCCGAGTTACGTTTCGAGGGATAAAACCCCTCGTTAGGATCTTGCGCCCCGAGTACAGGTGGAAGGTTTGAAATCGAAGATTTGTAGTTTAAACTGGGATTTCGCACCCAAATCCGAAAGGTCCGTTGGAGACCCCGGGGTAAACCCCTGTACCTATCCTAAGTCTACAACGCGGAAAATCATTTATCATGCAGAGGGCATGAGTTCTGAAAATGATACAACCTGTGCCACGGCAGAGCCGGGTCAAAACAGAGTATAAGTAGGGAGAAATCCCAAAAGCATGAATCTGGTGAAGTCAGGTTTCAAACACTCCCTCTCCGCCATATGAATAGACCCCGTCATAACAGCACAAAATCAAGCAGTGTATCGGGTACCTGAAACTATACCACCAAGTCAGGCCAAGAGTCCGCATGCGGGTCCTCTGACCGCGCTGAGGACATATAATACGCCTATACCTAGAATAAAGATGCCTTCATGCAGTACTGGAATATTAACCACACTATCATGTTCCTAACTCATATGTGCGGAATATTAAGTAAGGCCTTAACAAAGAATACCAAGTGGTATATCCCTCTTCTACCACCACCCCTCTTCTAGACAAGGTGGAGACTGGCCAGTTCGATGCTATAATCATATCAAATCTCATCATCATATCATATCTCATCATCGTATCATATCTCATGCCCATCTCGTATCTCGTGATATATATAAATGACTCGAGGAGGACAACACCCGATGAAGCTGGGCTGCCATATGACCCTAGCAAGGACTCTAGGACTCACAGATAACGGTCGTTCTGTATTCAAACGCATACAGAATAAGATGCTCATTCGTAAGTGCAATTCCTAAGCATGATACTACATGGCATGCTCTTATGCATATGAAACACCTACATACTATATGACACATCAGGCAGGAGGTACTGGTTACTGAGTAAGCCCCGGAGGTACTTACCTGGCTAGCAGATCGACAATAGAAGAATCCAGCACATAGTAGTCACAATCACAGAGTATCACCTAGTACGTAATGGAATATAAATAAGTCTACATCCAACTATTAAGCACTCAAGCACACCTCAATCAATAGAACAAGTAAAATATTATGAAAGCCCTTTTATCGCATCATCCGCTCCCCAAGACCACATCGTTCTCCATAAATCATTCAACCAATTCCGCATTTTCATATACATCATTTCCACATATACCTCAATGGTTCATCAAAATCATAAGACATCATTTGTGTGATATAAAATCCTACTAGATCGTCATAGTTATCCAACATTTAATCTCATATAATAATTCACCATAAGTCATGCTATTAGTCATACATATCATACTGTTAGCCAAACGATCATATTATCATGCTAGTTAGTCATCAAATAAGTCTTATTCCCGAGTTAGTTTCAGAATCGTTTCAAATCCCAGTTAAATAGTTAAGGATTCCGACCCTTGAAAATACTCGCCAAATTCCCTTTTAAATTTATTTATTAGATTAATTTCCAACCTTGAAATTCTTTTCCAAATCCTTTATAAATCTTGAAGTCCCAATAATATATTTTAAATCTCAAATAGTATTACATGATATTTTAAATACCCCTTTATTTAACACTTTTATAAGTTATTTCCAAATCCCCTAAAATCCCGGCCATTTTTATTTAATAAATCAACTCTTATAATTTTCCCAAAATATACTAATTTATCTTTTAAATCCTCAATTACTATTATAATATATTTTAATTACCGTTAATTAGTTAGATAATATACGGATAACCCGAACCGTACCGAACCGAACCCGTAATTATAAACTCCCAACCGGTTAAATATTAGAATACAATTAGCTTAAGGAGGTGGGCCCACGGAAGCCACATCAGCTTCATCTTCCTCCCGGATTCCAAATGGAGAAGCTCCCGCGCCCGCGCCACTCTGATCGTCGATGGTTCGCTCAGCCTGCCTCGCGCTCGCCCGGGTTCGCCCAGCTCAGACTCTCGCACCTCCCACGCCCGATCCGGCTCACGCACACAACTCACACAACGCTCGCTCCTCGCTCGCTCGTGCCCACGCTCACGGTCCCCCGCCCTCGACGTTAGCTCACTGCCACTCTCGAGCTCGCCGGAGCTCTCGAGTTCACCCGATCGTCCCACACTCAGCCCTCTCTCACTCCCGACTAGTCTAGACATCGAAAAAGACTCAGAAACGAATCAAAACGAGGATAAATTCGGAGCTCACCGAGATGGATTTTTCGCGACTTCGGAGCTCTCGATCGGAGTTCTGGGCTTCGTCGGTGGCTGGCGATGGCTCGTCGGACCTGCGCCGAACATGGGTGAGTGTGATGGAGGAGCTCGGGGGTGATTTGGATCGGAAACGAAGGAGAACGGCTTACCGGAAGTTTGTTTCGAGAATGAATCGAGCGACGACCTTGGTTGTGGAAACATGGAAAAAGGGAGGTCGTCGGTGCTGCGGTGGCTCATGTGGTTGCTCCTGGTGGCTCCGCTTCTGCTGGAGGTGGCTCCGATGGGTGTCGATGGTGCTGACGGAAGTGGTGGTGAGGAGGAAGGAGTGAAGGTGGAGGAACGATGATGGTGGCGGTGATCGATGGTGAACCGATGGTGAAGAAGAAAGGTGATGGCGTGGGATGGCTCATCATCAGGAAGGTGATGGTGAGGTTGACGGGGTATGGTGATGAAATAGGCGGGAGGGAATGGACAGCAAGGTAAGGTGAAGTTACGGGAGTGGATGAGGGTGGAGTGTGGAATTGGGTAAAAAATAACCCGGAAATAGATCCCGAATACGCGAATTTCTAAACCCGAAATTAGCTCTCGAATGTTAGTTTCCTCGAATTCCACTAAACGAGTTTTAAAACCGATTTAATTTCATTTTTAAATTCTCTTTTTCCGAAAAAAATAGGATTTGAAAATCCGAGCCTTTACAGTATGGGGACCTGTCTAAAAACAAATTGGTTTCGAATGTACCAAGCCGTCCACCAAGAAAAGGCAAGCTCCACCATGGCAACGAATGTAAGCTTGTTTCCGATGAATGAAAAGATAGGTTTTATCTCTCGTGAATGATTTATCATACTGGATATAGTTGAGTTTACGTGTGTAGGTAAGCGAAAGAGAGGGCGCACACATGGGCATTCCAGTAAGAAGTGAACGTCATCTTCAACTGCGTAGTTGCACAGTTTACAGGTGGAAGGTACCGAAGTCCCACGTTGAGCCAGCTTAGAGGCAGTAGGGAGGCCATTTTGACAAACTTTCCATAGAAAGTTTTTGATCTTAGGCGGAATATCTAAATTCCATATCCAGGCGTTATTGTCTATGCTCGGTGAGGATTGAGCCGTGATTAGCTTATACGCACTTGACGTGGTGAACCAACCAGCCCTATCCGGCCACCAGTATAATCGATCCTCAAAGGGGGAAACGGGAAGTGGAATGTCTAGGATTTCTTTGACTACGTCATTTGGTAATGTATTACTAAGTTTTTTCGTCCACCATCTACCACCTAAAATATAGTCACTAACAGTTTCTTCTATGTTGTTAATTTGGGGGCAATCGTCCCTAGATAGCAGAGAGCTTGTTGTAATCCAATTATCCATCCAAAATTTGATAGAAGAGCCATTTCCTACAGACCAAATAAGGCCAGTCTTAAATTTATCTATAAGAGTTGTCAATTTCGCCCATTGCCATGAAGAATCTCCACTTTTTACGTATTCAAGGATGTTGGTTGAACGAAGATACTTGTGTTTAATGAGAGACACCCAGACATTATCTGGTTCAGCCAATAGTTTCCAAAGTAGTTTCATTTGAAGGGATTCATTCATCTCTTTCGATTTCCTAAGCCCAATTCCCCCATACTTTTTCGGTCTGCAAATCTTATCCCAACTAATAAGCGGGCGGTGTTGTAGATCTTTATTCCAAAAGAACATTTTGTTAATCTGGTCAAGCTCTTTATGTATTGATGAGGGTAACAAAAAGTTTTGCATTGTATACAACGGTTTGGCCGATAAGTTTGTATTAATGAGGATTGCACGTCCCTGTTGTGATAGAGCATTAGCTCGCCATTTACTTAGTTGCTCTTTAGATTTACATATGATGTCTTCAAAGGTGTGTTTGTTTACTCTGCCGTTAATAATCGGACATCCAAGATATTTTTCTAATGATTTTTCATGTGTAATACTTAAGCAACTGCTAAGTTCTGATATCCTAGAGTTCGAAATGCCTTTTGTGGCTTGGAAGCTAGATTTATGATAATTGACTTTTTGTCCAGAAACTTTACAGTATGAGTCAATTATATCCCTAACTTTCTGTCCCGCGGCAGTGCTGCCTCTTGTAAAAATAATGATGTCGTCGGCAAAAGATAGGAAGGGGACCTTAGGTCCACTCCTACCGAAGGAAAATCCAATTGGACCGTTTTCCACATTTGTTTCCGCTGAGAGTTTTCGAGCTAAAATTTCTTCCCCTAAGATAAACAAGAAAGGAGATAGAGGATCCCCTTGACTCAGGTCACGAGAGGGGAAGAACATATCAGTAGGACCATTGTTGACTAGTATAGAGAAGGACACAGTCGTTACGCATTCCACAATCCACGTAATGAAAGTTGGGTGGAACCCAAATTTTTCTAAAACCTTTTTTCTGAAGTTCCAATCAACTCTATCGTACGCTTTCTCCATGTCAAGTTTTATTGCCAACCATCCCTCCCGACCCTTGCGCGATCTGAAGGAGTGGAAGATTTCGTGTGCTATTAGGACATTGTCTTGGATGGCCCTGTCCGACACAAAGGCACCTTGTAGTGGGTGAATTAGTTTACCGATAATTGTTTTGATTCTTTCTGTCAAAATCTTTGAAATGATTTTGTATAATATAGAACATAAACTGATTGGGCGGTAGTGACTGGTATTGGTAGGGTTATCCCGCTTTGGCAGTAGTGATATGAATGTATGGTTTATTTGTTTGAGAATTTTTCCAGAGTGGAAAAAACTTTTTACAGCTCTAATGATAGATAAGCCAACAATGTCCCAGTATTTCTTATAGAATTCGGCTGTAAAACCATCTGGGCCTGGCGATTTGTTGTTGCCAAGGCTGAAAACAACTGCCTTAATTTCATTATTAGATGGGTGTCGAATAAGGTAATTATTTTCATCAGGGGTAATTGAAGGATGAATTAGATTTAACATTTCTTGTAGTAGTCTATCATCAATCGGCTCCTTTTTTAATCTTTTCTCAAAATCACTCTTAATTTCATTTCTAATATTTTCTTCTCCTAGTATCAAGGTTCCTTCAGCAGAAGTTATATTGCGGATTTGTTTCCTATGTCTCCGACCCGAAGCAACCCGATGAAAATAAGTTGTGTTTGAATCAGAAAGTTTTAGATGCTTTGTCTTGGCTCTTTGTTTCCAAAAAGTTTTTTGGTAAAGAAGTAGTTTTTCCTTTTTAGTAATAAGACGTTTTTCTCTATTAACTGTTGTCCTGTTATTACCTCCTGAAACCGAAGTTTGAATATTGAGAAGCTCAGCTTCCACTTCATTTAACTGGCGGAAAATATTTCCGAAGGTTCGTTTGTTCCATTCCTTTGCTTTTTTCTTCAGAATTTTATGTTTGAACATAAGTTGATACATAGTCGAGCCCAAACAATTTGCTCGCCATGATTGTTTCATAATATTTCGGAAATCTTTCCGTTGAAGCCAAGTATTCTCAAACTTGAACGGAGGAGCTATGAAAACCGATCCACACTCAAGAGTTATCGAAATGGGGCAGTGGTCAGATGACGAGAAGGCTCCGTTGAAAGTGATCAGGTTAGGGAATTTATGGATGATCTGATGATATGGACTAGTACGCGGTCAAGTTTTTCGCGAATAGTGTTTTCATCATGTGGGTTCTTTCTCCAAGTAAATGGATTTCCAAAAGTGGGTAGATCCAGAAGAGCGCATTCATTTTTAAATTGTAGGAGTCTAGTGAATCGAGCGCACCCCACTCTTTATAATACTCTTTAGCCAATGGTGTGATCGTTATTTTTTATATAAAAAAAACCAAACAAATTGCCTTTTCTTCATTTGTCACCGATTTTACTTGTTTTTTTTTTGTCCTAGGAGCATCCGCATTCGTGAAACCCACTCGGGTTCCTTAACTCCACTTTTTATATTTCTCTCTCCTTAAAAAAACCCAATACAATTTTTCACCCACATCCCTAAAATCCTTTAAAACCCCTTTTTTTTTTTTATCGGGACCCACCTCTTTTTTTACTCTCACTATCTCTCCTCATGTTGGCCCACCTCCTCCCCCATCTTCTTCAATTTTTTATTAATCGATTTCTTATTTTGGGGTTGAGAAACCCTCATTGTGAATGCTCTAATGCGGGCTAGCGCCCGTTATTTTATTCAAAATAGATTAAACATCCATTACAGTAGCAGGAGGTCCTAGATAAAGTATTATACAAGGAGGAGGTTCCATATACTCCTTGAATTGATAAATAAAGAGCGGTCATTCCGGAACTCGAACCGAGGATCTATGGGTACTACCCACCAGGGCCGGACCTGAGGCGAGCCCTAACATGCCGTTGTCTCGGGCCCAATCAGTCGAAGGGGTCCTTATTATAGATTTTTATAATAAGTAGAAGTAAAGTGGATATTGAAACAAATAGCTAACTTGACTCAATGGTAAGGAGACAGAAGCTATCTAAAAGAGATCCCAGATAATTGGGGTTCAAATCCTCTCTGTTACATTTTTATGTGTTTTTTTACATGAAAGCCCTATTTTTTATTTTATCTGTTTTTTTACATCAAAACCCTATTTTTTATTTTATCTCTGCTAAACAGAATGAAGATTAGGGAAAGAAGCAACGCAGAACGACGCCCAATTTCACGCAATCACGCCCACTTTCACGCAATTGGCCTCCAATCCCGTAGAAATCCGATTTCGCAAGTCACCAGGGCCACTCTTGTCGATTCTCCGAGGTCGCCACTCATGACTCACCACTCGCACCGTTCTGGAATTTATTTATGTATTCGCTTCAGAGTGAGGGATTACGGGAACAACCATGGCAAGGAACCAAATCAATGCGAAAGAAGAAAGCAGCAAAAAGGTACAAAGGGTTTGATAGAGGAAATGGTATTTAAGCAGTTCAATCTTGGCATTGCGGGTCAAGAGAATGAACAAAACAATGCAAATAAGGTTGAGGCACCCAACATTGCCAATTCAATCTAAGGACGTAGAAAGCAAAGGAATTTTTTTGAAGGTCTGTTTTATTTGAGTAATGTATTTCTTTTTTCATGTTATAGTGTAGAAATCATCTTCATTTTGCAATACTGTTCATAGTGAAATATCAATTGCTGGTTGGTTCTCTTGAATTTTTGGTTTACTAAAAGGGAGAAAAATGGTTGTTTTGGCAATAGAAGACAGATTTTGTCATTATAAATTGCTTATATAATATGATATTATCATATGATATATTTAATTAGTGATAGGTTCCTTTTTTTATTATTGAAAATCATAAAGGGGGCCTCATTTTAAAAATTTGACTCGAGCATTGAAAATGTCAAGTCCGGCCCTGCTACCCATAAGTCCTTTTCAGTGAGTCATTTCGGAAAAGTTGTTCCATATACTCCTCATAGTTGTTCTTTACAGTTATCGCCCACTGGGCTAGAGCATCTGCACATGAATTGGATTGTCACCGATTTTACCTAATGACGAATTCTAAAACTATTTATAATTGTCATTACAGTCTTTTTCACCTGGGAGATATTTTAAACATTCTTAACTAAGAAAGAATTCTTGCTAAAAAAATGGGCGAAAAATAATTTTACAAAAAAAAAATTAAAAAATTAAATTTAAATTGGAGAAATCTATCTATCTTTAAAATGTTAGTAGAAATTTTAGTTGAAGTTGTGAATTATTTGTGTTAAATATAATGTTAAAATGTTAGAATATATAGTGTTTGGTAAACCAGCTAGCTAGTAGAGTTACCGATGAAACTTGTTAATGAAAAATTAAAAGCTCCAAAAAAATTTGGTTCATAGAGGTTGAAAAGCTCCGATTACAAATTAAAGTTAATTAAATTGAAATTTTATATTTATTTTATTTAAAATTATATAATATCAAAACTAAGAATTCTAAAAACCGAGCCCTGATGGTGTCATGGCTAAGTTAGAAAAATCATCACTGTTCTTTTCTAGTGTGATCTTTTGTTTTCAATTACGTTTAGATATTTCAATAGTTACTAAATTACAATTACAATATATCCTTTACGAAAATAGGTATTATAACAATGTAACGATGAATTTTCTATCCCCAATTCAAAATTGATATAATCACGTACATCTTCTTTTTTAAATTTATTAATGAAAAAGAACGATGAATTAGGATTATTTTTCCTTTTAACAAAAACAAGTTTGGACAAACCTTCAATTCTTTTTTTTTTTTTGTTGCAGAAAACCATTTTTTTTTTTTTTTATGGCTAAATTATCTTTGTTATGACCTAATAGAAAGCTTTGTTATGGCCAAATTATCTTCCTCAGTGGAGATTATAATTAAAAATGTATATATATAAAAAAAAGCCGTTAATAGAGGAAAATCTGTCGCCTTCAACCAGAAACCCTAAATGCTAATTCAGGTAAACCCAGCTACCCATTCTCTCCCATACCCTAACGAGTAACGCCCTTCAACTCGGATGTCAAATTGGATCTTATCCCTCCTTAAATTTTTGCTGCTCAATTAAATCCGTTTTTGTTCGATCACGTTCACCGCGCGCCTACAATCTATGACAAGCTAGCGACAGATCCGATCAATTTGAGAGCTAACTCCATATCTTCAACTTTCAAGGTAATCATTTTGCATAAAGATCATTCATCTGCAAGCTCAAGATCCAGCCATATATAGAATAACTAATTATTACATCATCTTCAAATATTTCATTATTTATCTTGAATTTTCAGAAATTAAGCATGTCAATTACTTTTCAGAAATGGCCTGAATATATGTATATATTAATCCATCTCTTGCTAGATATATATATATATATATTCCAAGAGGAAAAATACTGGTACAGATCGATCAAAATTTTGAAGGAACATTAAGCGCTATATATTTCTTTCTTTTTTTCCCCCTCTCTCTCTCTCTCTTATGGAGATCCGTCAGATCGATATAGCACCAAAATACATTTATGAAATTATTAAACTTTTGCTGGTACGAAAATGGAAGCGCAGATTTAAGTACCTCTGTCTTCCCGTTGTGAATTAATGGAGAGCCAATTGCCAAAAAATAATTACTTATCATAGCTCCAGAGGCTATCGCCGGCGAGATCCTCCGGCGAGTCTTCGTCCTCGGCGGGGGCGGGGCCCATCAATCTGGGAGGGCTGACCATCATGCCGCCGGCCATATCCACAAGCAAATTCGGCATGTCGAAAAACGCATCCAAGTCTATGATGATCTCCTCTTCTTCACTCATCTCCGGCTTCGGCGCCGCCGCCTCTGGAGCCACCTCCTCTTTCTTCTCCGGGGGGTCTTCTTTTCCCGCCGCCGCTGCGGCCGCTGATGCTTCTGCTGCTGCTTGGGCAGCCGCGGAGGCGGCGCTGCGGATGTCGGCAGGGGAGGTAGAGGCGGGACGGGGGTACTTCCCGACGGCGTCCGGGAAGTTGAGTACGACGTCGTTCCCACGCAGCGCGAGGGCGGCGGCATCGTAGGCAGCCGCCGCCATCTCAGCTGTGGCGAAGGTCCCCAGCCATATCCTGGTGGTCTTCCGGGGCTCCCGGATCTCAGACACCCACTTCCCTCCCCGTGTCCGGATCCCCCTGTACACCGGGTGCTTGCTAGTAGGCGACGGCAACGACGACGACGACCCCGCTGCAGCAGCCGCCACAGTGGGCGCCGCAGTAACAGGAGCAGCCGGAAGAGTAACAACGTGAGGATGAGCGGCGGCGGCAGCGGTTTCAGGGTGGCTAGTGGGAGAGGGGTTAGGGGGGTCAGACATTTATGAAAAACTTTGTATGATTGAGATGTTGACCTTTTTTTTCTTATTTTGATATTGTGAGTTTGGGAAGGTTGATGGCGAAATGAGGAGGGAGTGTACGTAAGGGGATTATATATATGCGCTTCAAAATGCGTGGGCGAATCGCGGGAGTTCTTAATAAACCGTAATTGGTGTTTAATTTAAAGATTGAAGAGGAGGAACAACACACAGCAAAAGGGGGGTTTTCAGATATGTTAAATTGATCAGTTGGGCAACAGCTAATTGTATTGAGATTTTATGTGGAGCACTTAAAAAGGAGAAAACAAGTTAAGATTGAATTAGATGATTTGAAAAGACAAGCTAGGTTGGGATGGAATTAGGAACACGGATTATACATGGAAACGTGGTTGCTTCGTGTGTCAGTTTCGAGGGGGTTAACTTTGCTGCAAAAGGGCAGGCTTTTTGGGTGATTTAGGTTAGTTTCCTGCCCGTTTTTTTTTTATTTTATTTTATTATTAATACGGAGTATATAATTTTGTGGCCTTGCATTTTGTCAATTTCTTTATAACACACTTTCTGGTCAAAATGTACTCAATTCAAATATCCTTAAAAACATTGTTGTTTCTAAATTTAGTACGAAATAAAATATTACGTTTTCAAATTTTATTTACAATATATATATACATATATATATATATATATATATATAGGGGTTAGTTCCGGTGTACTCAACCCTTAACGTGTATCATGTATACAAATCTGGACCGTTGATTAGTTGAGATGGAGGGTGGAGATTAATTAGCCCATTTTTTTATTGCATGCATAGATGATTATTCGGTCGAGTTAAATTATTATGCGCATTAGTATATGAAGGATTATTCAGTCGTATGAGTCTGTTTAGTAGGTTAGTCATTTTGATTATTCGATGGTTTCACTATATTATTCGATTGTATTGACGGATTATGCGATCCTATTGCTTTATTATTCAATGGTATAACTTAATTATTCGATGGTGTCACTACTAGAGAAAGCCGGTTTTACCTCGGTTCCGTGTGCAAGCTTTACCACGGTTCTGAACCGAGGTAAAAGTGGCTATAGTAAATTTGTTTACCACGCTGGCAGAACCGTGGTAAAATAGCCCACCCGTGGTAAATCTGTTTGAATTTGTAGCCATTCTGAACCGTGGTAAATGAGGGAACCGTGGTAAATAGGTCGCGTGGTAAATATTTTGAACCGTGGTAAAATAGCCCACCCGTGGTAAATATGTTTGAAGTTGTAGCCATTGTGAACTGTGGTAAATGAGGGAACTGTGGTAAATAGGTCGCGTGGTAAATGTTTTGAACCGTGGTAATTTTCTGAACCGAAGTAAATATGTATTGTGGTAATTGTTACTTTATTATTCTAGTAGCCTATGCGGGATTTGAACTCACATCTTGTGTATAAACACATCGCTCTACCATTTGAGCTAATAGGCTTAAATATAACAATATTATAATTTTCTACCTTGCAAAGGAATCTAACAAATAAATTAAGATAATTGCATGAAGAACATACAACACTCGATGGGAAAAATAAACAAGGCAGAAAATACTTATAACTCAAATGTTATAATGCTGTGGAAATTTGAAAGAGATGAGCAATAGAGTTTCATGACTTTCATCTCTCATTGAATAATTAGCCAATTAAAATAAACACAACAACCATGCATGGTACGGAGATCAAAGAGAGAGCTCAAAGTTTAACAGTAATGTAAAACAGCTGCATAAAGAAAGAAAAAAAAAATCTTTAATACACAGTATGCTCATTCGAAAAATCACCTTAGTAGTTGCCATAGTCTGTTCTAGCAGACCTAGTCCATCTATATGATGGCCCAATCTCTCCATCTCTCATGAGCACCCAAAATCTGGTACCTTCAAGATTCAATGAAGAATTATTTATTGCACCAGAAAAAATAAACAGAATAATACTGAAGCACGTACTATACATTTCAAAATAAAGCCATGTTAAGATACTCACAAGATGGTTATTTTGGCAAAAATGTCCATATACTCCTCTGCTGCTGCACTTGATGGTTATTTTGGCCAAAATGATGCGCTGCTGCTAGAACAGTCTTCATCAACAAATAACAAATTACACAACCTCTTTTGCCCTCAAAAATTTCAAATAATCTATGATTAGAGGATGAATACAACAAGAGCTTAACCTAAAAGATATAACATCCAAATGACTGATATAGTAAAGTGGGTCACAAAAAGCCTTGGCTGTTTACCGATTCAATTCAATTTCTGAGCCTATGTAATTGCATTGATTGGAGAACCTATCAAGTAACCTTCCATGTAAGTCACTAGATGAGGGTTTACTATCCATCCTACATGCAAACAAAACAAAAACAAAATGAATAAAAAAGTTTCAGCACCCAACTTAAAAAGTTGAATGAGATCTACCATAGTAATCAAAATATTTTAAATAGGGTGAGTTGGATGTATTCTTTAAGTGGGAGCTCCTTGTATGTTCTAAGCTCAAATTAATCATTTAAAAAAAATGGAAGCCTACACTATACATAGCGCAGACAACTCCAAAAGTGAGGTTTAACCCTAGGGTCATCTCGTCAAGGCTGGCATTGATTTAAGCTTGTGCTACAGGCATAAAATGTCTTGTTTCTAATATTTTTTGGGTATAACTAGGTGTCAAAATATATTTCCCATAGCGAAACATTAAACAACCCACTTTCTAATATGTTACTCATGCTCTTCGAAGAAACATCAACAATGGAAAAAAGGCCGAAAGGAAATTACCCACATGTAAGTCGTGACGATTCAAACTCAGTTGAAGGGTTCTCATCTCCTATTCATCTCGACTGCAGTAAAAAAAGTTACAGTTAGACAAACCACACAAAAAAGGAATATAAAATTATAAAAGCAAAGAACAAACTTGAAGACGAACGTGAACCCCTGTCTTTATCAAGATTTGACCATATAATATCCATAGCCAGACACCTTTTCAGAAGATAACCACAACTAATATACCAAATACTATGAATATCAGCATTTCTAGAAATATGCTAGTGTCATAACATGTTTTAGAAATATATAAAGTTCCAAGGTAAAATGTTACCTTGTCGGCTTGAAAAAGGATGTTTCCAAACTTTTTGCTCACTCGGTAATACAAATTCACCTTTATTCTTGGATAAAAGACTCTACATTTCCCAAATAAACTTTAAAAAGTGAAAAAACAAGAGAAAATGTAGTTATAATAGATCCATCTAATAGGCGTCTTGTTCTATTTTCATTGGAGAATATATACATTTGCTCCATCACGGCACAATAACTACTGTTAAGAAGATCAAACATTCAAAGATAAAGCACGAAGAAAAGAGAACACAATACTCCAGAGAACACACATGGTGAGCCACATATTGACTCATATACGGTACATACACGAAACATAGTAATTAAAAACAACCACCGGTACTAGGAATTAGAAACAACTATAAGTATCAAGTGAAAGCAATTGTCATTAGTCGACTCAAATACACAATTAAAAGCTAATACATAAAATGAACCAAATAGTTAAGAATTCATTAAGGAAAACTGATAGAGACAAAATGATATAGTGTAAAATAAAACAAGCCAATTTAATGGAAATGCCTATGATTCTAAACATGTCAACTGGGAAAAGATATTAAAATACAATCTAGAAGACAAATTCAGTAACAAAATAGAGAACATAATTCAGTAACAAAATATCCTTCTATAAACATATCGATTGATAACATTAAATATACACAATTTAGAAGAGAGTTCAATTAGGGTCGTTCCATTTTGAAGACATGTTGTAAGAATATTCTAAAACTAGGAACGTTCACGGAAGATGAACATGGTTAGTTTACCTGTTTAACTTGAAATTCTCAACTCATGCATAGATATAAAGAATTCTAATAACTGACATTTAATCAATTCTATACATGCCTAACGATACTATTCACTTTTAGGTCGGTCTATAGATGCCTAGGAAGACAAAATTTAAACCTAAAATTATACAAAATCACTGGGTTTGGCATCTACAGAATTGTTTAAAGTTAGCACACAAGTTCAAGTGGGGTTGGATGAAGAAAAATGACTAACGAATATGTATGTTTGGCATATAATTAAAGCTCGTGTGCTGAATTTTATTTGGATGAATCCCAATTGAGCCCAGTACCTTTCATTTCATAGATGCATTCAATCAGTTCTATAAACGACTTTTAATCACACCAACCCCAATTGGATATGTATCTAAATATCTAATTAAAACAAACCATTGTTTTAATATATTCATTATTTAAAAAAATGAGATTGAGATAGGGATATAGATGAGATGGAAGCAAGCATCTAGCTTGTTCCAAGACAAAGTTCCAATCACATATGTAATTTTCTATCTTGTCACTTCCATTCCAGCCATTTTCACTCACACTGCCTAACAATTTCAAGCCATATATACCCCATTGATCCCTAAAAACCTAAAGATCAAACAAAAACACCAAACAACTCAAATAGGCAGGTATTCAAACTAAGATCCAAGATAACGCCGCCGCCACCAACAACATTGACAACAACAATCCCAAATCAACCACTAATCCCTCATCGGATATTACCAAGGAACCTCATCAACTCAACCCAACAAGAGGCAATGAATAAGAAGGAACAGCATGAAGAAAAAAAAGGTACCCTAACTGAATATGCATCTAATTAAAACAAACGATGAAGAGCGTTCAATTAGGGCTACTTTTCTGAAATAAGAAGACAGAAAAAACTTTGAATTATAAAAAACCAGCACACTTATCAGGTTCTCAAGACAAATTGAATGAACAGAACGCTCAATTGGGTGCTGGATTCGGAGAGTCGTTGAACCCAATCACAAGAACTCGCCGATTCAAAGGGCCGTGAAAGGTGAACCTGACCACAAGAACACACCGACTCGTAGGCTCGTTCAAATTAATTGGGTGCCAAGTTTAGAGTCTGATGGCTCAATGAAATCTAAGGCACTAGAATTGAGCACATAATCGCTGATTCGGAGTTGTAGTAAGAAAAAAGTCTTGGATCTCCTAAATGAGATGAGCTAATTACAGAACATGATAAGTGAGTTTATTTCTTTCACATTAGACACACATGGTAAATCGAATGAAAGTTTGTTTCTTTCAACTTCTCCACTCATTACATAGAGATATTGCCCTGCTTCATGCAAAACTACATAGAATCAGCAACTTACTGGCTAAGAGTTTCATTGAAAATGAGATTTGCATAACTATGGACTCTCAGATTGATCATTGTGTTTCTGATCTCAGAATTAAACTATATATATAGTCCAAAGTACTTAATTCTTTTGTTTTGACTATTTAACACAAAATTAAAGTTTGGAATGAGTATGCAAGTTCAACATATGAGCTCCCAGGCCTTCACTTGTAAAATTCCTTAAACGCATCAATCAAAAACTCTATCCTCTAATCTAAATCGAAACAGGCCGTAAATCAATCAACCAAAACAATATCATGAAACTGAATGAAGTAGCTTATTGGAAAACAATAAGCATAGAAAGCACACCTTCCCTTCATAAACGGAGAGATTAAGGCCCATGACAATCTTCTGGCCGGACTCGGCGATCACAGCGGTTATGTTTTTTACTTCAAGGGGGAGCCATTTTCCGCCGTTGGTTAGTTTTATGCTTCGTTTCCTGATCTAGAGACCGCATACAGTGAGAAATCGACGAGATGGTGGCGGGACGGAGGCAACTGAGCGAAAATTGGGAAATCAGAAAGCACCTGAGAGGACATTGCGGAGATGGCGGAGAAGAGGTGAAAACTAATCGCCATGACCACGACGTACGGCGACTTCAGAGGTGGTGAGCGAAAATTGCAAAAAGCGTTCGGAGATTGCAGAGAAGAAGTGAATGATGGAAGAGGGATTTGAGGTGGTGAGCGAATGCGTAGAACGAGAGACGAGAAGAGGTGTTTTTTTAATGTCTTAGCGGTTTCTAGTTATAAATTTAGAGATCTCAATGTTTTGTGGTGTATTTAACACAATGTGTGTTCGTGTTTTATAGGTCCTAGACGATACTTTTTGACGACAAAAGTGTCCAAATTTGGATTGCTTTACTCCAATATTAAGTTGCAAATGAGGTTTTATCTTCACTGGATATAAAACTTGAATCTTTAATTACAGTCACAGTGATGAATAACTGAGGGGAGTGCAACTGGATTATGAATATTCTCTCAACCCATGCATCCCCTTCTTCATCCTGTTCTCTCTCCACGAACACAACAATATCAACACCTTATTTCAAGTTGTGATTGGTGCAACTCTCTAGATATTTAAACTGTTACTTGTGCTTTTATGGTTCATGAGAGTTTTGCAGCACCTTATTTTAAGTAGTGATTGGTGTAGCTCTTTAGACATTTAAACTATTATTTGTGCTTTTATGGTTCATGAGAGTTTTGCAGACAACCGTTGCCTTTTATTTCGATTCTGGCTATTCATTGTCATTCTACATTCTGCAGGAAATGAAGGAACAGGGGTTTATTGAGAAGAAGTTACAAATCTTGAGTAATATTATAGGTACATTTAGGCCTGGTGTTCTCACTGCACTAATGGGTGGCAGTGGAGCTGGAAAAACAACTCTTTTGGATGTTGTGGCTAGAAGAAAGGTTTGGATAGTTTCTTTTACCTACGCACACACTTGTATTTTAATGTGTACTGAGGCTTTCGTAAGTTGGTAATCCACATATTCAATAAATGCCATCAAATATTCAAATGAAAATGAGTAAAGAATAAGTTGGCATTATGGGAGTCAGTAGGTGTATCTCCAAAAATACGTATCAGTATAATTAAGTTATAGATTCTAGAATACCTTGAGTTTCTATATATGGCTACTGGTTGTGGCTCATCATGTGGGATTTTCTTTATAAACCCATCTACACAACCACTTTCATGGTGCTGACACCAGTTTCTGTTTTACCTTCCATAGACTCTTGATCTGTTCAGCTACCAAAATGTAAGCCATGTTGGGTTGATTTCTTTAACAAGGGGAGCAAGGTGTCTACAGAAACTCCTATTAGCATATGGCTCGCCTGTAAGATAATTAAACTACATCCCCTTTTCTTTTGTCTACTGCCCGGACCGGAGTTAATGTCTTTGTAAGCTGTTGGTTAATTCTTTCTGTTGGGTTCAGGTGACTCATGATCGAGTAAACAACTTGAGGAGGCTTCCCAAATTGTCGAGCATCAAATTAGACGATGCATTGTTACATCCTCTAGTCTTAAAGACATCGACAATTCGGGTATTTCACTAAGAGAGCTAATCATGAGTAAATGCACAGGGGTGACTGATGAAGGCCTTTTCTACCTCGTAACAAAGCACAAGGAGCTAGTGAAGCTGGATATCACTTGTTGTCGGGAGATAACAGATGTACCAATTGCTCTTATTACAAATTCATGCACACGTCTTAGATCTTTGAGGATGGAGCACAAATAAATTGCATTATATTTATATGCTGGTATGGTTTCGATTTACCCTATCTAGCTAATATGTTTATTTACTAAAGTTTAGTTAGTTGAAATAAATATATTAAGATGGAGATCGATTCGGGGTTTCGTAGAGTATACCGAAGGCTCATGCTATGAGATACCTTTTGGGTAAAGACGGTGACCAATTGATCCTCCAAATGGCTGGGCAGACGGACGGAACATGGTCGGTTAAGTGCTATAAAGATAAGAATCGTGTGTCTGCGAGACATTCAACAGGCTGGAAGGAGTTTTTTCATGCCAATGAATTGCGAGACGGGGATGCTTGTTTGTTTGAGATGCTTTCTATGGACCCAAATAACTGCCAAGTCACCATAGTTTTCCATGACGAATCGGCGAACTAAAAGCTCCTACTTTGAACTAAAGATTGTGCTAGTTTTGAGACTAAGGATTCAGTTTAGTGTTGCTTCAGTTGAGACTGATATATGCTTAGTGTTCATAAGTAAGTAATTAGTTGAGATTGGTTGAAGCTTGGTGAATTCACACAAGCTTCATTTGTTGGGATGGAAGTCATGGAACCCTACTTAGACAAATAAATTCATTGTGTTGGGAAAAATGATCTCTCCGTCGGCTTAGCAACTGAAATGAATTTCATATCCAAATGACAATCCCTCGCACATTTGAGACATGCAAATTACGTGACTAAGGAAGTACAATGTCGTTTCAATTTGAGACATGCATCTGGCTTCATATGCTTATAATAAAAGCTTCTGAACCATTCTAATCATATTAAAATGCACGTTTAAGTTCTAAATTTCTCATTTAAACTAAAATTGCACTTATTTTTTTTCCCATGTCAGCACTTTTTGAAATTTTATATTTGTGTGCAAATATAAGTTTATATTGTGCAAATATAATATTGTGTTGTGCAAATATAAATTTATAAAATTATACTTTTCAGTTTTGTATTTGAGTTATAAAATTGCACTTTTCAGTTTTATATTTTCACTTTTTCAAACTAAAATTGCACATTTAAGTTCTAATTGAACATTCAAACTAAAATTGCACTTTTTTTTCCGCTTCAGCACTCACTACTAGATTTGTCTTCATAGATATCGGTTAAAAACCGATGTAAAACAAAAAAAAAATCGACATGTTAGTGGGTGGTGTTAAAGATCTCAACTTTACCACATCGGTTTATAACCGATGTCTATAATGATTTATAACATCGTTTCTCTTTGTAATACCGACTTAAATGCATGAATATAAATACATTTTGATAGATTCACCTAATGTTAAACCCTATTATTTTGCATTTCTAGTTATCTAAAGATATGTAGACCAATACAAAAGTTCACATTAACATCAATATTTTTTTCCAAAAACAATGTTGTAATATTTATTTACATCGGTTATATGTGGTTCATTTCATTTTTATTAACTTTCCATTTGTATTTTGTCTTGTTATTTCGTTTAAAAAATAGTATACAACATTCCATATTTATAAAGACAATGTTATATATATATATTTAAATCAGTATATTTGAAAGAAATGATGCCTAAAAAGATTATAACATCGTTTTCTTTATCTATACCAATGTATAATTTCTCAAAAGACATCAGTTTTATTTTTTATTCTGTTGTGTTTCAATGCATTTTTAAATCGCTTTTTATTGTATTAAATGATGTGTCATTTTGCATTTGTATCAATTAATCGGTTACTTCTCAAATATTCAAAATAGGATCAAATCCATGATACATTATCCAAAATAGTCAAACACATAATAAGGTGAAATACATCAATAATCGAATTATAAGTTTCTACTCTTTTACATAGTACCACAAAACAGATGTTCTCATGATGTCCCGATACATACATGTAACATTGTCTTTCTACATATTCAATTAGATGCATATATCCCTGTTCAGGAGGGATACGATGTGGCTAGTATCCCTGTTCAAGAGCAATAAATCAAGCTGCCTTTCGTCTCCTCTTACATGTCTTGTTTCTATACCATCACTATCTAGCAAAGACGGAAAAAAATGGCAGATGCAGACTTTATCTCATGATAGGAAATAACTCAAGAAACTTCAGTTGGCCATTTAAATATATTAATTCATCCAGGTCCTTCTCACCATTCACAACATACCGATCAGCTTATAGATAGAAATATTAGACTCGGCACAAGTATACAATAAGATATGAGGAAATGAGGTCAAACTGAAGCAAAGAAGAGAGAAAACATCAATAAGTTATATAACTTTCTTAAGTCAATACCAACTTTGATTTATACTTGAAGAATGAATTAAAAGGACATTAGAATGTTCACACGAATCAATCACACAATAAAAAAAAAGATCAGTAAAGCAAGATAGCACCCAAAGATATTCAGAGTAATATACCCACATCCCTCAGGCAGCCAGGTGGTCAGGCTGATTCATTCTGAATGTGTACGCCTATTAACGATAAAGATAGCATCAGGGAAAGACCGAACGGACAACACTTGCATGTTGTTGCATTCATTAAAAGATATTATCCAGATTACTTACTCAAAGGACCGAATATGACCAAGAATGACAGCAATCAGCTACAGGCCAAAAGGAAAATATTGAGCATCAGCTTGTGAATATAACAAATAGAAACAATAACAAAAGTCTATAATGTCTATACAAGACACATGCCATTTCCTTCATTCCACGGGCACATCCGCTGAATATTTTTACCTGAAGGGTGTAAAGACCTGACTCAAGTTTTCGATTGTACTTCTCCTCCTCGTCCATCTGCATGGTAGCAGTAAAATCCTAAATACTCAATCAAAACAGAATCATCAAACACATTATGGATCTTGTCAATAAAATAACCTCAAAATCGTACAGTTCAAGTTGCTCCATCCGCTCGATCAGTCTCTTCTTTTACTCGATCTGAATATCTGGAGATCATTGTTTGTGAGTTGCCATCTCTAAATATAAAAGCATGAACACATGAAAACATTGATAGTTCTGGTAATATAAAATCAATTACCTTACATAAAGTTCCATAAGCCTGTCTATTTTCTCACACTCATTTTCTACAAATTTGCTCAGCACCCTTTCTCTTCTAGCGGCCCTCAAAATCCTAGCTAAGCAAGGTCCAAATAGCATGCCATGAAATAGTTAAAAGAGAACAAATAAATGAAATAACAGATAAGAAAGCACAATGGTGTTGGAGTAGGTAAAGAAAAAAGAAGAAATAGAATGGACATAAGAGATATGCTATTCACAATCTTTCTCAAGTCCATCATATGACAATATCTCTGAAAAGAAGACGCTATACACAATCTTCTAATCCTCTATAAGTCCAAAATATGACATTACCCTCGGGTTTAAAAAACATGAAAGAACAAGAAGATAAAAAACCACATGACAATGACAATAGCATACTGTGTAAATAAGTATGGGAGGAAACATAAATAAAAACAAAAGGAAATCTGATGGATCTTTAAATCAAATTAACGAGAAAGTCATATAGAGGAATAAAAAAAGCATAGCTGCTTACCGATCTTCCAAATTTTGATAGCTTGGTAACTCTAAGCCCTCTACTGATCATGAAAGCCTAAAAGAAAAGTGAAAAAAAATTGAAGAGTATGAGTTATTCATAACAATAATAACAAAATGCTATTAACAAGGATATATTACTCTTCTATTGTATAAGTACAGATTTAAGCTTGCAGATTTCAAATTTCAAATTTTGATAGCTTGCATCATAAGTAAGATTTCAAATCAGCTTTAGATTATAGATTACAGATTTTAGCTTCATATATATCAGATTATAGACTTAAGCAGTTAAGCTTGCATAATACAAATATACAGATTCTACAGATTATAGATCACAGATTAAAGAAAATACATACAAACCCAAATAGGGATGAAAACTACAACTATATAGATACCAGACAAACTGCGCAGAGCATTCTGGGCTACTTATTGTTGAGCATCCTTTTGTGTCTTGCCCATCACAATACCAATCTTCTCGCCATTGAAAAGCACCTAAATAAAAAAATAAAGAGATAAATTTCTTTACAAGGACATAAACACCAGCAAGACTGCTATAGGGAATAGGAGATCAAGCATAAATTGATAATGCAATTTACATGGCCACAAACTCTCTTAGTCAACATAAAAAATAGGAGGAAAAACAAGTGTTCATGTTTAAATTATGATGTATTATTAGAATTAGAATTATTAGAACAAACTTCATGACTATACATTTTATCTCTTAAATTTCTGACAGATCCATATATTGCATGATTCCAATCCTATTCACAGTAGAAAGTTAATTCAATTAGCTAGGCCAGTTGCAATTGTATATATAACCTCTATAAGCATATATACACAACATAATGCAAAACAAAAGGTAAGATTCAAACTTTTGTTCGAGTACTAGATCATAATTTCATGTCATGTTTATCATTCCGAGATGATATGCTGATATGAAATTTTACAAACTAAGATCACTGACATTTTGTAATTGAGCAAAACATAAAACTAGGATGGGGTGAACTTTTAAGAAGGGAGCATATCTAAATAATCTAACCCTAAAAAATAAAATAAAAAATTGGCAGTTGAGCTCTTTACAACTCCACAATGGATTGCCATATCAACTCCATGGGATCCCATTCTGCAATGTAGTAAAAAAAAAAAGCATCCGATTCAGATATCCCTAAATAACTATAGCCTATTTCAGCAAGTATGGGATTCCCAAGAATACTTAATTTATTTAAACAAATTCAATAAAAAGACCAGGGATCATGACAAATAATCTAGTGATAATATATAATAATCAGTAAAAACAAGCCAATTCGATGAATTTGGTATTAATCCCCAAATACTTTATCCAAACATACTCTTAACAAGAAGAGCAAATATCATATCTTGACAGTCTGATATAAAATATTCTAGCATAGGTATATGAATGTATAATAACCAGTAGGAATAGGACTCAAATTAAGCTGCCAAAAACACAATTAGAGGAGTAAGAAATGAGGTAAAACTTGTCAGATGCCAAAATTTCAGCAAAGAGATGAGTATAGAGCTTTCATTTGGGATCTGCAAAGAGATCTGAAATCTCAGCAATAATCACACAACAAACACCAATAAAAAAACGCACAATATCAGATGCAAATCTCACCCCAAAATCGCAGCACACAACAACAAACCCTAGATCTAATTAAAAAAATTGCATAGTCCAAAACCCTAGATTTCCAAATCGAAATTAGCCATGGATTCCAACATGCCATAGATGAAGCAGAGCATACCTGTTGAGCGCACTGATTAGCTTGGACGGAGAGCAGAGGAAGAGTACTGCTTCACATGTCGCACTCAAAAGAGGAAGAGGACATGAGATGGAGCATAGGAGAGTATGTATTATCCGTGACTTCCCCAACTGCAGCACAAGCGCTCGAGATGGAGCGAATGAAAGGAAATCGATATATGGAGGAAACGAGAAACAGTGGGCTCAGATCTGGTCGACTATTATTATCCTTCGAGAAAGCGTCAATAGAGAGGGCAGAAATACGAAAGTTGACAGAGAGGTTCCATGGATCGACAATGAGAGAGCGATCGAAAGGTTGGATAGGGAGAAGAGAGAGTTAAGATCTGGTTAGGGCCTATTGCCATAGAAAGTTCAGAGAAAGGGTTTGGGTTGAGTTCTATGTCTATCGCCATGGATGGATCATTGGATCTGAACGAGAATGGGGGATTTGGGGGTATTTGGGATTTTTTGGTTAAGTGTTGGGATATGGGATTTTTTTATAACCAAATTTCAAATTTTTTGGTTAAGGGTTTGTTTTCCAGCGACATTTTTATTCTTTACCGCTTTTATTTTAGTAAAATTTCAACCAAGTGTATTCCGCGCCTTTCAAAAAAAATTTAAATAGAAGTTTTAACATTGTCCAAAAAGTTAAACCGATCTATATAATGTCAATGACATCTAAATATTTTAAACTAATGTTATAAATATATTTAACATCATGCCTATTTCTGACCGATGTAAATAATGTGATGTCTATGAACAGAATTCTAGTAGTGAATTTTTGAAATTTTATATTTATGTGCAAATGTAAGTTTATGTTGTGCAAATATAATATTGTGTTGTGCAAATATAAGTTTATAAAATTTCACTTTTTAGTTTTGTATTTGAGTTATAAATGGCACTTTTCCGTTTTTTATTTGCACTTTTTCAAACTAAAATTGCAAATTTAAGTTCTAAAATTGCACATTCAAACTAAAATTATACTTTTTTTCCGTGTCGGCACTTTTTGAAATTTTATATTGGTGTGCAACTATAAGGTTACGTTGTGCAAATATAAATATATAAAATTGGACTTTTCAGTTTGTATTTGAGTTATAAAATTGCACTTTTCAGTTTTATATTTGCATTTTTCCAAATTAAAATTGCACATTTAAATTCTAAATTGCACATTCAAACTAAAATTGCATTTTTTTTCTCGTGTCAGCACTTTTTGAAATTTTATATTGGTGTGCAAATATAAGGTTATTTTGTTCAAATATAATATTGTGTTGTGCAAATATAATATTGTGTTATGAAAATATAAGTTTATGTTGTGTAAATATAAATTAAGGATATAAATAAGAAGCAAGAAAGCATGCCAGTGTTCCTTGTAATGCAATATTTCATGAGTAACACTATATGCAGATATAATAACTATAAGGTGATAATGTGCTAATGTGAATGCCTTGTGAAGGAAATAAATGTTCTACCAAACAGAGCCTTAGTGAATTAACCAGTAAAAAAATTCTTGAATTGGCCTTAATTAAGCTATTTTAAGTGGGAAAAGTTGTAGAGTAAAAAAATCAGCTAGTAGGACCATACATCGTTTAACAAAACCTTTTCCAATGAAGAGTTTCTTGCATTCAAACGCAGCTACTCAATGGATGATGTAAGAAAGCATTTTCAAAGAAAAAATTAAGAAGGGACTCAATGGCCAAAAGATAAACGTATCGTGTCAATATACTTGGTGGCTCTTTTCAGCATGAAACAGGCCAGAAAAGAGGTCCTGCATAGAAACACTCAAACACACTTCTATGCATCGGATATATAGGCTGATACAATCATTAGAAGAAACCAGGATATGAAGATCACAACTACATAGCTGAAGATTTATGCAGCACCATTTCCAACACATTTGCTCACCTAACTCTGGGTTAGATACTTCTCAGCCTTGATTTTGGTTTCAAGGTTGCACCTGTGCATATTAAAGAGTATAGACTCACTGAAACTCACTGAGATTCCTCCGCCATGTTTTAAACGAGATCTTTGCAACAACACATAACCAAACAAGCATCCCCAAATTGTCCTCCACTTAATTTGGAACAACACATAACCAAACAAGCATGTCTTAAACAAGATCTTTGCCACAGTAATTGCTCATACAGAAGCGTCGAATCATTTAAGACCTATTATTCTTAACCATAAGCTTCAATAGTCGGCAGGGAATAATGAACTGATTGCATGGTAAAACTCAATACAATCACTAAATTATGCACAAAGGAACATGATTTGTAAATAGCACACTTTACACATTAAAACTATGAAAACTAATCACATACATCCAAGTGGAGTTGAACCACCAACCTCCCTGAACAACAATTGCCCGGGTGCTCTTTCCTATTTTAGCTTATGGATCTTAATGTTAAAACCTACCAACTATTTAAAAAAAAAAGTGCATTAAAAGGGTGATAAAATTAGTAGCCACCATTTTTTGTTCAATTGTAAGACAATCATGAATGATTAACAAATACATGAACAACAAACCATAGGCTGAAATGAGGACTAACGGAGAAGCAAAAGGCATTAAGCAGCCAACAAAATCAAACTCTAGATGAGTGATTGCCTTGACTACTAATCTGCTATGCAAAATATCAATCATCAGCCATCCATCAAAATTTCCTAGTGTGCTGACATGGTCTTCAAGGTTCACAAAAATTCTTAATTCAAAGCGATTCGCAAATCAACAACCACAAAATAATAACAGGAAACCTAAACTCGTTCTCAGAGGCTCAAGGCGCAACAAACACACCAAAACTAATCACACTATGAATCAAAAAGTGAGATTTCAAATTCGAAGCGGCACCGATCAAGGAGCAAGGGAGTGAGCGCGAGCGAGGTAGTGTGCGAGCGCGAGTGCAAGCGAGCGAGGGAGATTGCGAGCAGAGAGGGACCGAGAGTGGATAAACGAAGCGGCACCGCCATGGGAGCGGATGGAGGAGACAAGCAGATCTGGTCGGTGATCGATCAGGAGCGAGAGAGATTAGGGCCTAATTGAGGGCTTTTTTCCCGGTTTAGTCCGGGTTTTTTTCCTATTTTTCTGACTCGCGCGCCCGAACCCTAAATTTTACACCTTAAGGATTTTACACCCTAAGGTAATTTTACATTTTAACTCCTCTCTCTCTCTCTCTCTCTCTCTCTCTCTCTCTCTCTCTCTCTCTCTCTCTCTCTCTCTCTCTCTCTCTCTCTCTCTCTCTCTCTGTGTGTATATATATATATAGTTAAAATGGAAAATTACCTTAGGGTGTAAAATTCTTAAAGTGAAAAATTTTGTTTTTAAATGGAAAACCGGACGTGGGCCTAACTTTAAAAACTGAATCGGGGTTGGACCGGCCCAAAAAAAAAATCAAAACCCTCTCCTGCTGCTGCCAAACCGTCTCTTATGTGAAACGCTAAGAATCCTAAAGTCTCCATCGCCATGGAATATCTCATCTCTAGATTGAAGATGGGGAAGAGCCACAAGCCATGGATCTTCTCTCTTCTTTTCTTCGTCTCCGTCTTCCTCCTTCTACCTCAGATCTCGCGGCCGACTTCAGGGACAGTGATTTGTGAGCATCAATTTTGTTGTCATGAAGGATGATTTCGATTTTCTAGCAAGCTCGGTTGTAAACGATTTCGATGTTCCAGCAAGATCGCTGTCATGGAGGACGATTTTGTTGTCATGGAAGCCGAACAAATGCTTGAAGGCTTGTCCACTTCTTGAAGGCTAAGATGTTGTTGATTTATGGAGCCGACGATGTTGTAGAGAAGAAGATCTTCCCCAAACACGAATCCCTCTCCAAAATCATGCGATTCAGAGTCGGTACCGTCTCCTTTACATTTTCAATTTCTTGTAGTTCATTAATTTTGCTTCCAATTTCCCCTTTTCTTGTAGTTAATTCGAAACCCTAATTTTGCCTCTGGTTGTGCTTAATCGGCGTGCCCTTTGAACGTTCTCCTTGTTAATTCGTATAGCAGTGACTTCTTTTTCCACAAATTGCATCACAGCAGGCACGTGAACTAATTAATAAATGGGTGTTCGGTAGCTCAAGCTCTTCATGTTCAATAGAAACAAGGGATCTAATTGAGTACTCTACCCCTGAAATAGAATGCATCGACCTGATTTTTTTCTTTTATGATCTGTGTTTTGAGAGTATAACAAACATGACATTCAGTTGAGGTAATAGGTCATTTGAAGAAAATATCAATGGGTTGCCTCTAGTCATTCAAGAAACAAGCAGTCATTTGCAACAGTAAACACGATTGGTTTACTATAGGTACAATCAGACTGTTGATCTGGGTTATTACCCTTGCTGTGATCCTTGCTGGAGGGGCTTTGCTTGTGTACAACATTAGTGCTTTGGCTTCCTAAACTTTCAATTATTTAACTAGGCCAATTGAAGAAAATTACTACTTATTTGTTTGATTAATACAACTGTGATAGAATATCTTTAGCCTATTAGCTCAACTGGTAGAGCAATGTGTGTTTGCATAAAGATATGGGTTCGAATCCCACGTAGGTTATATAATAGACAAGAACACAACAATCCCAAATTGTTAATCATGCACATTATGATCTTAGTTATGCACTTTTAAACCTTAATTATGCACATTTTAATCTTATTTATGCACTTTAATTTGAAAGCCTATTATATATGCACAACATAATGTTATATTTGCACAACATAATATTATATTTTCACATTTTAATCTTATTTATGCACTTTAATTTAAAAGCCTATTATATATGCACAACATAATGTTACATTTGCGCAACATAATATAATATTTGCACATTTTAATCTTATTTATGCACTTTAATTTAAAAACCTACTATATATGCACAACATAATATTATATTTTCACAACATAATATTATATTTACACATTTTAATCTTATTTATGCACTTTAATTTAAAAACCTATTATATATGCACAACATAATATTATATTTGCACAGCGAAATATTATATTTGCACATTTTAATCTTATTTATGCACTTTAGTTTAAAAACCTATTATATACGCACAACATAATATTATATTTGCACAACATAAGATTATATTTTCACCGCGGAGCTCTGCCCCCCGGACCCCCCGATGTGACGTCGATCAAATATGATTCAAGGCACATTAACAATAATCTTAATTGTGCACTTCATATTATTATTCATACACATCCTCATTTTATGTTGGAACTTTATCATTTTATTTATGCACTTTATATTTATACAACAAAAAGTGTTGAAAACGAAAAAAAATGCATTTACCCATAAAATTATGCTCATTTACATATTTACACATAAAATTAGGCTCATTTACCCATAAAATAAGCATATTTCAACTATAAATTTTTATTATTGAAATAGGTCCATTTACCTATTGACCTATAAGGAATTATTATGTCTGCACAACATAAAGTTCTTTTGCACAACATAATGTTATATGTACACAATATCAAGTTATATTTGCACAACAGAAAGTGGTTACATGGAGAAACAAATCTTGGGACATAGAAAATATATATATATATATATATATATATATATATATATATATATATATATATATATATATATATATATATATATATATATATATATATATATTGGCCCGAGAAGGGGGGCACTAGTAAGGGGGGGGGCATATACATGAGGCAAGGGGGGCACATTTTAAATTAGGCCCATTTATATATAAATTAGGCTCATTAGAAATTTATGGAGTACTTATTAAAATTAGGCTCATTTTACACCATAAGGATTTTACACCCTAAGACAATTTTACATTTGAACCTTTGCATATATATATATATATATATATATATATATATATATATATATATATATATATACTGGATGAGACGGGATTTGCTGGACGAGAACTTTTCGTCCCATCCCGCATATTTTTTGCGGGACGGGATCGGGATAGATTGAATTTTTTTTTTTTCAAATCCCACAAGGATCAGAATAGGATCGGGACGGGATGCGGTACATGATGGAATTTACGGGATTTGTGCCCACCCCTACTTTAAGTTCTTAGAATTCTAGGTGATAATCATGCTAAAGTCCCCTTTTAATATTATATTTTCACATTTTAATCTTATTTATGCACTTTAATTTAAAAGCCTATTATATATGCACAACATAATGTTACATTTGCGCAACATAATATAATATTTGCACATTTTAATCTTATTTATGCACTTTAATTTAAAAACCTACTATATATGCACAACATAATATTATATTTTCACAACATAATATTATATTTACACATTTTAATCTTATTTATGCACTTTAATTTAAAAACCTATTATATATGCACAACATAATATTATATTTGCACAGCGAAATATTATATTTGCACATTTTAATCTTATTTATGCACTTTAGTTTAAAAACCTATTATATACGCACAACATAATATTATATTTGCACAACATAAGATTATATTTTCACCGCGGAGCTCTGCCCCCCGGACCCCCCGATGTGACGTCGATCAAATATGATTCAAGGCACATTAACAATAATCTTAATTGTGCACTTCATATTATTATTCATACACATCCTCATTTTATGTTGGAACTTTATCATTTTATTTATGCACTTTATATTTATACAACAAAAAGTGTTGAAAACGAAAAAAAATGCATTTACCCATAAAATTATGCTCATTTACATATTTACACATAAAATTAGGCTCATTTACCCATAAAATAAGCATATTTCAACTATAAATTTTTATTATTGAAATAGGTCCATTTACCTATTGACCTATAAGGAATTATTATGTCTGCACAACATAAAGTTCTTTTGCACAACATAATGTTATATGTACACAATATCAAGTTATATTTGCACAACAGAAAGTGGTTACATGGAGAAACAAATCTTGGGACATAGAAAATATATATATATATATATATATATATATATATATATATATATATATATATATATATATATATATATATATATATATATATATATATATTGGCCCGAGAAGGGGGCACTAGTAAGGGGGGGGGGCATATACATGAGGCAAGGGGGGCACATTTTAAATTAGGCCCATTTATATATAAATTAGGCTCATTAGAAATTTATGGAGTACTTATTAAAATTAGGCTCATTTTACACCATAAGGATTTTACACCCTAAGACAATTTTACATTTGAACCTTTGCATATATATATATATATATATATATATATATATATATATATATACTGGATGAGACGGGATTTGCTGGACGAGAACTTTTCGTCCCATCCCGCATATTTTTTGCGGGACGGGATCGGGATAGATTGAATTTTTTTTTTTTCAAATCCCACAAGGATCAGAATAGGATCGGGACGGGATGCGGTACATGATGGAATTTACGGGATTTGTGCCCACCCCTACTTTAAGTTCTTAGAATTCTAGGTGATAATCATGCTAAAGTCCCCTTTTAATATTATATTTTCACATTTTAATCTTATTTATGCACTTTAATTTAAAAGCCTATTATATATGCACAACATAATGTTACATTTGCGCAACATAATATAATATTTGCACATTTTAATCTTATTTATGCACTTTAATTTAAAAACCTACTATATATGCACAACATAATATTATATTTTCACAACATAATATTATATTTACACATTTTAATCTTATTTATGCACTTTAATTTAAAAACCTATTATATATGCACAACATAATATTATATTTGCACAGCGAAATATTATATTTGCACATTTTAATCTTATTTATGCACTTTAGTTTAAAAACCTATTATATACGCACAACATAATATTATATTTGCACAACATAAGATTATATTTTCACCGCGGAGCTCTGCCCCCCGGACCCCCCGATGTGACGTCGATCAAATATGATTCAAGGCACATTAACAATAATCTTAATTGTGCACTTCATATTATTATTCATACACATCCTCATTTTATGTTGGAACTTTATCATTTTATTTATGCACTTTATATTTATACAACAAAAAGTGTTGAAAACGAAAAAAAATGCATTTACCCATAAAATTATGCTCATTTACATATTTACACATAAAATTAGGCTCATTTACCCATAAAATAAGCATATTTCAACTATAAATTTTTATTATTGAAATAGGTCCATTTACCTATTGACCTATAAGGAATTATTATGTCTGCACAACATAAAGTTCTTTTGCACAACATAATGTTATATGTACACAATATCAAGTTATATTTGCACAACAGAAAGTGGTTACATGGAGAAACAAATCTTGGGACATAGAAAATATATATATATATATATATATATATATATATATATATATATATATATATATATATATATATATATATATATTGGCCCGAGAAGGGGGGCACTAGTAAGGGGGGGGGGGGCATATACATGAGGCAAGGGGGGCACATTTTAAATTAGGCCCATTTATATATAAATTAGGCTCATTAGAAATTTATGGAGTACTTATTAAAATTAGGCTCATTTTACACCATAAGGATTTTACACCCTAAGACAATTTTACATTTGAACCTTTGCATATATATATATATATATATATATATACTGGACGAGACGGGATTTGCTGGACGAGAACTTTTCGTCCCATCCCGCATATTTTTTACGGGACGGGATCGGGATAGATTGAATTTTTTTTTTTTCAAATCCCACAAGGATCAGAATAGGATCGGGACGGGATGCGGTACATGATGGAATTTACGGGATTTGTGCCCACCCCTACTTTAAGTTCTTAGAATTCTAGGTGATAATCATGCTAAAGTCCCCTTTTAGTTCTGATCAATGTCAAAATTACCTAAAATAACTATGAGATGCTACGGATCCTCAGGAATCTTAATTCACTTTCTCACAATCAAACTTCATGTTTAATCCTATAGTTCTGATAGATCTAATCGTCTTTCGGTCTCAATTCACCATCTAAATTCCCATTTAGGGTTTTCGTCTTTCGATTTCGAACCTTAAATCAGTTCTAACCAATTTTCATCAATTAGGGCTAGCATAATAGGACTAAATTACAAAATGAATACAAAATCATTCAAGAGATACAAAGAACGAGTCTATTTTAACATCGGCAAGATCACCCCGACTCTAGAACAAAGAGAACTAGCCAATCATGAAGAAATGCAGGCTCAATTCAAAAGGATTCAACAAAACAAACATAAAATAGTGAGAAGAGGAAGAAAAATGCCGAATTTTGATTGAACCGATCACAATCTTCGATTGGAGTCTCAAACCTTAAAAAATGTCTCAATATAGTCAGTTGTTGGCCCCCTATCTGAGCTAAAAAAATTTCTTTATATATCCCAAAAAAAATCCCTTAAAATTTATAAAATTTTGGATAAAAGAAAATATGGACAATAAATCCACTCGGTCGAGTGCCCTGTGGTTTTACTTGGGTGACTTCCTAGAATCTACTAGACCAAGTGCTCATTCCACTTGGCCTCTTTTTGTGCCAGAGTGGGATTTCGCTCGGCCGAGTGCTCTTCTTCCTCTTTGTTTGTTGTGTTCTGTCGAGCTCGCTTCGATTCCCTTTGCGAATTTCCTCGATCCCTTCCATCATAATCCATCTTTGACAACTTAATAGCACATCGAAGAGCCTCAAACCACCTCTTCCTCCTTTAGCTCTTGAATCCACTCCAAAAACGCTCCAAAGCACCTAAAATGAAAATAAACTCACGGTAGACACCGATTCCACAAAACTACACAAAAAATGCCAAAAATATATAAAATACTTCACTTAAATGACTTAAACTAGATGCAAGCATGCCTTGTAAACATGACTAAATAGATGCTATCAGTGGTTCAATAATTGAGTCAGTTTATGGCTTCTCCTAGACAGCCCCCCTAGATGATGCCATATATCTTCTCCTAGACATCGACTTTTCGCGCATATAGCGATGCATACTGGGGTACTTGTCCCTATTCTTGTCAATCTCTTACTAGTTAGTGCATCTTCTTTGGTGATTCAATTCGTTGATTTCATGGAAGAGTAGCTAAGACGTACAATGTCCACATCGTCGGTTGAAAGCGAATACCAACTCATGTCAGCTGCGACTAGTGATATCATCTAGCTACATGGCCTATTACATGATCTCGTCGTTGAAGTTACACTTCCCATTGATCTCCATTGGGAAAATAAGGTTGCTCAACAGTTAGCCACACACCCTGTTTTTCACGAGCGCACGAAACACATACGTGTGGATTGCCACTTCATTCATGACATGATGCTTGAGGGATTTATTCGCCTACTCGTATTCAGTCATGCCTTCAGCTTGCTGATGTGCTCACCAAGACTCCCGAAGTTGCTCAATATACATTTTTTTGTTTCCAAGTTTGGCTTCATTACCCCTCCTCTGGCTTGATTCCCGAGGGGGAGGGGGTAGAGATACTTGGTAGTGTTTAGTCCATTAACCAACTTTGACTAACCTTAGTTAGAGAGCTGACCATAACTTTTAGATTGTTAGAACTATAGTTAGTTAACTGCCTTAGCCGTTAGTATAAATCGCATTGTCGCTTAGATTTCAGCACATAATATACATACAAAAGATCTCCACAAAACTTTCTTCTCTAGCGTATTGGTAGAGATGGTGAACCAGATATAAATAATACGGAGTATATTTTAACGACATAAAGTAATAGGAAAATATCCCAAAATCTAGACGCACAAAAGTAGGGGTGGCCGCGTGACGGGACGGAACGGAACAGGATGGGGGTCGTCCCGCGTCCCATCCCATGTAATTTTTGTGGGACGGTACCGAGACATGATTCACTACTTTTTTTTTCAATCCCGTGCAGTCCTTGTCCCTTGCGGGACGGGACGAGACCGAGACGGGATGGGCTATGTCCCTCAAATAAAAAACATTATAAAAAAAAATCTATGATTCCTATATATTTTACGGGTTTTAATGGCATAACATATATAGATTTATAATATTTTTATATTTTACATTTTTACTTATATATATGCAAATGGACATGATACTCTGGACAACAAATTAAATATCATAAATCTACCTTTCACGCCACAACAAATATAGAAAACACAATACAAAACGAACTCAAGATACCCTATACAACCAATCTAGGGAAATACCTAGGATGCCCTGTCATATCTAGCAAAGTCACAAACTCCACCTTTAACGACATCATATCCGCTAGTAGAACACAACTAACAAAATGGACAGCAAACAATCTATCACAAGCTGGTAGATGCACACTAATAAAAGCCAACTTAGCTGCAAAACCATTACACATCATGCAATGCTTCCTTCTTCCTTCGCACGTCCATAAGGAGCTAGACAAAATCAACATGAACTTTCTTTGGACCAAGGATCCTAAGCATAGACCCCTAATCAATTGGTTTGAGGTATGCAAATCACGTTCTAAAGGCGGGCTGGGCCTTCGCCTTTCTGAAGACATGAACACTTCAGCTAAAACTCCTCTGGAAAATTAGAGCAGAACCAAACAATCCATGTGTTAAGCTAGTATCACAAAAATACCTGAAAGACAAAACTATTCTCAACTACGAAAAAAAAGGAATCATATCTTGGCAATGGTCAAAGTTGACTTCTCTTCTTCCACTTTTCAAAAGCAGCTTGCGCTGGGGAATAGCTAACGGGAAATCAATAAATTTCTGGCATAACCTTTAGGTTGGAGAGTCACCCCTATGGACCCAAGCAACAAACTTAAACCTAATTAACGATCACCTTATGGTGGGTACCTTCATTACAGACGATAAGGTTTGGGATGCTGATACACTAAAAAACAATGTAAACAACAACGCCAACAAGGAAACCTTCAAAACCATTATACAAACCCCAATACCAAAGCATATCCACCAAGATAGGCTATACTGGGCCTATAGTAAAAGTGGTTGGTTCTCAACAGTTTCGACGATTGAACTTATTCACAAAACAAAAAATCATTCCACATCTGAATTTCAGTGGATTAGGAATTTAAATGTGACCCCAAAAATAAAAGACTTCATGTGGCGAGTATCCAAGAATGGCCTACCTACCTCTGTTAAACTGGCTTCCCATGGAGCTAGCATTCCCACTGACTGCCTCCTTTGTGGTATGAACTATGAGGACATCGATAATTTCTTATTTCAATGCCCTACAACAAAACATGCAAAACAACAACTCTCTCCGACAATCCATAACACTCTGCAATGTACTTACGACACCACATCCGACACAAATGAAGCCTTAGGTGCCCTTTATGCCACCCTTGGCAAATCGGATTTATCCATGCTTGCTACTGCTTGGTGGTGCTCTTGGTAGTTTAGGAACAAAACCCTTTTCAATAAACTCAATCCTAACTCTAAAACAATAGTATCCTATATAAAAGACCAGTTATCTAACTGGGAGAAGGCTAATATCGATGACATAAGTTCAGATCCGGAAATACAAAATAAAGATATCGGACCTCGCAAGACCAGAAAACGCATACCCAAATGGACTAAGCCATGTAAAAATTGGTATAAATTAAATTTCGATGGAGCCCTGTTCTCTGAGAACTGCAACACTTATGGATTTCTTATCCGAGATAACTTGGGTAGTGTTCTGTATTTAGAATATGGTACCTCTCCTCTTTCTTCCGTTATTGGATCCGAATGTTTCGGTCTGTGGAAGGGTGTTCTTAAAGCAGTGGAACTTAACATTACGCGTATTTGCATTGAATGCGATAATCTCAGTATTATCAAATGCCTTAGTATAGGCGCTTCTAGCTTTGGTGAAATAAGATGCTCTTATCCGATTCTCTATGCGCCTTGAGGCAGTTTTCTGAATTTTAGATCTCTCGTATCTTTAGGGATGGCGATCGAGCTGCTGACCGTCTATCTCACCTCGGGATCGATTTATTTGGCTCCTCTCTCCCTACAGATGCAATCTTTTGTAGTATATTCCGAAAGGATGCTCTTGGCTAGTTTGCATTGCTTACAGCCAAATTCTTTCTTGTTAAAAAAAAATATATATTATACATATAATTACATACAATATAAAAAGATATATACGGTATATATATATATATATATATATATATATATATATATATATATATATACCCGCACACTATACACTATATGTGTATATCTATATACACAATATGTATACAAAGATATATAGTCTTCCCAAAAAAAAAGGCATGTGTACGTGCGCGCGCGTGTGCGAAGCATATCATTTGTCCCTACTTTCCCGGCCCACGATCCCGTCTCATAAAAATTTTACACCCTTAAATTGATTTCAAAAAATATATATTTAGCTTCTAAATTATTATTATAACATATTTTTAAAAAAAATGTCAAAAAATCAACTTAAAAATTATAATAATTCAATAAATATAGAAAGATTTTTAAAACTTATAAAAAGATGATATTTTACTATATAAATTTTTAAAATTTTTGTAAGATGATTTTTTGAGAATTTTTTGCAAATATGTTATAATAATCATGTAGAAGCTAAATATATTTTCAAAAAATTAATATTAATTTAAGGCTTAAATAATTTTGTGGGACGGGGAAATGGGGCAGAAGAAAAGCACTGGTGATTTGGGGGTTCCCTTGTCTGATGTGGGGATGTGCCTGTGGGTTTGTCAATATATTCGATTGACCTTTTGTTTTCCATGAGGTTACGCACTGTGATATATATCCCTCCTAAGTTTCGCTTATGTTTTTCTCGGGTTTTAAAAGAGACATTAGATGTTGTGGTTGACTCTCCGGGCGACCTTTCATGCTGGATTCGCTTGCTTGTGATGCTTCTTTATATACTTAAGACCTTTTCCCCGCGGAGTAATCTTGAGTGTAGGACTGCTGTCAAGCGTCAGCGTCGGGAGGAGAGTATTGCCAATGTTATTAGTGCTTGAGGTGTGCTCGGCGGTAGTTTGCAGCTTGTACAGGAGACCTTAGTGGAGGTTCCCCCTTCTTTTAGCGTGGAGGATGACCTTGATTTGATTGAGCATAACCTGCAACAATGTCGGAGGAAGATTTATGATGGTCACTAAACGTACTGCCGATGTTCGGGTGCTTTCTTCATCAAGTATTGCTCCTTATTCTGATGCCACTCTTGCAGCTCTGCGAGATAAGCACCATATTGCCTTGTCTCCCAATTTACCTTCTTTGCCTGTGGATCACCATCCTCTCTTTGCCTCTTCGACTGGTGTTTTGGATACGATTCGGTGCTTCCCACATGGCACGTCATGTGGGAGGGATGGGTTCCATGCTCAGCATCTTTTTTATTATTTTGGTGGGGCTGTTGTTGCTATTTCGGATGATTTGATCTCCTCTATTACTCGGGTGGTCAATTTTTTCCTTGAAGGTGGTTGTCCGTAGGTATTTGGAGACGCCTTGTCTCTAAGGTTGGTGCTTGTTTGGTCGGTCCCTCTTTGTCTAGTTATTTTGATGGTCTTCAGTTTGGGGTCGGGGTATCAAGTGGACGAGAGGCTATTCTGCATGCCTTGAATCGTTTTGTTGAGGCTCGTGGTGGTGAGGAGGATCTTTCTATGCTGTTGGTGGATTTTCATAATGCTTCCAACTTAGTTGATCGTGTGGCCATGTTACAAGAAGTTCGTCGTCACTTCCCAGTTCTATCATGATGGGTAGAGTTTTGTTACTCTAGTCCCGCTCGGTTGTATTATGGGAAGCATAGCTTATGATCTTGTCGGGGGGTTCAGTAAGGTGATCCAATAGGGCCTCTGCTTTTTGCTTTGGTGTCACATCTTTCGGCGTGCAAGATCAGAGCACTGTTGTTGGGGACACTTTGGTTGTAGGAGAGGTCTTGGTTCTGATTATGGGGGAGGGTCCCCTCTTTGGCCTTAATCTTAATGTGGATACGACCGAGGTTTTTTGGCCTACAAAAGACTCCAGGAGTCGGCTTCCTGGGGTAGCCTCCCCCCCCCCCTTTATTGCTCGACCTTAGCGCAGTGTCAAAGTTCTAGGTGGGCCTATCAGCGCGTGCCCTGTTTTCAGCAATGACCTTGTGGCGAAGAGAGTGGCTAGGACTATAGAGCTTATGGATTATATCACGAGGATTGATGATCCGCAGTGCGAGTTACTTATGCTCCGGGCTTGTACGGGTATTTCTAAGCTTTACTTTTCTTTGCGTACTTGTTCTCTGCATGTCTTTGGGTTGGCCCAACCTAGTGAAATCAAGGCTCTAAAACTTATGAAGAAATTGGCAGATATATATTTCGCGAAGGTTGCTGCTACTTCGGACTTTGTTTTCTCTTTGACTCCGCGACAGGTGGCATTGTGGAAGTCTCAGAAGGGTGCTCACTCCTTCGATTGGTTGCGTGAAGTTCCTATTTCTGGGATGGATCAGACTATGAATGGAAGGATCTATCGTAGTGTGCTTAGCTATCGACTGGGTGTTCCCTTGTTCACGGTGTCCGGCCATGCCCTATGTCAATTGCTCTTGGGTCTTTGATGGTGATATCTATGGTGAAGAGTCTATAAGGCGATGAATAATACTCTAGAAGGGGGGGGGGGGGGTGAATAGAGTATGGATGATTTTCGCAACAATAGAAATTTACTGCAACTTGTCAAGACCTTGATATAGGCTATCAGAACTTGACAAGGTAAAATCGAATATGACAAAGTAAATGCGGAATATAAAAGATGAACACATGATTTGTTAACGAGGTTCGGCACCAACTTGCCTACGTCCCCTCCTAGGATTATCCAATCCGTGGGATTCAAACACTTCTTATTTCACTTCCTTTGAGCCTAGAACTTCCTAGAGAAACTTCCCTTTCTCTATACAAAGCCTCACCACTTCTATTCTAGCTCTCAAACTTACAAGTGAAATAAAAGCTCACACCACACACCAAGTGTGTTTTGATCGAGTATGAAAACTCTAAGTGTAAAATGAATGACTTGTACAATAAGTGCTAGTGTTTCTCTCAACTCTTAAACAATGATCACCAACTTAAGCTTTATGTGAATGTAGGAGAAACTTGACGAATGCTTTAGAATACTTATGAATGCTTGCGTGGTTGCTTAGTGTCTTCATCCTTCTTAGCTTTCGTCCTTTTATAGTTGAAACCCTTGTAGAGCTTCTTGGAGGGAGAACCGTTTGAAATTCAAATCCTTTCCAAAGTATTTGAATTTCTTCCAAAACAAATCCTTTGTGTGCCTTCCAAGATGTTCCTTCATGATCAAGCATGATCAATTCTGAATAGATTCTTTCCTTGTATAAAAAGTGAGATCATGAAAGAATATGCATAATGTATTTAGTACATAAAATGGGTTAGATGAGAAATTCATATATAAATCGATAAAGCCCAAGTCTCATCAAATAGCCCAATATAGAGCCCATTAATTTAGGCCCAGAAAAAGATTAGCCTCGAATTCTTTCCTGTAAAAGAATAACTTGAACTAGATAAATGCATAAGTAATCAAAACATTTTAGTCTGGGTTTCAAGACCTTGAAACCCAGCCTTTTTGTCTTTCATCATCCTTTAGATCACCTGCACGTTAGTTCTCAAGATCTTACAATCAAGGTGGAGTCTTCAATCTCCCCTTTGATGGAAGACAAAACCTGTGTCAATATTCATAACATATTTCCAGCAATCATAAGAGGAAATAAGCATATTATAATATAGGCATAAAATGTTTGGATCATCTAAGTTTTAAAACCGACAAGCACTTAACCCACTAGTGCCAAAACGCAGGGTAACCAAAACATTCTCCCCCTTTTTTTCTTCCAACAAAAGGGCAGAGAGGTGAAAATATTTGAAACACCAACAAAACACAACCAAAGCACCAGTAGTTTTAAAATACGAGTAGCAAAAGATGAGTTTTCAGAGAGTAGAGAAATGAGAGTGGGAGATCAAGGCCTTGAGTCAAAATCCCCATCTGCAGCCTTCTTCTTCTTGCCTTTAAGAGCCTTCTTGCCTTTCTTAGCAGAGGAGGGTCCAGCATCAGAGGATGTACCAGGGGCGCCAGGAGCATTAGGATATTCAGGAGGGCAAATTCCAGCTCCTTCTTCAACCCATTCGCCAAAGGTGGGGTACTGCTTGTTGGGTGGAAGGTATTTCCTTCTAACCTCATCTCTGCACTTCTTCCTCCACCTTGCAAGAGCATCTCTGGTGACCTTGTCCCTTTCCATCTCTGCAAGTTGTTTCTGACGCTCCACATCCCTGTATTTTTTAACCACACCATTTTGCTCGACTGTGAGAATGGTGGGTTCACTATGTGTGGGGCGCAGAATAGGGCGTTTCTTCACTTGATTTTCACAATTGAGGATTACATTCCCAGTCTTCTCACGCACATTATCGTAGGTTTCTTGCTCCAGAGGCATGATAGAGCCTGTAGCAGTGTAGGTGAGAGCATTGAGGAGCATCATCTGATCAAGCTTGCAGTTCACCACCGAGAGGAGCTCATGAGTCTGGTCCTGGCGAATCACCACATCCGACCACATCCTACTCAGATCAAACCTAAGGTCTTGAATCTCAGTCTCCACAGCAGCCAATCTATCCTCACTCATATTAGGTTCAGCAACCTGTTTTCCCTTTGAATCTTTCCTCAGAAACCATTGCCCCCTCAGATTTTTTGCAATGCCCAATCTATCTAGGCAACCCTCATCAACAATCCCACTATAGGTTTGCTTTTCTTCTCCTGATGTGTCGATGTCAAAGGCTTCAAAGATTTTGGGCAAAAGGTTTGCATAGGGTAAAGGCATAGGCCGAGAGGAGGAGGAAACATGGGTCATGTAGTCGAGGATGAGTTTGGGTAGGTTAGGCTCGTATCCGTTCATGATAAGGAAGAGGATTTCGAGAAGATTCTCGGTCACCAATTCCCTGGAATGGATGCGTGGGAAGATACAGCGAGCCAGAATGGTGAAGATGAGCTTGGCTTGAAGGTTTAGGGCAGTGTGAGTGGGTTTGAGGTTGGATGAAGATCCAGGGCCTTGAGATTTTAGGAAGAATTCATCTCGTGCTCGTGAGAGACATTCAAATCGGCTTGGGAATTCTTTTGTGGGAATTTCAGTTGGAAGATCAAGGATGAGAGCAAGGCTTTCAGGAGAGAGGCGAATTCGGGTGTTCTTGACCTTAGAAACTAGGGTTAGGGTTCCATTCACTCGATGAACAGTAAGGTTGGCGTAAAAGAGTCTGGTGAGTCGGGGATAGGCAAAATTGCCAGGGTTGAGCAAGGTCCAGAAGCAGGTAGATTTGAGGAGGGAAATGCAAGGCAAGGGCATGGATTGTAGGAGGTTGAAATCGACAGCATCACAGAAGCATAAGCGGCGGTTGCAAAAGTCCTGTTTCCAGGACTCCTCAACCTCTTTGTTGCAAAACCAATTTGGGGAAATGATAGAGGGTACCTGAGGAGGGCGAGCAGTAGCTGTAGATGCTGGAGCTTTGCCTTTGGATTTCCTGATCAGAGGTGGTAGAGATGGTGATCTCTCGCTGGAATCCTCTGAATGTTCTTCAAATTCCTCCATAACTTGCTTCCCCTTGTTGGCTGGCATCTTGTATCTCTTGGCAGAGGGGGCTGGAGATGGAGATGCTGAGGAGCGCTTTGATCCCGCCATTTTTGTTACAGAAACAGAGAGAGTTTTGGATTTTTTTTGTCGAGAGAGAGAGAGAGAGAGAGATTCTGGGAGTGAAAATGGAGTGGATGAAACAGAGAGAGAGAGAGAGAGGGGATTATAAAGCAAAAAGACTGGAAATTGAATCGTTTCTCTCTTTGTTCAAAAGGAAAGTACAGATTCATTTACTCAAGTGAATAGTAAGTAATGATGTTCTGAAAATTCTAAACCCAAAATGTCACATCCACTTGCACAAAATAGAGAGATTTTCAAAAATAAAAACGGAAACCAAGATATGTGAGTACCAATTTTTGAAAGGGGTAAAAGATATCAAGATAAACTCAGAACATTTAAAAGATACTCTTATTGAACATCCATAAGATATTAACAAGAGTTTGATCCAAAATAATTTTATTCGAATGAACATCCAGAAACCTTATAAAGTCAAGGTCTTGAGATTTCATTTGAATTCATGACTTTCATATAAGAAGCAATTGCTCCCCCTAAGAAAGTGCTTCCTTATTAAGCATACCCAACTCCAATCTAATAAAATTGAAACGATCTTCAGGGAGTGGTTTAGTAAAAATATCAGCTAACTGAAAGTCAGTGGATATGAAGGATATTGAGACATCACCTTTCTCCACATGATCTCTTATAAAATGGTGTCTCACATCAATGTGCTTGGTTCTCGAATGCTGCACTGGATTTTTAGTGATTGAAATAGCACTAGTATTATCACACAAAATAGGAATACCTTTAAGATCAATTCCAAGATCTCTGAGTTGTTGTGCTATCCAAAGAATCTGAGAGCAACATGCACCAGCAGCAATGTACTCGGATTCTGCAGTTGATAAGGCTACTGAATTCTGTTTTTAGAGTGCCAACTTATCAAGGAGGATCCTAGGAGTTGGCAACAGCCAGAAGTGCTTTTTCTATCAACTTTGTATCCTGCAAAATCTGCATCCGAGTAGCCTTTTAAATAAAAGTTACTTTGTTTGGGATACCATAGCCCAAGGTCTTGAGATCCATTTAGGTATCAGAAGATCCTTTTTACAGCAATAAGATGAGATTCTTTAGGGTCACTTTGGAATCGAGCACACATACAGACACTGAACATTATGTCAGGTCTACTAGCAGTAAGGTATAGGAGTGAACCAATCATACCTCTGTACTCTTTTTGGTTCACATTCTTACCATTCTTATCTTGATCAAGAGAGAGAGTGGAGCTCATAGGGGTCTTTGCTACCTTTGATTGTTCCATTTTATATTTCTTTAGTAGATCCCTGGTATATTTTCCTTGATTCAAAAAGATACCCTTACTTGTTTGAAGGACTTGTAAGCCAAGGAAGAAGTTTAATTCTCCCATGAGACTCATTTCGAATTCCCTGCACATAATTTCAGAAAACTCCTTGCAAAGGGAATCATTAGTAGCACCAAATAGTATATCATCTACATATATTTGAACAATCAAAAGATCATTTCCACGAGTTTTTATGAAAAGAGTTTTATCAATCAATCCTCTTTGAAAACCATTTTCAAGAAGGTATTTGGACAATCTTTCATACCAAGCTCTTGGGGCTTGTTTGAGACCATAGAGAGCTTTGTCCAATTTATACACATGATTAGGAAATTCTTCACTTTCAAAGCCTGGTGGTTGGGCAACATAAACCTCTTCTTCTAAGAACCCATTTAGGAATGCACATTTGACATCCATTTGAAATAGCTTGATACCCATGAAGGATGCAAAAGCAAGTAATATTCGTATAGCTTCTAACCTTGCTACAGGAGCAAATGTCTCCTCGTAGTCTATACCTTCTTCTTGATTGTATCCTTGAGCAACAAGTCTTGCTTTGTTTCGAATGATCTTGCCTGCTTCATCCAGTTTATTCCGAAACACCCATCTAGTCCCTATGACTGATTGGTGTTGTGGCCTGGGTTGAAGAGTCCATACCTTGTTCCTTTCAAACTCATTTAGCTCATTTTGCATGGCAGTGATCCAATCCGAGTCCTTGAGTGCTTCAGCTGGGGTCTTTGGTTCTATAAGAGAAACAAAAGCATAGAAGGCACAAAGATTCTTTAATCTAGATCGAGTTTGTACCCCAGATGATGGATCTGATATGATATCTTGAGCTGAGTGTGAAGAGGCATGTTTGAATTTTCGTGGCTTTGGACCCTGATTGTTTGAGATAGTAGCTGGTCTCTCTTCAAGGTATTGAGAGATAATTTGAGTGTTGGATTCTTCATTGACTGAATCCTGATTCTGTAGTCTCTTCTCAAGGTCTTGAGATAGCTCGTTGATGTCTTGGATTTGTTCTTGCATGTTTCTTTCTTGGTCTTGCTTATTTTCGGCCTTGTCCTCTTCTTCTCCATCCGAATCATGATGATTTAGATTGAGATCTGCAAAACCTTCACTCAACACACCATTTTTGCTTTCGTCGAATACCACATGGATACTCTCCTCAACAATTTTGGTGCGCTTGTTGTAAACTCTATAAGCTTTGCTAGTAGCCGAATATCCAAGGAAGATACCTTCATCACTACGTGCGTCAAATTTTCCAAGATTATCTTTGCCATTGTTATGAACAAAGCAAGTGCATCCAAAAGGTTTGAAGTAGGAAATGCTAGGCTTTCTTCCTTTGAAAAGTTCATAGGGAGTCTTTTTCAAAATAGGACGAATTAAGCATCGATTCAAAATGTAATTGGCTGTATTAACAACCTCAGCCCAGTAGATTTTTGGCAAACCATTTTCCAAAAGCATTGTTCTAGACATGTCCTCCAAAGTGCGGTTCTTTCGTTCCACAACTCCAGTTTGTTGAGGAGTTCTAGGTGCTGAAAAGTTGTGAGAAATTCCATACTTAGCACAGAACAAATCAAACTTAAGTTGATCAAATTCTCTACCATGATCACTCCTAATGGAGACAATAGGTATGTTTTTCAAGGTCTGCAACTCTTTGCAAAGTTTAGAAAACTCGAGCAAAGCCTCTGATTTTTCTCTTAAAAAGGAGATCCATGTAAAACGAGAGAAATCATCAATAATAACCAGGATGTATTGTTTGCCCTTTGGAGATTTGACTCGCATAGGTCCACACAAGTCCATATGTAACAACTCAAGAGGACGAGAGGAACTTACAACCTTTTTAGGTTTGAAGGAACCGCGTGTCTGTTTGCCTCTTGTGCATGCATTGCATAGATCTTCTTTCTTGAAGTTTAGATCATGCAAACCTCTCACAAGATCTCTTGTTTTGAGCTTATTGAGGGTGTGCATGCTTACATGACCTAGTCTTCTATGCCATAGGCTGGGGTCTTCTGTCAAGACCTTGAGACACTTGAGTTTTGTACCTGTAATATGATTAGCATTTACAACGTAAGTGTTGTTGTGCCTGTGAGCAGTGAGAATTAGATCATCAGTCTCTTCATTCCTGACTTCACACTTGTGTCTGTCAAAGCCAACTTTGTTTCCTTTGTCACACAACTGAGAGACACTTAAGAGGTTATACTTTAATCCATCAACAAGATAAACATCCTTAATGCAACTTTCTTAATTACCAATATTACCAATACCAATAATGTTGCACTTCCCTTTATCACCAAGAGTAATTGTTCCAGTGGTTTGTTCCTTAAGATCTTGAAATAGTGATTTCTTTCCACTCATGTGTCGTGAGCATCCACTGTCCATTATCCATTTTGGCTCTTTGCTCTTGATGATATCCTGCAATACCAACATCAACGTTTCCGGCTAGACCAATACATAGTTTTAGATTCATAATGAGGATAGACCATGTTGGGTAGTCTTGTCCCTTTAGGAACCCAAACTTGTTTTATCTGTTCATTAAGTCGAACTGGGAATGTATTTCTAATGATGTAGGGATCCTTTCTCCTATATGGACAAGTTTCTCTAACATGCCCTTTCTTACAACAATGGAAGCAAGTAGGTGAACGTCAATAGCCTTTAGCTTTAACAAAAGTGGTACTAGGTTTCTTTGGAAAGTTCTTGTTGTATCCAATACCACTTCTATTAATAGAGAGTTGTTGTTCACCCAACATCTTATCAAGATTAGCTTTAGATCTGGTGAATTGAATGAGTGAAGTCTGCTGGTCTTGACACTTGTCGGATAGCTTTGCCTTCTCTTTCTCTAAATTCTCATTACAATTCTTTAGAGAGGAGAGGCTTTGCCTGAGATCAGAGTTTTCTGAGCTCAAGGTCTTGACTTTAATGTCAAGGGCTGTCCGAGATGTCTCAAGATTTTTCATTTCCAGCGACATATCACTGATGCATTTCTGTTGATCTATCAGCTTTTCCTTCAAGATGTTGATTTCACTGTTGTAGGCATCTTCATTAGAAATCATATTTCTTAGGACTTCAGAAAGAACATCGGGAGGACTAGACATTAGATTTCTTACCACTTGTTCAAGGTCTTGAGTCTGTGATCCTTCGTGTTCAGCCATAAGACAGAGATTAGCCTGTTCTTTTTCGGTGTCTGATTCACATGATGAATCTGAGTCACTCCAGGTAGCAAGCATAGCCTTTTTCTTTTGTTCATATTTCTTGAACTTATTTCTTTTCTTCATAGGGCACTCTTTTACGAGATGATCTGTCTCTCCACACTCAAAACATGTTAGCATTTTTGGCTTCTTTGACATGTTGGGAGACTTGCTTTTGAATCTAGATGAATCAGTATTTTCTCGGTTGGAGAATTGTTTTTTCATCTTCAGAATTCGAGCTAATCCTCTTGTGATGAGAGCAAAGGGATCATCTTCGTCGTCTGATTCATCACTCTCAGATTGTGAGTGATCTTTCTTTGCTTTGAGAGCAAGGTTCTTTGTTGTAGAGGGTAATTCTCCATCTTCCTCGTTTAATATCATCTCATGAGTGATAAGTTTTCCGAGAAGATCATCTAATGGAAGTGTAGAGAGATCTTGAGCTTCCTCAATTGCAGTAACCTTGGGACCCCACTTGTTTTTCGGAAGGCTCCTTAGAACCTTTCGAACCTTTTCTGGGTTGGAGAAGGTTTTCCCAAGTGAGTCGAGGTTGTTAACAATTTGAGTGAATCTCGTGAACATCTCCTTTACTGTCTCATCAGGATTCATCTTGAAAAGTTCGTATTGCCTGAGAAAGATATTAATCTTACTCTCTTTAACTTGACTTGTGCCCTCATAAGTAACTAAAAGTTTATCCCAAATTTCCTTGGCACTTTTGCAAGCTGAGACACGATTAAACTCATTAGCATCGAGAGCGCAATATAATAGATTCATAGCTTTGTAGTTCTTAGCAATGTTCTCAAGATCAGTCTGATCGTACTCAGACTCAATCTTATCAACTTGTTTTCCATCGACAGTCTTTTTAGGAACGTGTGGTCCATTTTTGACCAGGCCCCATAGCTCAAGGTCTTGATCAATGATGAACATTTGCATGAGTGATCTCCAGTGGACAAAGTTATTGCCACAGAACAGTGGAGGTCTATTGGTTGACCTTCCTTGAGCAAAACCTCAATCACCTATGGTAGACATGCTGAAAACTCACAAGATTGTTAAATCAAAACAGTGAGCCAAGCTCTGATACCAATTGAAGAGTCTATAAGGCGATGAATAATACTCTAGAAGGGGGGGGGGGGTGAATAGAGTATGGACGATTTTCGCAACAATAGAAATTTACTGCAACTTGTCAAGACCTTGATATAGGCTATCAGAACTTGACAAGGTAAAATCGAATATGACAAAGTAAATGCGGAATAGAAAAGATGAACACACGAATTGTTAACGAGGTTCGACACCAACTTGCCTACGTCCCCGCCTAGGATTATCCAATCCGTAGGATTCAAACACTTCTTATTTCACTTCCTTTGAGCCTAGAACTTCCTAGAGAAACTTCCCTTTCTCTATACAAAGCCTCACCGCTTCTATTCTAGCTCTCAAACTTACAAGTGAAATAAAAGCTCACACCACACACCAAGTGTGTTTTGATCGAGTATGAAAACTCGAAGTGTAAAATGAATGACTTGTACAATAAGCGCTAGTGTTTCTCTCAACTCTTAAACAATGATCACCAACTTAAGCTTTATGAGAATGTAGGAGAAACTTGACGAATGCTTTAGAATACTTATGAATGCTTGCGTGGTTGCTTAGTGTCTTCATCCTTCTTAGCTTTCGTCCTTTTATAGTTGAAACCCTTGTAGAGCTTCTTGGAGGGAGAACCGTTTGAAATTCAAATCCTTTCCAAAGTATTTGAATTCATTCCAAAACAAATCCTTTGTGTGCCTTCCAAGATGTTCCTTCATGATCAAACATGATCAATTCTGAATAGATTCTTTCCTTGTATAAAAAGTGAGATCATGAAAGAATATGCATAATGTATTTATTACATAAAATGGGTTAGATGAGAAATTCATATATAAATCGATAAAGCTCAAGTCTCATCAAATAGCCCAATATAGAGCCCATTAATTTAGGCCCAGAACATTAATTTAGGCCCATTAATTTAGGCCCAATATAGAGCCCAAGTCTCATCAAATAGCTCAAAACATTTTAGTCTGGGTTTCAAGACCTTGAAACCCAGCCTTTTTGTCTTTCATCATCCTTTAGATCACCTGCACGTTAGTTCTCAAGATCTTACAATCAAGGTGGAGTCTTCATATGGAGATCATGTTGTGTCCTGTGCTGGTACTGTGGGCATTAAATATTGACATAACCTCGTTCGTGACACCTTATTGGATATCTGTTATAGGGTCGGGATTTTTGTCGGTAAGGAGGTTGATATCGGTTTGGTTGATGGGCATGATAAGCCCCTTTGTTAGGTAGATTTGCTCTTTTATTCCTGGGATAGGTGGCGAGATGTGTGTGTCGATATGACGGGATCCTCCCCTTTCACTCAGTCGAGGATGTCTGACTTTGTCCCCGGGCGTGCTATTGTTGATGTTGCTCACCGTAAGTGTGTCAACTATAGAGATTTATGCACGGCGGCTGGATATGATTTCCTACCCTTCTCCTTCTCTTCGTTGGGGGAGCTGGATACAGATGCAGTTGTCTTGTTGAAGCGGATTCATAAATTCTTGGTATCTCACAGGTGCTCGTGCTACAGCTTATATTTTTACTAGACTTAGTTTTGTTATTGCTAAGGGAGTGGGTGCCCAAATAGTATCTCGACTACCCACTAATTTCTTGTAATTTGTTATAATAATAATAATAATAATAATAATAATAATAATAATAATAATAACAACAACTTTTCTATTAAAAATAATAATAATAATAATAATATGCAAGAAGGGACGAGATCTGCTGGATAAGAAATCCTCGTTTTAAGTCCTATCCTACATCATTTTTATGGTACGAAATGGGAATGAGAGTCACTATATATATTTTTTTTCAAATCCCGTCTGATCGGGATAGGCCTGGTATTTGCCACCTACACAAAAGCGACCTCATCGCTCGAAAAAAAGAAAAGAAAAGCCGACCACATGAGGCAAAAAACTTGGACACGTGTAAATAAAGGGGAAGGTCCACGTGTGTAACTCGTTTGCCATTAGGCAATTTTGATGGATGATTTGAAATATTACTGTGGTCTATGGAAAAGGACAACAGTTAGTTGAGAGGGCCAAGCCCAGTCTATATGGGTCAAAGTGGTCCACAAAGCCCAGATGGGGCTCTCAAGTCAATACGGTCATATGCTCAATAGAGTGGGCCGTGGCTCTCTATCTCCCTATTTCTGTGACAGATTAACTCACTTCCACTGTACACAAACATTACTACTAGTAGGATAGGATAGTAGGATGGGCATGGGACGGGACGGGATTGGGATAATCCCGCATCTCATTCCTCGTATTTTTTATGGGACGAAATCGAGACGGGATTGAAGTTTATTTTTCAAATCCCACCGGGTCTTATCCCTCACGGGAGGAAAGTAAAACCCCAAAAATAAAAAGTCATGTATATACTATGACTCATCGCTTCTCCATGTTCAACTCCTAGTTCCTGATCAATCTTTGATGGCAATTACAGCTTGATAATTGAATTTACTGTATTGTGTTAAAAACACAAAATTGCAGCTTGAGTTTTACAGCAATTTGAGACTAAAATATTTTCCTAGGAAGCGGCCATAGCCCATCAACTTCAAGCAACCGAAAAGTATGATATTTTGATTAACTGCATGTTAATTTATATACACACGGATTGACTCCAGTAAAAATCTCAAATTGTAATAAAAACCGTGAGGACTACTTTATAATTTGGTTTATTTGAAACTTGTGCTAAAAACTACTTTATAATTTACAGTGACTTTACAACTCGGTTCAACCTAAAAACCGAGCTAAAAACTTAAGTTTTAAAATAACACGTGTCTTTATAGTTCGGTCAACCCTAAAAATCATGCTAAAAACTCATGTTTTAAAATTACATAGTGACTTTATAACTCGGTTTTATTCAGAACCGGGCTAAAATCTGTGACTTTATAGATTAGTTCTATTCAAAACCGGGCTATAAAGCTAGTGAACCGGGCTAAAAAGCCGATCCTCACATGTTTTTACCGCAATTTTGGTTTTCATCGGAGCGCATCCCTATATATAATATAAATATATTATTTGTTGTTTTTATTACTTTTAATCACACCCACAATTTTATATATACGGGACGAGAAGGGATTTGTGGGACGAGAACTTCTCATCCCACGTCCCGTCCCGCATATTTTTCGCGGGACGGGATCAGGATGGGATTGAATTTTTTTTTTCAAATCCCACCAGAATCAAGACTGGATGCGGGACGGGACGGGATTTGCGGGATTTGTGCTCAGCTCTAACTACTAGAACTAGTAATCATTATTATGGATTGCAATTTCACCTGCACCCGATTCGGATTCGAAACTGAATCACCCAACCTGAAAAAGTATGTGAAAATCTGGAGAAAAAAAAGGTGGAAAGTGGATGATGAGTGGGTGGGTGATGGATCGTGATGGATGTGGGTGATAATTTTTTCAACCTGCACCCGACCCATCATCCATCACCTGCTACCACCCATCACCCATTTACAATATAATATACTATTTATTTATTTTATTATTGTTATTTATGAATAAAAACATCTAAATTTATTTTTTTTTTCTTTTCTAACCCTACAGCTTTAAGATTACATACGATTTGACAGCGAAACTCGAGTGTAATAATAATTATAATATAATGTTCTACGAGCCATTTTGGTTATAATGTTAAAAGATACATTACATATCTTCTAATGTTGATTTTTTTTATGTATTCTAAGACATAATGTTATTTAAAACTTGTATTTTTATAGTAATTTTTAATTATTATTGTTATATGTTGTATATATATGTTAATTTATCTTTCGGATTAGGCAGAAAGAGACAAAATCAAATGGGTGAAAAACCACTCATTTTTCCCCCATCTCACCCGCTCACCCGATTGGTGGTGGGTGAAGTGGATATGTGTGAAACGGATATGGACGGCAGTCATGTGGAGTGATGGTCCACCCATGATGGGTCATTGGATCGGGTGAAATGAGGGTTCATCCACCCACCATTTGATCCATTGTCATTCCTAATTATTATTCGTGGTTACATCTAAAAGTAAAAATGGCTTCAAACCAGAATTTTTAGGGGAATTAGGATCCAATTAAAGTTGTCATGCGAAAGCAACCCGGTGCATTGATGTTGCACACAAATTTAAACGTAAAAGTATCGCCCAAATACATTATATCAGACAAACTTATAGAAATGATAAAATCTAACCCAACTCGAGAAATTCGACCAACTCAACTGAACTTAAGTTCGACCAAATCCAAAATCTAGCATCATCAACAATCTGAACCCGAGATGAAATTAACCCAACTTGATCCAAACCCGACTCGTAATAGACCTGAACACAAACAAATCTAACCTAACCCAAACCCGATCGAACTCTTTACCCGACCCGACTCCCAACCTGACCTAAACATGGCAAAATCTTTATCACTTGGTGCCCTTGTCCACATACATTAATATAATGACACCACCTTTACCAATTGATATATGCACTTGTGTACATATATCAATGGGTGCGCTAGTGTACACAACCTTTATTATAATTTTAATAAATATACTTAATTGACCCAAATCACCCTACAATTATGCCCACAAATTATGAATTATGAAATTATGAATGATTAACTTGAATTTAATTAAAGATAAATATAATGAGTAGATTATACCTTAATTTATAATTAATTTTAATTGAAAAATTATTTTTGAAAGACACAAATAACTAAATAAGTAACATGAATTATATTACTTATTCAACTGAACCAACTTCATTACCCAAACGGGTCGAGCATGATTCAACCAAAATCCAAACAAAACTAGACCTGCTTTGATTCGAAATCTGAATGACATCAACTTGTCTACTGACTCAAAATCCGAACGAGTCCAACCCACTTTGACTTAAGACCCAAATGAGCATGACCCGATTCAGGCCGAAAAATTGACCAACCTTAAAATCTATTTTGACCGACCTCAATCCGAACCCGACCCGACCAATAATTGACCATAAATTTTACCCAAGTTGACCTGACCTATGAGTGAAGTGAACCGACTTAAACAAGCACGATCCAAACCCGATCCGATCAACTACATGCACACACGCACGCACTCATGCACACACGCACATAACTATATCATATGTATGGACACGTGCACACAAAGGATGGATCCGGTGTGAATAACTATTACGATGTGAAATGTGAACAAATGAATTATTAATTCATAGATAACAACATAATTATTTGTTTGACGTAATATAATTATTCATATATATTAATAATTTTTCATATAAAAATTATTCGATTGTTGTAAAATGATTACTCATACTTATTCGTATAAGTTATGTACAAATAATGATGTTGTTACAAACAAATAATTTTTCTCTTCAAAATTTCTTGTAAATCTCAAACGTTGAACTTTTTAATCTAATGATTTAGATTTGTTCACAAATAGTTATTAATATTCATACTTATTCGCATGAGTTATGTACGGATAATCATGTTGTTACAAATGAATAATGTTTCTGTTCAAATTTTCTTGCAAATTTCAAGCGTTGATCCTTTTAATTCAATGTTTTAGATCATAATTTATTCACATATTACACCATAAAAGATATTCACAAATAATTTATATGTAAATTCAAGGCTACTTGGAGAAGTTCCGCTTTTTTTATATAAGGAAATAATTCTAGATCAGACATATCTGATTCTCGAGAGGTCGGTAAATCGGCAGACGAAAACGTCATTACAAACGACAATCAAACAAACAAAAAACTAGCATTCCGATGATTTATAGTCTAATGAAAATGAAGGGAAGAGAACTTGTCAATAAAACCATGCGGAACCAGATACTAGCACTTCAATCGAAGACGTTAGTGGAATGCGAGTCAAGTATTACCAAAGTAGCATTGTGGAGAAGTACTGTTTTTTCTAGTAGTGGGTTCACAAAATGCTACTTCTGGGAAACAATATCATTCATGAATAACATACTGACCGCACCAAGCTGTAAAGGACAACGAGCTTAGATTGATGTCTATTGGAGACAATTTGATATTCCTGAAGATTGACAAAGCTTAGAGAATCGAAATTACAAAAATAGAATGCTTACATAAATAAATAAAAATGCTCGTAGCTTATTGAATGCAAGTGTTTAGAGTAGACATGTCAATCAGATCAATCGGGTCGGGGTCGGGTCATTTCGAGTTTCGGGTAAAACGGATCTCGGGTTAACCCGGGTCGATTCTAACTCAGGTTGAACCGGGTTTCCGATCAATTCGGGTCGATTTTAAGATTGTCAATTTTTTAATGTGTCAATCAAAATTTATATTTCAACGCCTTATAATAATTCAAAAACGCTATTGATGGGCCTAACTTACCGAAAATTACAAAAAGACAAACATAACCAAATATCACAATAATAAACAACAAATTAAGTTGACCAAATACTAAAAATATCTAAAATATCGTATCTTTTGAACATTCTAAATACTAGTCTAAAAATCCGCAAATTCAAACACAATAGATAGGGTTGAATAAAAACTAGTTAGGATGAGACTTTTTACAATAGAAATAGAACCCAATACAAGCTTCAAAATATGATATTAGATGAGCCACAAAACACAGATTAAGAACTCATTCAATCGTCAGATCCCTATCTCTTTCACTTGATACTCAATTCCTAGAATATCTCATTGAACATTTTTTTGATGATGGTCGTGTATGTGGGGACATGTTTCCTGTATAAGTAATGTAAGATAGTTGTGAGCTTATGAGTAAGCCAGAGAGAAAGCTTGAGAGTGGAACTCGTGCACAAACATTTAAAGCAACAACGCGTATATTAGGTGCTAGAAATGGCCAAATAAGAAGATGCTGATTTATGAGTTCATGAGTAAGTCGATATGTTATGTGTTTTTTGGGACCAACAACACACATAAGTTAGGTGCTAGTAATCATAAAATAAGAAACACTGATTTCTAACTTCATGAGTAAGCCAATATGTTTTGTGTTTGTTTGGACCAACAATACTTACGAATTAGGTGCTAGAAATCATAAAATCTATATAGATACACAACACCTAATCTTCACAGGCTCGACAACACAACATACAATTGAAAATCAAGCGAATCGAAAATTAATCGAATAAAAAATCAATTGAAAATCTGCACCGAAATAACTCGACATTGAATCTGCAGAGATGAAGACCTAATCTACAATATAAAATATGCACAGACGAGTTATTTGGGTCGCTAATTGTTGCTGGACATTGGACAAGTGAAAATCGAAAATCAAGGGAACACCAAATCCAAAATCAAGCGAACACCTAATCTACAAACCGAATCGAAAATCAGCAAAATATACACTCATACCTTAATTGAAGAGGAGGTCTCCAAATATAACTGATGTCGTGCAATTATCGATGACTCCTGGTGACATTGAGGACAACATGAAGGTTCCATTGGATGGTCCTGTCACTCGTGCAAGGGCCAAGAAGAGTCAAATTGCAACTAAAGCCTTTTTTGTCCGTCACCATGGAACTTTAGAGCAAGGGTTCAGGCCACCTTGGATCACTTGGCTCAAGGTTACACCACTAGCACAGGAAGTGAGCTTGCGTCCACACACAGAGCTCATGAAGACTCGTCAGCATCCCCCATGATTCACCATTACTCGGCATCTCCATGGATCACTCGGCCAAGTGACCCAAAGACATGTCGAGTGGAGTTGTTGGGCTTGGCCGAGTTCTCTCTTGTGGGCCGAGTTCTCTTACATTAATTACTTATGTTATTATTTTATGCAAATTAGATTAATAAGGTGGAATTAATTATATCTCTTCTAGATATAATCCTTGGCCACCAAGTTATTGAATTTCTATCTTTATTAGGAAATATTTATCTTAGATTTATTTCATTTATCTTTAGATATAATAAATCTATCCAAACTCCTTTGCAAGGAAGGATTGGTTAGATCTCCCATAGTTTTCTATATATTCATGTTATATGCACTTTGAAATTAAGTAGATTGAATTAGAATTGAGAAACCCCTTTATGGATTAAAGGGTTCTCGATTATCAATCCCCAAAGCTCTTGTGTTCTTGTTACTTTCGGCAATCACAACCATCATCCTATTATTTTTCATCGACATCGAGGAAACCCTAAACCAAACACAACCCTAAAACCGAATCTGTCGCTAGAAGAGAGAAGGTTGCACTTGGCGTCACCCGCAACCAGTACCGCTCCCAGCGAGCGCGGACGTCTCCAGGCGTCTTCACTCCCGCGCGCGCGCTCCTGCGCACACACTCGCCAGCTCACTCGCTCCAGCGAGCGCTCTCCCTTGCGCGCCCGCTCTCGCTCGCCATCACTCTCGCTCCCACCGAGAGAAGTCTTCGCGCTCCGGTACCCGCACACCCTGAGGACCCTGTCCTGTGTGCCCAGCACTCGCGCGCATCCAGCCTCATTTCTCTCTCGCTTCCCTTTCTTTATTTCTGTCGCTATTTCTTAGTTAGAAAATTGCTGGAATTTTATTAAGTGTTAAACTGTCGCTATTCCAGAATTTTAATTACTTGTTTAAATTGTTCCCAATCAGGAGATATCGAAGAGCATTGCAAGATCTAGCAAATATACGGCGTGGTTCTTGATCTTGAGCCCACAGGCGAAGGATCGGGTATCCCAAACGTATTGTTGTTGCAGGAGGATGGTCAAGTATGAAATAAATATAAAATCAAGTTCAGACTGACTTCCCTGTCTTAGCAAATAAATACAAGACTTCCTCCCGTTGTAGTAAGAGAAAAGTCAGGATCGAATCCACGAGGAAGCACGTCAGCAGTTCTTAGGTAGCTGTAGATTCTCACAGAAGCAGCAGAAAGACAGAAACACAGAAAGGAAAGAAACAAATAAACCCGGCAAGGGCAACTAAAACAAAAGCAAAGAAATAAAGCAAAACAAGAAAAGACAAAGCGAAACAAAGCAAAGCAAAGCACTGGTCGATCTCGACTACAAGCTCCTCGAGATCGACAAAGGCAGAAAAACAGAAACTTCAGAAAGTGAAAATCGACGACAATCAGAGAAAACTTCAACTCGACCTAGACCAGTCCTACTCGAGATCGACCACAACTTACTCGATCTCGACAAAACACTACTCTATGTCGACAAGAAAGACAGAAAATATAAATTGCAGAATTCGAACCCAAACTCAGATTTTTGATGAAAATAAACTCAATATATTAAAAGACTTCCAAAGCCAGGGTTTCAACACCACAACGATAACCATGCAAAGTAACACATAAAGGCATAAAAGATCATGCTTTCCATCAAATAACTTTCGTCATTAACAAATAGGCATATAGAGGCTTTCGCATAAACCCTAATTGTTACTAACCCTTTTTCACATAATTAATCGAAGGTGCATTAAGATCAATTTCGCTTCAATAACACAAACAAGGATCACCTTCAACTCTCGCAAAAGAATCATGCTCATAGGGAAAGAAGATGAATTGGACAAAAAGATCTGACCTTTATCGCATCGCCTCACATGGCCACCATCGGGCTCACCCCAGCCCTAGAAGTGGGTGGACTACTCACGCCTCATCGCAATCGCAGACATCGAATGAAAAGAAATAACTTGCATAAAACTATATTCAAAAGGCTTTATAATCCCGGCAATCAACTTTCGCAGAAAGCCAAAACCTTAAAAACCTTAGAACTCCTAAACTTCTTTGTGGAACTAACTAATTGTCTCTGAAATTGAATCGTGTGTTGAATGAATAAAACTGAGCCCCCTAGGGCCTTATTTATAGCCTTCATTCCCTAGCTATTCTAGGAAAGAAGATATCTATCTCTATCTAAAATTATATCTAAAATTTGAAAGGATAAATAAATTGTTTTATGGAAATAAATCTAAAAGGAAAAGATAAAACTAAATAGGTAAGTCTTCATGATGTTGATAGATCTTGTCTCCCATGGATAGAACTTGATGGAATCGGATAGAATTTCGGCCAAATCGACTCCTTCGCGCCCAAGGAATCTCAATTCTACTCGGACAGGTCTCGTCGAGAAGTTTCTGGAAACGGCTCTACTCGACCTCGACCACGGCTCGTCGACCTCGAGTAGGGTGGTTCGTCGACTGGACCTCCTCGGCTAGATCTACTCGATGTGCTCGGACTTGGCTCGCTGGGCTCTCGTCGACCTCGACAAGCGCTCGTCGATGTCGAGTAGGACTGATCATCGACTAGGTCTCCTCGGGTTGGTGTGCTCGACTGGCTCGGATCTGGACTCAGGCGCTTGTCGACCTCGAGTAGGGTGGCTTGCCGACTAGGTCTTCTCGAGTGACTCTGCTCGATGGGCTCCGGACAAGGCTCAGGGTCTCGTCGATCTCGACAAAGGGTCCTCGAGATCGAGTTGGGTTCTTCGCTTCCGCGAGTTGTCTCTTCCGCTGGCAGCGAGTTTTTCCGCGGTAGCGAGCGATCCGCTGCAGCGAGTCAAGTCGCTGGCAGCGAGTCCTGCCTGGTCGTCCTCGGCTTCTCTCCTTGTCGACTCCGGGTGTGGTGTCTGGGCTTCGTCGATCTCGACTAGGGCTTGTCGAGATCGAGTAGGGTCCGGAGCCGGGTTGGTCTGGCTTGCTCGATCAGGCTCTGCTCGACCAAGGTTGCTCGGACAGGCTCGTCTATGTCGAGTAAGGCCTACTCGAGATCGAGTAGCCTTGACTCTCAGAGTGGTTCCGCTGCTTTGACCTTGGACTTCTGTAGTGGTTTTCCGAGCTTTTCCGACCTTCTGTAGAATTGCTGTAAAATGCCTCGATTTCTGCGAATTAAACAGAAACTGGTGTAGATTCCATAATATGGCAAATAAACATAAACTGCATAGATTATGTACTATCTTAGCCCAAATGAATGCAATGTATACAGAAATCGATATAAAAGTTACTGTAAAACATGGCAGATTCAGCTCACAACAAACACCCCATACTTAAGCTTGCTTGTCCTCAAGCAATACTTTTAATTGTCATTCAGGGGAAGAATTCAAACTCTCAACATCTTAGATTCATTCTTATATAACCCTGCAATCAATTACCATCCTTGAAAAGGTACTAGTGTCACAAATTCATGCATGTGCAAATATATCAAAGCAACATCTACTCACAAAAGGAGGGTTACGCATAAATAATTTATGTGGCAAAGCATTAATAATCAAGAGGACTTTAATTTAAGCTCAAATAAGGAGTAGATTGGTAAAAGGCTAAAAGGTGGGCAATTTTTGGCAATGTGGTGCTTTTGATCCGGGGAAATGGAGTACTTTCCAAACTTTCTTAACCACATCCCTTCTTAATAAAATTCATCACCTTTCATAATGCTTTTTCTCAATAATAATGCTTTTACCTCTCTAACCTCAGCTCTGCCTTCTCGCGAGTCGCAAACATGGGTGTCATGAATGGCCCCGGATACTTAGTGCTTTGGACTCCTCACAATGTCTCCCATCTCTCCAAACTATTATCTCAAAGAGCAGGGTCAATCTACCTTTATCTCCTGAGGTGATTGGATTTTCTTTCACTCATTAAATTTTCCATATATTTCAAATAATTTCCTTCCAAACTCCAATAATAATAACAACACAACAACCATATAATAATCTCCATAATGTAACATCATTCTCAACATAATCCCCGGATAAGGTAAAGAATGGAAATATTTAGAACATGTGGAGCAATATATGAAATAAGGCATAATATGACTTTTGTGATCCATGAGCATAGGTAAGGCTAGGAATTATCACAATGAGCATTATATGGAAATATAAAGTCCTCCATCATCTTATCATGCAACATGTCAAAAGCAACTTCAAATTTTACCTCCTTTCATGGTTTTCAAGAAATAATGCACTTCATCGTGACTTCCCTTTACTAGGCAATTTCATGCTATATCTCTAATGAATCCAATTTTGCATCGTCGAGTTCAATATAACTTCCATGACATTAATCAAAATTTTCAATGGGGGTCATTTTTCTAAATTTTTGGAAAACATGCATATAGGCACATAAATCAAAAATGCATTCCAAAATAGCCATGTAGCAATTCAAAGAAATAAATTTTAAATATGCACAAGTAATGTCAAATATGGCAAATATGCACAAAGTAAGCCCTTCCCCCACCCCATACTTAAACATTACAGTGTCCTCACTGTATAAAAACAAGGGTAAAGAAAGAAACTCACAAGACAGGTGTGCAGAGCCTCTAAATTTCGAATGGAAGCACCTCTTGGCCTGAGTATGAATATAGCTTGGTTCTATCCATGGGCCTGAAAAGTATGGAAGACATATACCCACAATAGAAAAACAGAAAATGTTCAAAACCAAAAACAAACAAAACAAAGTCCAAAAAGTCCAAAAAGTCTATGTACAAGCTCTAGATTTTATAGTCGCTAGGCCGACTTTCCATTAATGCTCAAGGTGGCATCTGCAGGGCCCATGTAGCTTGGGCCTCAAATAAGACTCCATTCTTGTCTATCAGCTGTAATCCTCCAGAATGGATCTTGTTCACCACGAACGGTCCCATCCGCTTCTTGTTGAATTTGTTAGGAAACCAATGATCTTTTGATTTGGAGACATAGAGCTTGTCTCCAACTTCATATTCCTTAGGCTCATCATTGGATATCCTGCACAATCGCACATACCAAGGCAGACCTCTCCCATGTATAGATAAATCTTTAATGGAAATAGGAGAAGAAAGATCCATACCTTGGCTTACCTTCGCAGAGACGGAATCGGGGACTACTGTGTTTGGTCGATCTCGACTAGGGCTTGTCGATCTCGACAAGACTGCTGGTCCTGGTGGTGGTCTGGTCGAAGAGGCAGAAGTCGACGAAGACAGGGGCTTGTCGACCTCGACAAGTCTGGTCGACCTCGACAAGGGTTCTGCTCCTGGTGGTTGGCTCATCAAGGAAGGCGGGGCTGGGCTCTCCGAGTGGTGGTCGATCTCGACAAGCTTAGTCGAGATCGACGAGGGCTCTCCTCCTGGTTGCTGCAGCGCCGATGAAGCAGGCTCTGGTGGCGCCGGGTGGTGGTCGATCTCGACAAGCTTAGTCAAGATCGACGAGGCTGGTTCGTCAGGCGGCTACTGTGTCGAGGAGGATGGAGTCGAGTTAGGGCACTGGTGATCGACCTCGACAAGTCTACTCGAGGTCGAGTAGGGTGGCTCCTCTGGTTTGCTGCTCGACGATGCTGGCGCTGGTGGAGTCTCCTTGGTCTGGTCGAGATCGACTAGGGCTCTAATTGATGTCGAGAAGCCTTGGTCGATCTTGACCCCATACTTAGTCCCTGTCAAGGCATCCGAAAAATAATGAATCCACAACGACTTACCTTGGTCTGTGTCGATTGGATTCTCTGTGTTCTCCTTGAGGATTGCCATGATCTCCTCCACCTGAGCTTCCATGTCCCTCTTTTCCAGCTCCTCAGGGGTCATATTTCTGACCTTGGGTTCCCCGCAGGTGATATAGCCAGCTGAGATAGATTTGACCTCTTCCATTGGACCTGTATGCCTTTCAGTTTTGTTAAAGGAATACTCAATTACCTCATCGCTGATGTTGAAGGTGAGCACTCCTTTCCTTACGCTTATGTTGGCATCCACCGTCGCCAAGAATGGTCTTCCTATGATAATTGGACAAGCAGGATCTTCTTGCATATCAACTATTAAGAAATCAGTAGGGACGAAGAATTTACCTACTTGTACTGGGAATTTTCCACCATGCATGTGGGGATGACCACCGTGTTGTTGGCCATGTAAAGTCTAGCATCCACAGGCTCCAAGGCACCTATCTTAATCTTGGACCAAATTGTTAAAGGCATCATACTCACACTAGCTCCAAGATCGCATAGGGCATTAATTTTGTATGGACCAAATCCAATAGTTATAGCAAACTTACCTGGATCCGGCCTCTTCTCCAATATGTCCAGATGGCTGCATTCCTCTGTGATTTCAGCCATCGGTCGCTTTTTGCTCAGAATCTCCTTCAGGAACTTGACATAAGATGGCATTTCATTGAGAGCTTATGTGAAGGGGATGGTGACGTTGAGCTTCTGAAGCATCTTGATGAAGCGCTGAAACTTTTTCTCTGTTGGGTCCTTTAGAGATTTTGTGGGGAAAGGCAGCTTCTTTTTCTGATTCGGAGCCAGAACAGACGTCGGAGGTGCTGCAGACTTCTCTATGTCGACCAGGGGCTCCTCGACATCGACAAGGCCTTTGTCGACATCGACCAGATTGGGCCCAGTCGAGTTGCTGTGTGGTGCAGACGAAGATTCTGGAAGTGTCTCCTCGAGGTCGACTAGGCTCTTATCGATGTCGACCACGGCTTTGTCGAGATCGACTTGCTGTTCCTCGTCGTTCTGCTGCTTTCCGACCTCTGGCTCTTGCAGTTGATGGCCGCTTCTGAGTTTTATAGCAGCGATGTGTCCAGTCTTTCCCTTAGGATTTGGTTCTGAAGATCCTGGAAGTGTCCCTAACTGTCTAGGGATTCCTGCTGCTAGCTGACCAATCTGTGTATCAACTGATTTCCGCCAGATATCAATTTCCCCAACCCTAGAGTTGACACCTTGCATCTGAGTATAGACGGAGTTGAAAGATTGCCTAGTTTCTGAGTGGTTTCTCCGTATTTCCTCCAGGACTGTCTGTATATCATCCTTTTTCTGCTCCCTTTCCGGATGTCCTGGAGCTCTGTAGGGCGAGGGATTCCTAGGGACACCTTGGTTCCATTGTGGTTGCTGAAACCTTTGGTCCCCCATGTAGCGATTGGGACCCCCTGCGTAAGCTGCATCCTCATGATGCTCTGCCAGCCTGACTTGCTCTGTGTGTGGGCACTCAGTAGTGGTGTGCCTTTGCGATCCGCATTCTATGCAAGGCTAGTTGACAGAGAGATACTTTACTTGCTTGATGAGCTTCTTATTCTGATCCCTGTAGTATTGCTCCCTGACATCTGGGTCAATCTCCTTTGGTGGCTCATATAGGGGCATGGATGGTGCTGGCCTGGCGTATGGGTTCTCTTCATAGGTTACAGTAGACCCATACTTGTTGTCGTAGGTAGTGAGCTTCTCTAGTACACCCCATGCGTCACTTGGCGGCATCGTCAGATACTCGTAGCGAGTATAATTGTTGATTCTGTCCTTAGTGACTTGATCAAGAGAGTTGAAGAATATCTCCTGAATGATGTAGGGTGGTTGTCCATGAGTAGGGCAAGATCGTAGCAGTTCCTTGTAGCGTTCCCATGCCCTTGCCAGCGGTTCCCCTTTCTGCTGTTTAAAGGCGGTGATTTTCTGGCGGAGAAGTGCTGTCTTGGCAGGTGGGAAGAATTTGTTGAGAAACTCTTGCTCTACTTGGGCCCATGTGGTTAGTGATCTTGGTTTCAGCCCTTCTAGCCACTTCAGTGCAGGTCCAGCGAGCGACCAACGGAAAGCTTTCATCTTGACATATTCCAGAGTTGTACCTTCTGCAAGAGTACGGCACATATCATGAAAATTAGTAATATGTTCAAGAGGACACTCGTTAAATCTGCCGTAAAAGGCATTATTTTTAAGCTCTATAAGAAACTGAGCGCGAATTTCAAAAGAGTTTTCAGGGATTAGAATCGCCGATTCAGGCACGACGAGAGTTGGGTGCATGTAGTCCTCTGTCGTGGTTGGATACTGGGCAAGCTCAACCTGTGCTTGTTCCCTTGCTGCTCTCTCAGCGGCGATAGCAGCATCCTTTGCGGCCAATTCCCTGGTAAGCCTAGCGACCAGCTGTTCCTGTGTCTCAGCGGCCGCCATGATCCTTTTGGGTTTGGAGTGGATGTGTAGGTAGCGCTCCGGTTCGTCTAAGCTGTCAAACTCAGGTGTTTGACCAGAACGACGCATACACCTGCGAATTCACTCAAGAGAAAATTGAGAACTGACTACCTAAGGCGCGAATGATTGCTTCCCCGGCAACGGCGCCAATTTGTTGTTGCAGGAGGATGATCAAGTATGAAATAAATATAAAATCAAGTTCAGACTAACTTCCCTATCTCAGCAAATAAATACAAGACTTCCTCCCGTTGTAGTAAGAGAAAAGTCAGGATCGAATCCACGAGGAAGCACGTAAGCAGTTCTTAGGTAGTTGTAGATTCTCACAGAAGCAGCAGAAAGACAGAAACACAGAAAGGAAAGAAACAAATAAACTCGGCAAGGGAAACTAAAACAAAAGCAAAGAAATAAAGCAAAACAAGAAAAGACAAAGCGAAACAAAGCAAAACAAAGCACTGGTCGATCTCGACTACAAGCTCCTCGAGATCGACAAAGGAAGAAAAACAGAAACTTCAGAAAGTGAAAATCGACGACAATCAGAGAAAACTTCAACTCGACCTAGACCAGTCCTACTCGAGATCGACCACAGCTTACTCGATTTCGACAAAGCACTACTCTATGTCGACAAGAAAGGCAGAAAATATAAATTGCAGAATTCGAACCCAAACTCAGATTTTTGATGAAAATAAACTCAATATATTAAAAGACTTCCAAAGCCAGGGTTTCAACACCACGACGATAACCATGCAAAGTAACACATAAAGGCATAAAAGATCATGCTTTCCATCAAATAACTTTCGTCATTAACAAATAGGCATATAGAGGCTTTCGCATAAACCCTAATTGTTACTAACCCTTTTTCACATAATTAATCGAAGGTGCATTAAGATCAATTTCGCTTCAATAACACAAACAAGGATCACCTTCAACTCTCGCAAAAGAATCATGCTCATAGGGAAAGAAGATGAATTGGACAAAAAGATCTGACCTTTATCGCATCGCCTCACATGGCCACCATCGGGCTCACCCCAGCCCCAGAAGTGGGTGGACTACTCACGCCTCATCGCAATCGCAGACATCGAATGAAAAGAAATAACTTGCATAAAACTATATTCAAAAGGCTTTACAATCCCGGCAATCAACTTTCGCAGAAAGCCAAAACCTTAAAAACCTTAGAACTCCTAAACTTCTCTGTGGAACTAACTAATTGTCTCTGAAATTGAATCGTGTGTTGAATGAATAAAACTGAGCCCCCTAGGGTCTTATTTATTTATAGCCTTCATTCCCTAGCTATTCTAGGAAAGAAGATATCTATCTCTATCTAAAATTATATCTAAAACTTGAAGGGATAAATAAATTGTTTTATGGAAATAAATCTAAAAGGAAAAGATAAAACTAAATAGGTAAGTCTTCATGATGTTGATAGATCTTGTCTCCCATGGATAGAACTTGATGGAATCGGATAGAATTTCGGCCAAATCGACTCCTTCGCGCCCAAGGAATCTCAATTCTACTCGGACAGGTCTCGTCGAGAAGTTTCTGGAAACGGCTCTACTCGACCTCGACCACGGCTCGTCGACCTCGAGTAGGGTGGTTCGTCGACTGGACCTCCTCGGCTAGATCTACTCGATGTGCTCGGACTTGGCTCACTGGGCTCTCGTCAACCTCGACAAGCGCTCGTTGATGTCGAGTAGGACTGATCATCGACTAGGTCTCCTCGGGTTGGTGTGCTCGACTGGCTCGGATCTGGACTCAGGCGCTTGTCGACCTCGAGTAGGGTGGCTTGCCGACTAGGTCTTCTCGAGTGACTCTGCTCGATGGGCTCCGGACAAGGCTCAGGGTCTCGTCGATCTCGACAAAGGGTCCTCGAGATCGAGTTGGGTTCTTCGCTTCCGCGAGTTGTCTCTTCCGCTGGCAGCGAGTTTTTCCGCGGCAGCGAGCGATCCGCTCCAGCGAGTCGAGTCGCTGGCAGCGAGTCCTGCCTGGTCGTCCTCGGCTTCTCTCCTTGTCGACTCCGGGTGTGGTGTCTGGGCTTCGTCGATCTCGACTAGGGCTTGTCGAGATCGAGTAGGGTCCGGAGCCGGGTTGGTCTGGCTTGCTCGATCAGGCTCTGCTCGACCAAGGTTGCTCGGACAGGCTCGTCTATGTCGAGTAAGGCCTACTCGAGATCGAGTAGCCTTGACTCTCAGAGTGGTTCCGCTGCTTTGACCTTGGACTTCTGTAGTGGTTTTCCGAGCTTTTCCGACCTTCTGTAGAATTGCTGTAAAATGCCTCCATGTCTGCGAATTAAACAGAAACTGGTGTAGATTCCATAATTTGGCAAATAAACATAAACTACATAGATTATGTACTATCTTAGCCCAAATGAATGCAATGTATACAGAAATCGATATAAAAGTTACTGTAAAACATGGCAGATTCAGCTCACAACACGTATCAAGTGGTATCAGATTTCAGGTTAATGCAAGTTCTTTACTCTCTTGATTTCTTATTTGAGTGATTTATTTTTCGTGCCTATTTTTCACCATAGCCGCTGCATAAAAGTTAAATCTTTATTATTCACCCATCAAAATTGGCACTTTATTTTTGTTATTCTTTGTTTGGATCTTTAATTTCGAAGATATTGAGTTCTTGACTGCAAGTTGTGATCTTTTATTCCTAGTTGCTACATATCATGCCTATGACTGTGATTCTTGGGTTAAAAGCATTATATGAACTTGCACCACTAAAGAACCCTAATTTCTCCAGTTTCTAGCCTATTTTCCCTATTTTCTTTATTTTTGCTTACTTTTAGATCATCGTAGCTTGTTATTTTTAATTTTTTTCTCTTGCTCTTATTTTCGGTTACTGCATATTATTTACAGCAGCTATTTCATAGCCAAAAAAAAAAACAGAAAAAGCCGAGAGCATCATTCAAAAAAAAAAAAAAAAGAGAAGTTTAGCATACATTACATTGTTGAGTTAGTAACTCTTCCCTTGTTAGTTCTTTTCTTGCTACATGTTAGATGATCTGATCGGTTTTAAGCATTACAAAGAACCCTACTTGTGTGATTGTGTGATGTGCCGACACAGGAGCCTTGGTCACACCCCTCTTTTTCTGAACGTGTTGCAACCGTCAGATAATAGTTGACGGAGTGTGTGCACTTGATTGCCCTTGTGATTGCTATTGTCGATTATTACACATTCATATTATTCAAGCCTCACATTGTAGTTCATATTCTATACACATTAAGCCGGTTGTTTATACTTGCTATCCTTGATATCCGACTTGTGGCTGATTTAATTTGCAATTTTGATTATTACTTGCTGTCTTCAATATTGCAAAATTCTGTGTCCAGGGGAATTCCTTGAATATTGTGCCTTGTTTTCTCGCTCTTTGATTTCTAAAACTTGAATCACTCTTAGGAATCACTAGAGCTTGCATTACTTGGTTTCTGGTCTTTGCTTCAGTTACCTGTTGCTCTTCTGATATTGTAGGAACATGGCAGCCGAAAGCACCCCCCTACTACCCCTAGCCCTATTTCTGATGAGACCTTGGAGCGTATTATTCAGGCCACTACTAAAGCTTCTATGGCCGAACATAGAGAACTCCTCGAAGCTGCTGAGGAGCATTGGAACAAGCGCTTCCACAATCAGTTAGCCCAACAAGCTAGCCTGGTTACTACTCGGGCTATAAATGGTGTTCTGCGACATCTGGAGGAGCTGAAACAACAGGAGGCTTCTGGTTCGACACCCCCGGGTGGTATGCCGCCTCCTACAGACCCTACACCTCCGACAGATCCTACTCCACCTACAGGTAATTCGCCACCTCAAGGTAACACTTCTTATTCTGTTAAACCTCCCCCTTCTGGTCAATTACATTTTAAGCTTAAGTCTGCTACTCCTAACCCTTTCAATGGAGAGAATGACAACGATCATCTGGAGGGCTTCAATGGTAACCAAGATCGCTGTGAGGCCACACCCCCACAGCATCAACAGCAAGGGAGGACAAATTAGCGTCATCAGCAGCCGCTGCACACCCGTTCTAACTGGGATGACAGTCGCAACAATAATGATCTTTATGAGACGCCGCATTTGGAGGATGCTTACCATGAGGTAAATCCTAACTTTGATGATTTACCCCCTCCTAATTTTGGTCATCCTAGATTTGATAATGCTCAAGCTATCCAGAGACGTGATGTTAAGCTTAAATTAGAAACCTTTGATGGTAACACTGATCCTGGAGCTTATCTTGTTTAGGAAAATCATACTGACTATCTGCTTGAACATTTACGCTATGAGGAAACGGAGAACTTGGAAGTTGTTATATTGCATTTAGTAGGTAAAGCTCGCACCTGATGGTTCCGCACTCGTGAGATGCGCCGTCGTCAGGGCAAGCAACCTGTTGAAACCTGGCCACAACTTCGCTATCTCCTGAAGAAGAGACATATGCCTGAGGAATACACAGAGACCATGAGGATGCAGCTCGCGTCCTGCCGCCAAGGAAATCACTCTCCTAATGACTACAGAGATGAGCTTGGACGGCTCTCCCATCGGGCTAATGTTTATCTTACTGAACGTGCTTTGTGTACTCAATTTCTTGCTGGTCTTAATATTTCTATTAAAAACCCTTTATCTATCCATTCCATTAGAGATATTAACACTTTATCTCATAAAGCACAGCTTCTATATGAACAGCAGCAACAGCAGCTACGGCAACAAAGGACTAGATTCGACCAGACCTCTCAAGGTCGCAGGTTTGTTCCCTTTAACCCTTCTAGTCAATCGAAACCTTCTACTTCTAACCCTTCCATGCAGCAAAAGGGAGTTTCCAACTCGCCTCAACAGGGTTATCAGGTTGAAACTAGGAGAGTTGTTGCACCTTCTACATATCGCAACAAAGATATCCGTTGCTTCACTTGTGGTGGTTCTAGGCATGTCTCTCGCAATTGCCCTCAGGAAAAGAAGGTTCTTCTCAATGATTTGGGAGACCATTACTATGAGGAGGAGACTGTTGAGGACCATGTAATTTCGAGTGAAGTGGAGGAGGACCAGCCGTCTGAGACTATTGAGGAGATCGACACATCAGAGTATGACAACTTGCTCTGCCTTGTCAATCGGCGGGTCCTACACATTCAGGAATCTCCCATGGCTGATCAACGGGAGAACATCTTCCACGCTAGATGTGTGGTTCGCGAGGCTACCTTAAGCGTCATCATAGATGGTGGGAGTTGCTGCAATCTCATCAATGAAAAGGTAGTGGATTTCCTCCATTTAACTACTACTCCTAGAGCTACTCACTATGGATTAAATGGCATAACTGATGATGGGTCTGATATAATGGTCACCAAACAATGTTTAGTTTCCTTTTCTATTGGATCATATCATGATAAAGTATTATGTGATGTTGCTCGCATGGATTGTAGTCATATCTTGTTAGGCCGTCCTTGGTTATATGATCGTTCTGTTCTTCATGATGATCGTTCTGTTCCCAGAATTTTAATTACTTGTTTAAATTGTTCCCAATCAGGAGATATCGAAGAGCATTGCAAGATCTAGCAAATATACGGCGTGGTTCTTGATCTTGAGTTCACAGGCGAAGGATCGGGTATCCCAAACGTATCAAGAACGAGGCAAGCGAACACCAATTGAAGAGGCGGCGATGAGGAGCAATGAAGACGACGATTCTGCCAAGTCGAGACACGAGAGCAGCTGGAGCAGGCGAGCGGTTGGTCGAGGGCGAAGACAAGAAATGAAGACAAGGATGCTGTTAGGTTGAGACTCAAGAGCAGCAGGAGCAAGCGAGCGGCTGATCGAGACTCGAGGGTAGTGAGGAGCTATGAAGACCGACGATGATGCTACTAGGGTTGGGTTAACGGAGATGAAGCGCTCTTTCTTTCCCATTTTTTAAGACCAGTGACCCGACCAGGTCGACCCGGAGCCGAACTCGGTTTTCCCAGAATATTATTGGGTTTTCAGGTTCGGGTAAAAAAAATGTCAGGCCTAAATTTTTGGGTTTTGACCCAAAAAATTTCGGACATACGGGTCGGGTTACCTTTTGACAGGTCTAATTTAGAGTGTTTCGTGTGTCAAACATAGATATTTTAGGATCTATTTAACACAAGCTTATTAAAACTTCTAGGAGAAAAAATCAACTGCTCGATCATATTCCTAATTAATGAAATGTCAATTATCTTATCTTAATTGAGTAAATGCCTTTCAAATTTTAATAATACCAAAATGTCCCTACCATTCTCTCTCATTCCCTCCATCCTTCCCTCATTTTTCCTTTTTTCTCTTTCTTCTTTTCATTTTTGCTATTATCGAATTTTTTTGTGCACTCAAATGAACTACTGAGATTGTTACTTGAATTTTTTATGCAGACAAATTTACTGCTGATATTTCTGCTATTATTAAAACTTTCATGCAGACAAATTAATTGGTCAAATTCTAATTAACTTTATTGAATTTTTTATACGTACAAATAGATTATTGAGATTATAACTTTATTGAATTTTTTATGCGGACAAATTGGCTGTTGATATTTTTACTATTATCGAAATTTTTATGCAGACAAATTGACTGCTTACGTTCTAACTTTATTGATTTTTTATGCGGACAAAAGGACTGCTGAAATTCTAACTTCATTGAATTTTTTATGCGGACAATGGAGCAATTAAAGCGGACAACTGAACAATTAAAGCGGATATCATCTCCATGTTCGCTCTTTCGCCTTCAACATCTTCATGTCCACCACAATGACGATGCTCGCGCTCACCTGTATCGACTGGAATTGTCCGCTCCTGCAGTGGAACCGTCATCGTCGATCACTCTAAAGCACTCAGTTTTTCTACTTCAAATCAATTCCTCGAGCTCAACTCCTTCTTTGTCTGCTCTTTCGCCTTCAGCATCTCAATGTTGAAGCGTGCAACTGGAAGAAACACACAACAATTGAGAAATTGAAGCGGACAACTGAACAATTGAAGTGCAGTTGAGTATCCGAGAATCCAAGTACCGATAGTCAATTTGAGTTTTGTTCGCACTAAAAAATGTGGACAAAATACACACACGCAAAAAGTTTAGGCTATTAACGTAAATATAAAATATGATCATCTTTTTGTAATTATTAAAAGTTTACAAAAAAAAAACTATTTTGCGCACAGGGGTGCAACGGAGGGGAGCAACAAAGTCAAAGGTGTCCGCTAATAGGCTCCTTCAATTTGTCCGCTTCTTCCGCGCCTCATGTATCTTCTCACCTGTTCATCCGCACTCGTGACGTCGTAGTCAAAGCCCGCCCCGATCTCTGTCACCGTTGAAGCAAGTCCGACAGGAGGGATCGAGATTAAGATTCGTACTAGCACCAAGCATATATAGCCTCTCCCACAATGCTCCTTCATCGATTCCATCTTCGAAATCGATCCGCACTGAAATCGATTTGCACCACCTCCGAAATCGCCATTGAGCGTCATTATTAGCCTCCTCTGGTCCAGTGAAGGATGGCGGCCATGGTAAAGACCGAGATTTTAAAAGCATTATTTATATAAAATATAGATTTTATTATAATTTAAATATCATTTAGGTTCTAAGACCCTGAAATTTTTTGAAAAATTGTGTTCTCAAGTAACCAATTTATTTTAGAAAAAATTTGCGAAATGGGCACATTAAGTGGACATATTTGCGGAATAGATGCGAGTTTGGACAAATTTACGAAATAGCCCCTATATATACCTAATTCTCAAATTCCCCCCCCCCCCCAAGAGTTGCTCCATCATCTCTCTCCAATCTCTCTCTCTGCTCCAGATTGAAGACGATTTTGGAGGCGAGATCTCGATCGATCTATGGCAGCGAGATCCAGTGGGGTTGGCACCGGAGCCGCTGTCTGTTGGCGAGATCGAGGGAGCGAGGAAGCGCCGGAGGCGGTGGCGAGCGAGCGGCGGTGCGAGCGAGGGAGGGAGCCAGCGGCGGAAGGAGCGGGGGAGGGAGCGGCGGAAAGAGCGCAATCGGTGCTGATCCGACCGTCCTCGCATCAACAGCGCCGGCGTACCTTCTCCTCTGCTACTCCTGGTTTGATCTTCTACTTGCTCGCTCTTTTTCTCTCCTCATTCCTTCAATCTTCCTTTGCTCGAATTGTTGTTTGGCGTTGTTTTTTTTTGTGCTTCATTCATGTCCATGCTTTCTTTGTTATAGAGAGGAGAATTTGAATTGAATTTTGTGAATTATCGGTTTGGAAGCGAAATTAGCTTTTTGATGTAGTTTGATTAGGATTTTTTGGTGACCTTATGTGTAGAGCAGTAGTGAATCTGTAAGTAGTGATCTTTCTCAAGAGTTTCAGAGAGACAGGAAGAACGAAAATGCATCTTAGTTCTTCTGCGTGCAATGCTCTGCTAAGATTCGTGTTCTCTGTGTTTTCCGTAGCATTATTTGTGAATGTGTATGGGTTTCCATGTTTATACCGGCAAATCAAACAATTTGATATCTGTAATGTTATATGTTGCTTGTCTTCTTTTCATGTATCTGTAATACTTAGTGGAGAATCAAACAATTTGATATCAGTGTTTTTTTTTTCTCTCTGTTGTCAGGTTTGATCAAGGGGATTTCTGATTTGTCTGATAATCTGAGTAAAGAAGCAAGGGGAATGGTTGCTTTCAGATGCTTGGAGGCGTTATGTGACCCTGCCAAGGTGTTAAACAGTGGTGTATCATTGTCTTCAGTTCAGGAGGAGATTAAAGACGATTTCTCCAAATGCTGTGGTCGGGTTCTTCAGGTAATTGCTCCTGTTCTTTTTTTTTTTAATTCTTCCCTAGGGTTTTGCTCTGAAACTAGGAATCGGGATGGAATTGGAATTTCATGTATGAAAATTTTGTTTGGTTAATTTTCTACCAGTTTGAGTTAATATAGAGATCAGCAATCAACTAAATTCAGAGGAGATATACGTGTGAAATGGGAGTTCGAGTAATGGGTTTCTAAGAAAATCAATGGAAAAACAAGTGTTGGTATTGGTTAGATAGTTCCAACTCAGTCCCTCATTTCCAAACACGTTAGACTTTGACTGAACGCTCATACCATACTTTTTGGGGATGAAGGATCCCCTCATTATTCCACTAAAAAATCGGGTGTATTTTGATTATTATAGGTTTTAGAATCTGAAATAATTGCTGGTTTCTATTATGTACCAGGCATCGGTGTCAAGTCTGAGGAAATGTGGTTCTGATCCATTTGCAAACCTGAGAAAGGGTGCTTCTGATAAGTTTATGAGAGAAGTTCATGCTTTGATTGAGTAGAGAAAGGCTATCTTTCCAAAATGTGCTCTAGAAGAGGTAAAAATTGTTTCTTTCGCTTGACTGGCCTTTTTCCCCCTCCCACTCTCTTTTGCAGTAACTTTGGAACACTTTGAAATTGTGTTGTACTCTTTTTTTTCCTTGCTATGTAATATCTTAAGGATAGACTGCAAGATGATGGTGTCATTCATGGGACAAGCTTGAAGAGGAATGCAAGCTGTTTGCAAACGCAGAAGCCTATGGAAGATTGCTCAGTTGATGACGTAAATGGTATGTCGCCTCCTAGAAAGAAGTTTAGACAAGATAGTGATGGTCCCTTTTTATCGAGTTCAAAATCTAAGGGGTTAAAAAACTATTCTTTTTCTATGGCAATTTGTCGCATTACTACTTCATCAATGTTTTACCCTCACACCCATATGACTTCGATGCATGGTTTCCTATCAAGTGGACAAAATATGTTTTTCATCCTTTAATCGGCTATTACTATATTCTTCATATAGGAATGCAGGACATATAAGGTGGGATGAGAATAATTTAGATGAAATTGAAAGAAACAAACCTGTGAGGCAGAAAATTACAGAGCCCACGACTCCTTACCATCCCATGATTGATGACGAAGGTATGCAGTTTTAACTCTTTACCAATTTTTCCACCCAAACCTGCAGCGGTTATGCACATTACAAATCAGGAAGGGATGAGTTGTGCAACTCTAAGAGAGAGTTGTGCAACCTCTAAGAGAGAGTTGTGCAACCTCTAAGAGAGAGAGTTGAGTACTACTTCAGGTATGTTGTTTGTGGGATTTTTTGCTGTTGATGCAATATGATTAAGAATGACCTGAGAAATGTGCACATAATGTGCAAGATATCTTGTGGGCGAGCTCTTGAAATCTGTCATTGTCTTAGCTAGCTGGTATTTTAAGTTTTTGCAATAAGATGTTGAATAAAATAACTAACATGTCTTCCATTTGACAGACACGTCCAGATATGAGTATTCCATCCGTGTGAGATCAAAAACCATCAAAAACCTTAAGGAATCTGTTGTTCCATTTTACTCACACCCAGAAAGCGGACACCAAAAACCATCAAGATATACATTAGCATAGTCAGAACTTGTTGTTACAAAGTAGGGGTTGATATAACTTCTTATTGACAAAATTTCCTGATTGATTCTTGAATTTGGTTTATGGATCTGTTTTATATGCTATTTGTTGCATTGAAAAGGAACTTTCTGTTTCGCGTTCTTATTTGGCTAGCTTGTTTGATAGTGTTTTTTCTGTCTTTCTTTCTTTCTGCTCTCTTTCCAGAACTAGACTCTCCATTATTGATTTCAGCAACGTCTATACTAGTGTTTACTAATTGATTGAACTTATGTACACTGTATGCAGATTGGGCAACAGAGACTACTTAAAGAGCACTGTTTAAATTTTTTATCAACCTACATTTCAATTTACTCAAGATTTGGCCCTTTGAGAAAGTGCCTCCAAAGGTACACGATTCACAATCTTACAATCTAATATCAATTTTCTGCTCCAATTGTTGGCTGTAGCACCATGCCCAATGTATTAATCATTTGCTTACACTTGATATACAGGGAAATAGATGAAGCCATGAAGCCAGGAGTTTACGCATTAATTGATGCTTGTTCAGAACAAAATCTCCAATGTCTCCATACAGAATTTGGAGGTCAGCAACTTTTCATATATACGATCTCTAAATCCTACCCTTAATCCATGATCCTATAATACATGACAAATTCAAGTGTAGCTTACTCTATGAAATCTTCTATTATTATGCAGAGGGTCCTTGCAGACGCATTCTAGCTAGTTTGAGACATGACCACAAGTTAAACTTCCAGTACCATGGAAAAGTGTGACGACCAGAATGAGACTGATCCTCTGTGGACATATTGATTGTTCTATAGCAAAAACTCTAACATCCGGTATAATGAGTTAGTGTAGTAAAGCTTCTTAATTTGAAGAGTTATGCAAGGGGATAACTGGTAGCGGCCTGGCCTGTAAACAGAAGTCATTTTTTAGATGGTCACTTGAATTGAAAGCATGCACTGCATATCATCAAAGAGCCCGCGGCCTAGTGTGACAGTTCCATGACCTGAGATTCGTCAAATTGATCGGTTCGTTTACTAGTTTTTGGGAATACGTGACGTATCTCCTCACAAGCTCACAATTTAGTCTATGATTGTATTGTCATTTTTGTGCTTGAATGGTTGAGGGAAATATGAAATATGTAATATCAAATTTTGGTAATTTAGGAGGTAACATTTCAAGTTTGTGGTTGCAGTTGTCAATTCGACACTCAACTCACGGCTAATAGCTTCATACATGTAATGCAATATTGAAATGTGTAACATTCCTTTCTAGAAGTCTACATTGGATGTGCTGACACTGCAATGAATTACTTTGACCTCCCAAAAACACATGGAAATTGGGGGTAAACAAAACTGCTTGACTGTTCACATCATCTAATCTGTGCTAAATTGCCCTAAGAGCAAATCTGTTGACACTACCCAGCTGGTGTTACATATTTTTTCTTGAATTATACACTTATGCTCCCATTACAAAACTTGTATTAACTATATAAAACGGTCACCGTCTCATGCTGGTCGAAGGAGTCGATCTCATTCCGAAGTATCCGAGCTGCTATAAAGAACTACGTTAGATGCTAGTCAAATGCACAGAGTTGCACGACTATGTTTTAAGAGTTTCACGACTCTGTTGTAAGAGTTGCAAGACTCTTGTTTTAAGAGTTGCACGACTCTCTTGTAAGAATTGCACGACTTTGTTTTAAGAGTTGCATGACTCTGTTTTAAGAGTTGCGCGACTCTGTTTTAAGAGTTGCACGACTATGTTGTAAGAGTTGCACGACGCTGTTGTAAGAGTTGCACGACTCTGTTGTAAGAGTTGCACGACCCTGTTGTAAGAGTTGCACAACTCTATTTTAAGAGTTGCACGCATTTGTTGGAAGAGTTGCACGACTCTGTTGTAAGAAATGCACGACTCTATTTTAAGATTTGCACGACAATTGAGACTTGTGAATTTATTCTCAATATGATCTTATTTTAAAAAAGTGTTGATGTGGAAAAAAAAATTATTTGAAAAAAGTGCTGACACAAATAGAATAAAAAGTGCACAAATTAGAATAAAATGCGCACGAATAATATTATAAAGTAAAAAAAATTGTTATCCATGTAGAAAAAAAACTAGATTTGGATCATATTTTTGAAATTGTTATCCAGGCTTGATGGAATTGTTCGACATCATTTGATCGGCTTATGATTCATTTGTCATGTGCTTCTTCGATTTTTTGTGAATAAAACTATAAATTTCATGAATAACACTATGAAATTTTAGAGTTGCACGACGCTGTTGTACGAGTTGCACGACTCTGTTTTAATAGTTGCACGACTCTGTTGTAAGAGTTGCACGACTCTTGTTTTAAGAGTTGCACGACTCTCTTGTAAGAGTTGCACGACTCTGTTTTAAGAGTTGCACGACTCTGTTGTAAGAGTTGCACGACTCTGTTTTAAGAGTTGCACGACTCTGTTTTAAGAGTTGCACGACTCTGTTGTAAGAGTTGCACGACTCTGTTTTAAGATTTGCACGACAACCGAGACTTGTGAATTTATTCTCAACATGATCTTATTTTAAAAAAGTGCTGACGTGGAAAAAAAATTATTTGAAAAAAGTGCTGACACAAATAGAATAAAAAGTGCACAAATTAGAATAAAATGCACACGAATAATATTATAAAGTAAAAAAAAATTGTTATCCATGTAGAAAAAAAAACCTAGATTTGGATCATATTTGTAAAATTGTTATCGAGGCTTGATGGAATTGTTCAACATCATTTGATCGGCTTATGATTCATTTGTCATGTGGTTCTTCGATTCTTTGTGAAATTGTTATCCATGCTTGTGCAACTCTTAAAAAAGTGCTGACATGGGAAAAAAAGTGTTGACACGGAAAAAAGTGCAACTCTAAACTAAACTTGGATCATATTTACACAATTTATGGTTATATTTACACAAAGTACTCTTATATTTGCACGATAAAAAGTTAACAAAATAAAATAAATAAAACTAGACTAGGGTCATATTTGCACAACTTATGATTAAATTTGCCTAACATCCTCTTATATTTGCACAACTTACTCTTATTTTTGCTCAACAATAGGTTATTTTTGCACAACAATCGAGACTTGTGAATTTGTTCTCAACATGATCTTATTTTCTCTCATATATTATTTTAAGAATTGCACGACTATGTTGTAAGAGCTGCACGACTATGTTGTAAGAGTTGCACGACTATGTTGCAAGAGTTGCACGACTCTGTTTTAAGAGTTGCACGACCATGTTTTAAGAGTCGCACGACTTTGTTTTAATATTGCACGACTCTGTTGTAACAGTTGCACGACTCTGTTTTAAGAGTTGCACGACTCGGTTTTAATAGTTGTACAACTCTTGTTTAAGAGTTGCACGACTCTGTTTTAAGATTTGCACGACAATCGAGACTTGTTAATTTATTCTCAACATGATCTTATTTTAAAAAAGTGCTGTCGTGAAAGAAAAAAATTATTTGAAAAAAGTGCTGACACAAATAGAATAAAAAGTGCACAAATTAGAATAAAATGCGCACGAATAATATTATAAAGTAAAAAAAAAATTGTTATCCATGTAGAAAAACAAAACTAGATTTGGATCATATTTGTGAAATTGTTATCCAGGCTTGATGGAATTGTTCGACACCATTTGATCGGCTTATGATTCATTTGTCATGTGCTTCTTCGATTCTTTGTGAAATTGTTATCCATGCTTGTGCAACTCTAAAATAGGTGCTGACATGGGAAAAAAAGTGCTGACACGGAAAAAAGTGTAACTCTAAACCCTACTTGGATCATATTTGCACAATTTATGGTTATATTTGCACAAAGTACTCTTATATTTGCACGATAAAAAGTTAAAAAAATAAAATAAATAAAAATTAGACTAGGATCATATTTGCACAACTTATGATTAAATTTGCACAACGTCCTCTTATATTTGCACAACTTACTCTTATTTTTGCTCAACAATAGGTTATTTTTTGCAAAACAATCAAGATCTCTGAAATTGTTCTCAAAATGATTTTATGTTCTCTCAATATTATTTTAAGAATTGCACGACTATGTTGTAAGAGTTGCATGAATATGTTGCAAGAGTTGCACGACCATGTTTTAAGAGTTGCACGACCATGTGTTAAGAGTTGCACGACTCTATTTTAATAGTTGCACGACTCTGTTGTAACAGTTGCACGACTCTTTTTTTAAGAGTTGCACGACTCTCTTGTAAGAGTTGCACGCCTCTGTTTTAAGAGGTGCACAACTCTGTTTTAAGAGGTGCACAACTCTGTTTTAAGAGTTGCACGACTCGGTTTTAAGAGTTGTATAACTCTTGTTTTAAGAGTTACACGACTCTGTTGTAAGAATTGGACGACTCTGTTTTAAGAGTTGGACAACAATCGAGACTTGTGAATTTATTCTCAACACGATCTTATTTTATCTCAATATAATTTCATACTTTCTCAATAAACTGTAAACGATTCAAAATAAATTGAAGCAAGTCTAGTTTTAATTTTTATTTTTTTTTAACATTTTGTCGTGCAAATATAACCGTAAATTGTGTAAATATAATCATATGTTGTGCAAATATAACATTTTTTGTGCAAAAATAAAAATAAAAATATAGATTATGAATCACATAATAAAATATAGATAGTTTTTTTAATTTATCATATTTCTAGGGTGATTTTTTAATTTCATCAAATTTCTTTCTCCTTCCTCCGATTTCTGCAAAGAAGAACCAGAGAGCCGCGCTCGCCGCCACCGCCGGCGGTTCGCTCCGCCCTCACTCGATCCGGCCTCCTTCGCTCCGGTGAGGCTCGCTCCGACGATCGCTCACCTCCGGCTCCAGCGCGAGATCCAGCGTTCAGGAATTTCCAGATCCAGCGTTCAGGCCTCCTGCTCGCTCGACCTCGCTCGGCCGTTGCTTGACTTCGCTCCGGCATTCTCGCTCTCCGGCGCTCTCGATCTCCATCAATTCGACATATATGGCGAATTCAGATCTCCAAAGACGGAGAACGGAATTGCTTCAGATGGCGTCTTTGGAGGCGGCGCGGCTGCGACAACGACAAGGAGGAAAGGATCGAGGAAGATGGACGGAATTGCTTCAGATCCGGTGCCGAAGCCATAGATCTCGGCCTCGCTCACAATCGTCGTTGAGCAGTTCGAGAGTGAGAAAGAGAGAGCGCGGGGAGAGAGAGCGCTCGGAGGAGAGAGAAAGATCCGTGAAACAAAGAAAGGGGTTTATATAGCGTCCATTTTACAAAAATGTCCCAAAACACGGCTATTTCGCAAAATCAGCCCATTTTCGTGGCTATTTTGCAAAACCCCCTTTTATTTTATTACTCGAGGCCAATCCCGGCATAAACTGGTTATTCAAACTTGTAAATGAATTTATTTCGCCTTATAATTCCGAGGCTTGAAAATATTTTCAGGGATTCGTTAATTATCTCGGGTATGGAAGTTTATTTTATCGCGTCGAGTTAATATCGGAAAGCGCGATTTATTTCTGGATAGTAAATTTGACTTTCTTTCCCCCATTTAATACACTTCCCATCAAAGCCACCCTACGGCTGCAGAGTCCCTACCCTCCCCTACCTATCTCCTAGCTGAAATGAAAGCCTCACCCCTGCAAAACCATCCCCGCTCGCAAGCCTCCCTTTAAACTCGTCACCGTCACTCCACCTCTCACCGTTCCTCCTCCTTCGTCCATTCTTCCTCCCGCGTAGTTCTCGGGTCCTTGCTCTTAAACTCATCACCACCACCGTACACCATACCTCCCCCGCCATACCATCGTCCCCACATTCGCACAACACCGAGCTCTGCCACGTTTGCAGTTCGTCCTCCTCTTCTCTCCAAGCTACAGTAGATGCACTCCATCTCCTTCTACGTCCTCCAGCGCCCTGAGGCAGCCCAAGAAGCCCCCTTCGCCCCCACAGAGCCACCGAGGCTTCGTCGCCTCCGTTCGAGCGCAAACCAACCATTCGGTAAGTCGTTCTGCTTCGTTTCCAATCCAAACTACTCTCGAGCCCCACCATCACACTCACCCACATCTGACGCAGGTCCGAGAAGCCATCGAGAGCCTCCGACGATGCCCAAAATTTCGTTCAGAGCTCCGACATCCGCGAACATCCTCGGTGAGCTTTCGAACCTCCTTCCTTTTCCCTTGGGTCGTTTTGGTTCCTTCTTGTCCTCGGGTGGTCGAGAGAGAGTCGGGGATGGGTCGGAGAGCGGTGGGCGAACTCGAGAGGTCTGGCGAGCTCGAGGGCGGTGAGAGAGCGGGTGATGCGAGGCCTGTGGGGATGTGGGCGAAGTCGGAAAGTGGAATCCGGGTGAGCGTAGGCCGAGACAGGGAATGACAGGCGAGGAGGCGAGGACGGGCGTCGCTGGCGAGCCTCCGTCTCCTCCGATCGCCGACGAGCAACTACAAGCGGGCGGGAGTTTGAAATTTGATGAAGAAAAAGAAGCAAGCGGGTCCCACTCTCCATGCCCAGTCAGCGCGGGGCCTGCCCAGTCAGCGCTGGGCCCACCTCCTTTGTTGTTATTTTGTTTTGGAATTGAACCGGATTGGGATTTAGCGGGTTTGGTCCGGTTCGGGTTAAAAACGGTGGTTCGGTTCGGGTTTATTCGTTATTTATTTATTTATTTGATTATTAATTAATTGTTTAACCGATTTTCGATAATTGATTATTTAGAAATCGATTTATATGTGTCGATATTTAAAAAGGGTCGGGTTTAAAGTATATAAATTGAATTATATTCTTAAGTGTCAAAAATTATTTAAGTCTTTAGAATGATGATTTTAATTAAAGTAAAGAATGTTGGGATTATTTAATCGGATTTTTGGAAGTAGTTTTAAAGATTAAATATTTTATGAATTAGAAATGGCTAAGTATAATTTTGAAGTAATTATTTTGACTAACAACTGGACTAGATAGTGAGATTTTATGGATTGAAGTATGATTGAGCTAGTTATGAAAATGACAATGGAATGAGATGATATAAGATGTTGAGATAAGTTGAGATAAATGATGCTGATGATGCTATGATTAATGGATTGATGAGCATGTTATGTAGTGGCAAATGGATCCCATTTTGTGGAGTTTACTCATGCATATTTATTAATAATTGCTAGGTGATCTGTAACCTGCTTGCTTATATCTTGCTGCTTTTCATCTTGCTGATCTGCTACTCTAGGTAAGTTCTTTGAACTTACTCATGATGGGCGCTCTATGCACTGGATGTTATATAGTAGGCTAGTGTCCATGCACCATACGACTTAGAATCACGCTTAGGATCTAAAATGAAAATCATATGATTGCTATATGTCCTTGCAAGAGAACGGTCGTTATCTGTACATCCTAGAATCATTTGCTAGAGTCATAGGACGGCCCAATCCCATCGGGCTTAGTCCTCCTCGAGTCATACCTTATATTACGAGATGAGCATGACTGTTGATGCATATTGATTTATATCGGATTGGAGGTTTTATGGTATTGAACGCAACCGGTTCCCACACTAATGAGCATGGGTGCGGGAGTAGAAAACGCGGTCGGTTCCCGCACTAACAAGCGTGGGTGCGGGAGTAGAGGGACATGCCACTTGGCATTCTATGTGGATCCATTTATCGCTTTCTGCATTATATGAAACTGTCAGTATGTATATATATTATTTAATTTTCGCACCGCATTACGCATTTCATCTTAGGAATAAGATGCTTATTATATGCCTCTCAGAGTGTGTTTACATACGCGCATGAGTGACCTGATGATTGACCTAAATCCCCCTCATTTTTTTTAGATTCAGGTAACCGTTAGCCGATATCGTTGCTTATGTGGATGCTTGACGGATTCAGACTTTTGGCGTTAGATCGAGAGACCACCACACTTCCTCTCTTTTATACCCATTTCGGATTGTATTTAAATTCAACTTCATTTCTGCTTTCGCTCGATTTCACGATTAGACTAAGGCAGATATTTGGTCCCCAATGGATTCGCGATCTTTAAGGGTTCGAAATCCCTTCTTTTAATACAAATATTTTGTTTTAAAACTCAACCCGTACTCGAATTGCAAGATCCAAGCGAAGGTATTTAATCCTTCGAAACGTAACTCGGGTTCCTTAACTTGGGCCATTACAGCCATGGGAGCTCTTCTACTACTCAGATCCACAAAAAGAAGGGGAGAAGCAGACGAACAGGGGCGGTGACATTCTCCGATCTCCGATTCGTCCGTTGCCTCGGCTCCATTTTCCTCATTGATCCAAAGTTCACCATCAATCCAAATAGAAACTATTCTTCTAATTGTAGATCAATCAAGCAATCTGAAGAAGAAGAAGAAGAAGAAGAAGAAGAAGAAGAAGAAGAAGAAGAAGAAGAAGAAGAAGAAGATCTTTCTTACTCACCCCTTAAGTTGAATGCGAGAGAGCTCTAACCAGGGACGGACCCAGGGGTGGGCTGTAGCAAATCCAAAATTCCAAAGTATATATAATAGGGAGAAGTTGTAGAACACAAAGTCTACTGAGAGAAGTTGGTCGCCTCCTTATCCTAATAGGAAGGCCGCCCGGGTTCGAAACCACATAGTCCCTTTTTCAATAACATATATATATATATATACGGTACTCTGAGCATATATACATGCATACAGGCACATCCAGTACGTGTTGATGAGGTGCTTATATATGTGAATTTTTTTTATCTAATTAATATATATATATATATATATATATATATATATATATATATATATATATATATATATATATATATATATATATATAACTCTTAAAAAAATTCATTTAATAAGGCGATTTCCGTCTACCCCGATTTTCATTCCTGATTCCATGCATGGCTCTAACTAAGCAGACATGGGAGACTACTAGGAAAGAGCGATTGATTAAACGAATAAGGTAAATATGATAAAGGGGTGAAATTAGAAAGGGTATTATTGACATTAAAAAAAATAGTGTACTTTAACCTAATTTAGATGAGTTGATGGACAATTTGTTAATTGGGACCCAATTTCCTCAAGCTTTTAATCTATCCAAAATGACTAAAATCGTGATATATACCCACCTAGTACCGCCTGGACAATCGACCCTAGCACCACCTGGCCCCAACTCCGATTCGCCTCCGCCTTGTCCAAACGATGAAGATGATACAAATTGAGATTAAGTTGTATTTCAACACCAAAGCACATGTGCCCATGCCCTCCATTCTTCAATTGTGGATTGATTTTCATTTTTTTTAAATCAAGGAACATATGGTGAAATCCTATTCTTTCATTCCATTCCGATCAAAGGCTCAGATTTGCGTACAAGATACATCTTAAGTGGTGAGTAAGAAAGATCCGATCAAAGGCTCTGATGTGCAATATCTTTCTTGATGGCCGAGCAGAAGGGAAGGATATTGTATGCCACACTTGAGATGTGTGTCCGAATTTTGATAGTCGTGGCTTGAAGCAATAGGATCCACATATGGACTTCGATCCTTCCCACCCTTATTTTGTTCTTTAGAAGATGAGCCTTACTTATGAAATGGCCTCACTAGTCTGTTCTAGGTGATGCCTATGGGTTACCAAACTTACTGATAAGTAAGAATGTAAATATTCATTTTCTTTTAATATATTTACCTTTAAAAAAAGATCCATCCTCTATATATATACATAATCAATTGAATTTTTTTTTAAATATTTTTCTTATTACTATTTTTTCGGGTTGCCCCAGGCCCAAGGCTTTTTGGAACCAAAGCACAAATTCCAAGCCCAAAACAAATCGGGTCACCACGGGCCCAAGGGAGAGACGAAGCAAAGCCCCGAACTAGCAGAAAGACAGGACATCGCATGCAATCCGGGACACAGTCTTGCGCGCCACACAGAACGAGCAACCCAATTCGACCCGGTGGCAACCTGGACAGACGGAGGCTGAACTAGAAGGGTTGAAGGCAGCGGCAAGCCGAGGAACAACAGTCGAACATGGAGAGGTCAAACGAAAGGTTGGAGTGAAACCACCTTCGACATCCCCGATACGCAAGGGTGATTGAGCACTCAATCAAGAGAAATCGAGAGATTACAGCATATTTGATAGAAGGAGGCAGAAAATAGGGGCATCGAGACACTGAAACAAAGGCAGGAGAGATGATTTAGAGAGACCAAATTGAGTTAGGGGAAATAACTCAGGAACCCAAGGGGTTGGGATCCCAACGCGCGACACGGGGGATAGGATTGGAATATTGTAGGTGGCACGTGTGAGGTGAGTGTCGGGCGGAGCCGAATGGCGGAGGCACATGAGCCACCACCAAGGAGCAACACCTGACCAAGGTGATGTCGAGCAAATGTTTGGAGCAACCGAAATGGATGCGATTCCTCCTTCAACAAACCAAACTGGAGAGGAAGGTTGTTGGAGGGGCCACCGAAGAGTGTGAAGGACAAGGATCGTCGACTTCAGAACCGGAATGGACAGGGTGGCTGGGTGGTTATGGTCTGGTGTGTCGAGTGGAGTTGAGAACCAAAAGGGGTTTGGGGCTCCATCTTATCTCTCTAGAAAATCTAGAGAGAGGAGAGGGCTTTCTACCTAGCTTGGCTTGTCAGCTTTGAGAAATTGTTTAAATCGATAAACATGTAGGTAATTATTTATAATATACTAAATAGTTCGAAAAAAATTCTTAAAAAATATAAATATTTTTACTTATTTACATATTTAAAAAAAAATAAAAAACTAAATAAGATATTTTTTATTAATTTAAAATGATTATATATGTATATATTAATAATAAATATAAAATTATTTAAAAATTTATAAAAAATTCAATATTTTATATAATGTTTAACTTTGAAAAAAAAATAAAAAATATGTTTAGCGCAGGGTATTTTTTTCTTTTTAGCGCAGGTCACAATGATCAGAGTGCAAAGTGGTCCCAATGACCATGGTCGCAATGACTAGAGTGCAAGGTGGTTACAATGACCATGGTTGCAGCCATGCCTGTCCATGGGTCGGACCCCTCGGGTTATAGGTCAGGAACTCATGACTCATGCCTGGACCCATGGGGAGGTGGGTCAATAGGTCCAGGTGACCCGGCGGATCACGAGTCGACCCGCCGATTCAACAGGTGGGATTTAAAAAAAAATCAATTTTTTTAAAATTTTCCTCCAAAAACAGCCATTTTTTTATAAAAAAATTTGTCGACCCGGCGGGTTATTTTCTCAAATCCCTCGACCCTAACCCGAACCCGTGACCCGCCTGACCCGGACCCGCTGGGTCCATGACCCGTCTAACCTGCTAGGTCATGGGTTGAACCGTGTCCCCTCGATAGGCTTAGTTGCAACGACCAAAGAACACTCTAGTATAAACCTATCAAAACACGACCCGACCCGAATGCCCGGGAAATTCTAGGTCAAGACCCAAAAATTTTGACCCGAAATTTTTTTTCGACCCGAACCCGAAAACCCGGTAATTTTCCGGGTCATCTGGGTTTAGACCCGGTGACCCGATTGACCCGTTAATTTTGACTCGATTGATTTATAATTGTATATGATTAATTTTTTTAATGGAGATTCCAATGAGGGAATAACACAAAATAACCCAAATATCCGATTTTATTGCAAGGTTAAGCCAACCCAGATTTAAATTGGGTGAAACCGGATATTGGGGTAAACCTTGAAACCGGTAAAAGGTAGGGGAGGTGGTGCAACCTTCCACTCTGCGACACCTGGCAAAATCAGACTTGGGGAGAGAATGTGGGAGGCAGAAATAGAAGGGAGAGAGGGAGGGAGAGAGAGAGAGAGGGAGAGAGAGAGCTTGAAGGTTGACATTGACGGGGTGAACAGTGAGGGGATGCCATTTTCCCGCCAACCCATAGCGCCAAAATGGCCTGAAGAGGAAGAGGATGGAGGAGGGGGAGAGTATATAACCATTGAAACTCCACCTCAGCCCAATGATTAATCCACATTAATGCACTGCAGGGAGAGCATTAAACGGAGGAAGGAGAAGCGCCGACAGAGATTGGAGAAGGAGGGTTGGTGTCCAATGATGTGGAGATCTATATAAGAAGATGAGAGGGAATGATGGGTGTCACATTTAACGAGGACCAGGGGGAATTAAATCTAAAGAATCAGAGAGAAGTCATCGTAGAAGAAGCTAGTGGGTCGGGGTTTATCTTAAAGTTGACGTGTTACAAGTTTAAATTAACTGGACACCTGAGGGCAAACAACATGACAACTAGTGGCATATACTGGACATACTCGTCACCGGTTGCAGATAGAAAATGGGTAAGTAGTCTCTCCATTAAGTTTATGAGAAGAGTGTTCTGCAACTGCTCTTACATCTTCCTGTAAAAGTGACTGTACCCCCCTGCTATCTAAATAAACAGGGGACAAGTCAATCGTATGTGTGACTGTTGTGTTTGAAGGATCGTGGGCTTGTGAAGGGGGGGCACTTGGGTCTTCAAGGGGCCAAGGAGCCAAAAGACCGTGCTGGTGGACGAACGTATCGACTACATTGCACTGAAGAAACACGTGATGGAAAAGTTTAACGTCGATGGGACGAGGCATGAGGTCTGAGCTCACATATGTCAAGCCGAAGAAGGAGTGGTGCATGCCGTTTGCAATACCACTATCACATCGACCCATGACTCACCTCCATGACGTCCTCAGGTCTTTAACATGACACCCACTAAGTATAACAGGCCAATAGTTCTAATACACATGACACCAATAACGATTGCACTCATTGAATGTCCAGGTCATTTCAGTGGACGGGGGGTTCTTGAAGGGGAAGTTCCAAGGGTGCGTGATGGTTGCGTCTGCATAGGATGTCGACCACTCCGTATACCCAATCGCATTCGCAATGGTTGACAGAGAGAATGCTGGGTCATGGGGGTTCTTCTTCAAGTAGATGTTGCGTGTTGTTGAAGACATGACGGATCTGATGTGGGTATCTGACCACCATATTGGCATCGAGAAGGGGATACGAGAAAACTACGTTTTCACCAAGCACGGCATATGCACACAGCACATGGCACTTATTTCAAAACGTCCAGTTCCGGTTCAAAATCAGCGCGATGCAAGACCAATTCTTCTCGATGGTCAAAGCATACACATACGACGAGTTTCAGTCCTTGTATAAGGACTTCTGTGTGATGGCTCCCGCAGCGAGCCAATACCTCTGGGAGGCCGGTTCGACAAGTGGGCAAGGGCGTGCTACCCGGGTAACAGGTATAACATCACAACCACTAATAACTCCGAGTGCTTGAACTCGATTTTCAAATATCCTCGGGGTTTGCCGCTCACAGCCCTCATGAATGCCATTCTTGAGACCGCTAGGAAGTGGTTCGTCAAGCGGAGAGAGACCAGCTCCGCGTCGGGGAAAGTTGTGAGCGATTGGGTCGCTAAAGCTATCAAAGCCAACTTCGCGTTGTCCCTTTCCATGGTGGCCAGACCGCTCAGCCCCCACGAGTTCGAGGTACGCAATGTTCAATCCACATGGCTTGTCAACCTCACGGGTCGTTTATGCAGCTGCAGACGCTTCAACGCCGACCAGTACCCATGTGCGCATGCACTCGCCGCTGCGCAAGTGCGGGGGGTGGACGTTTACTCACTTGTCAATGACTTCTACAAGGTAGACGCGTGGCGTGCGTGCTACTAGGGTGCTCTATACCCAATCCCATCTCGAGACACATGGTGGGTGCCCTCGACAACTGCCTACGAGACATGCCTCCCCCCTTGTGAAGACATGTCCGGGTAGACCCAAGACTAGACGGTAGCCCTCATAGTGGGAAAGGAAATACAAGAGGCGGTCCAACTAGGCGATCAACGTGACTTGACATGACGACCAATTGAATTTTCTATGACGACAAACGGTTAAGACATGATAGATGGGAAGTGCGTCTGCGACCATGGAATCTGTGGATTTTGGGGTTAAGTACGCTGGACTTGTCGTTGTTGGCGACAACCTTTTGTGTGTATGTATTGACGTATGCTTTTATGTGTGTCATTGCCGCATTTTATTAGTTATCATTATGACTAATTTGGCAAACTCATATTTCGTACATGACAGTCAACCATGTTAACTTGATGGGTAATGGTTATGACATGACGCTATGTATTTATGGGAAGCTTGTTTGTATGCGAAATGTTACAACGCCCATGCGGCATAACCTATTTCACGCGAAATGGCAACACAATCTGTCCTTAAACCAAACGGATATACCATAAAAGTAGAGTACATCACAACTTGTCCTTAAAACTAAAGAAAAACAATGCAAAAGTAGGTAGAAATGTCAACCACATGGAATCCAACAACAGTACTAGTGTTAAAGCAAACTAAAAACATCCAAACACCATTGTTTAGTTGAGATTAGAAGGAGCGAGTGACTACGGAGGATTGGTACTAACGCCGAACCCACGATGGAAGATAGCTACACATAGTAGTTGTCGGTACACAGCGATAAAGTCGTCGCCCAGACCCTGGAAGTCACGGGCTCTGATCGCGAGCTGCTGCATGTATCGGATGACGTATGGCCCAAAATCTCCCCTACACACGGACAATAATTGCGTCAAAGCCTATTCGATGAAGATTCAAAACACAAGGGGGAAGAAGGATAACCACAACTTACGATTGTTTGTTCTGCGGAATCCCCTTCACATGGCTGAGTGTGAAGGAGCGGGGAACATTTGCTTTATGTTTGGCATGCATCTCCTGGTAGACACTGCGCGAGGTGGGCAGGACGTGCGTCACGGGCTTCCGCAATTCGGTCAGCTGGCGCTCCTTAATGAAATTGGTGTAGGGGTCAAACACAAGAACGGTTTAGTCGGCAAAGTGTATCTCCAGAGCGATCCAGTGCTCATTCTTCAGATTCCAAGGGATCGGACAAGGATGCGATCGACGACGACCCACGCCTTCGGAAACCGCTCTGGCAGAATACCATCCATGTAGTACTTCAGCTCGTACACCACCACTAGCCCGGTATGTCGTTGCAGCAATACGCGGTAGAAGTTGTCGACGACGGCGACTGATGCGAACGTGGGGTCGGTGATGATGGCCCTCCGGAGGATGGCGCATGCCTGCTCGATATGCCGCGGTACAAAAGAAAACTGTAATGACAACGAATGTCATGTCGCAAGCATGCCACGTGGAGGAGCATTACCTCAGAGGTGACCCAGTGCGTCGGCGCCTGAAGATCCTGGAAGAACTTCAGGCGCCGACGCACTGAAGATCCTACGAGAGAGCGCTTAGATCTGAGCCTGCATCGGCTTGAGCAATGGGGCGTTGTGTACAGAGAATGAGATATGAGAGAGGCGCGGCGACTGTGTACAAAGAATGAGGGATGAGAGAGACGAGGCGACTTACAGCAAAAACCTAGGCTAACTATTTAACTGTAAGAGTTGGCGAGCTACTCGATCTCGGCTCTAGCTCGATTCGAGCTCAGGAATAGGCTTGAACTCGGCTCATATATACATTCGAGCGATCTTGAGCAACTCGGCTCATGTATCAGACCTACCTCCTGCAGGCGGAGGACGGTGCTTTCGTACTTGATGTTGTGCTCTCTGGACGTGTATCGCAGGCACCGAGGGTAGGCATCGTGGTCGATGATGACAGCAAATTGGCTACAGATTGGATAGGAAGCAAAACCTTAGGACGCTCCACACAAAGCCTGTATATAATGACACCAGTCAAAATGCACATGACAATAAGGTTATCTAATAAGACACCAGTTACAATGCACATGAAAATAACAACGCTCCAAACCATTTCCCACCTTATACATACCAACTGCCACATGTCTGTCACCCCTAAACATATCAAACGTCTCCGCCTTCAGATCAAACTTTGTAAGCTTTTATAAGGTTCAACCGAATATACGTCGAGGTAGTTTCGAATTTCACATGATAGTGAAGAGTTATAAACATGACACCTGACTACTACAAACATGACATAAATCAAAGTGCCGAAAAATCCATTAACTGTTCAAAGGTATCTAAATATTAAACATATCCAAGTCGCCCTATTCCTGATATTTCCTATTCCACATAGCCATTCCCAAATTTCCTCAATTTCCCCAAAATCCTCAATTCCCCCAATTTCGCCAATTCCCTTCATTCCCCCAAATTCCCCATCTAACTACAAGATATATATCCATTTTCCTCCATTTCACCCCAACCATCCCCAATTTTACCCGTTGTTCAAGACCAACTCTTAATTTCTCCCAATTTCCCTTCTACCCCCCTCACCAAAACCCCTGTTCCGAAACTTTTCATCCCTTGATTTTTGCATGCCGATGGTTACTTCTTACATGACAGAGGGAACTTGAAATAGAAATTTCGTTCTTCATCCCATTTCAAACAATGGCAAACACATTTAGTTATTCCACTCGATTCCTCGCCCTATCAATTTGTGCAATCGGTAAATAATCGGTGGCGTTAGGGTTTACTTACTTGATAACCGAAGGTCCGTTTTTTGTATTCGGTGTCTGTGGCTTGTTTGATGTCCGCTTCTTCTCCTCCTTTGTCGCAATGTCTTGTTCTTCTTCGAACTCCTTCCTCTTCTTCCTTCCATTTTCGATTTTCTGATAGAGAGATATAACAACTCTAGGCCCCTCCCTCCATCTCTCATCGACCGTTGAGTTGACAGGTTTTTTTAAAAACCTGTCAATTCTCTCCCCATCCACACGTCTCACTCTCTCTCCTCAATAATTGCAGCCGATCTCTCCCCCTATTGTAACCGGTTAGGATGCACTTTTTAAGGGGTTAGGGTTAAGTTTTTGCAATTAATGTCGATAGTTGATAGGGTGCAAACTCAACCGGGTATTTGGGTTAGTTTTGCAAATCCCCCGATTTCCATTTATTACATTTTATAACTGCAATTATTTGACCTTTCATTTTAAAATCAACTTTTATATTTATTTGTATTGTGTAATACTTCCTCCGATTGATAGTATTTGATTTTTTATTTTTCATCACATTTTTTAAGAAGATAAAAACTCTAAAAAATATTAAAAACAATTCTATGCTTATTACTAATTGTATAAAATTATTTTTAAAAAATTATTTAGAAATTTGGTATTTTATATATTTTTAAGGTTTATTAACAATTACGAGTAATAATGAAAAAATCAAATTTTTTAGATTAGATATAGTATATAATTACAAGCACTAGAACTTATGAAAAACGCCATTAATATTCGCATTTCATATTTATGTGGTATTTGTTTCTTATTACAAAAAAAAAACGTTTTTGCTCAGTTTTGAAAGGGTTCTGTTATTTTTTTTATTAGGAAATAATTCGAGGCCAGATAAACCTGGACCTCGAAGGTCGACAAGTCGGCAGACGGAAACCGTCAAAAGAAACAAAATACAACGAGGGTGCACGAGACAAGCACATGAGCTCTACAAAGAGAAACTAAGCCCCACTAAATCGGACGAGATGCGGACGTAGACGAACGAACAAAGCCAAACGCTACCAACAGCAACACTGCATGCCAACGCTACAATAGGAAACACGTGTGGGCAGTGAAGACAAACCTCCAAGGAAGCAACATTCCGAGAAAAGGAGACGCCTCGATACACACTGCCACGACCCTAGCCTGACCTGACTCCGAACACCCAGAACCCCATCAACCGAAGAAGGAAAGCCAATCCCCCCAAACCACAAAGCAACACAACCTGAATCGATAACGCACCATAACCCCAAGCGGGAGATAAGTCAACCCATACCGAGGATTATTTATATATTTAAAAGTAAACATATATATGTTTAAATATAATTTAACTTAACCATATTTCATTTTATTTAAAGAGAATTATATCGGGTCAACTATGGGCCCATTCCAATGGGCCACACGGGCATAGGAGAGCCCGAAAGAGGCACCGAAGCTACAAGCAAGTCGGAGGCCGACCTACGTCGACTGTAGAGACAGAAGCCAAGTCGGAGTCCGGCCAAGGCCGCCACCCCGCTGGCAACCGGAGAAGAACACATGCAAACGAAGAGGGACGCTGAGGTCATCAGCGAGAAGCGAAGGAGCTGAAGCCAAATCCCAATTGAAACAAGACCGACGACGGCCACCCAGAGAGCACGATCGGCCAGAGGAAACCGAGAGGGGACGGCCAAGCACCACCTAAGGCAGCGCCGGATGAGGCCGAAAATCAAGGGAGCCCGAGGAGGGGGAAATGGGATTCCGAAGAAACCGCACAGATGAATATAGGGAGAGGCGACTGGAAGAACAACCTGAGAGTCGGGGAGCACCGAGGAGGGCGATAGAAATCGGCCAGAACAGGCGGACAAACGCCAAAGTAAAAAGCCCCAAATTGATTTAGGAATTCAGGGAAAGATTCTCCCAAGAATAGAGAGAAAATCGAGGAGTGCGAGGGAGAACCAGGCAAGCCGAAGCAGCCCAAAACGCCGACACAAGTAGGTGTCATGTCGAGCAGCGGCGTCGACGCACCATATAGAACCCGATAGCACAAGGCGGGGCGGGATGGAGCACTCGAAACACCTAGAAAGGCACCCAGACGGCGTCGAAGGACCCAATTGCAAACTGATTTAGGGAAGGGAGGCCCCAAATCAATAGCAAAAAGAATGGATTACAAGGTCCCTAAATAAAAACTTGAGATTGATATCGCTGTGGGAGAAACAAAACCCCAAAAGACTGAGGGCGCAGGGAGGCCGGACGGAGGAGGCCCAAAGCCGGAAGGAACTTCTCACCTCGAGGACCGATGTCGAGCGAAGGGATGAGCAGTGAAGCAAACTCACACCCCGAGGGTGCAGGTGAGGTGAATGCTCCCGGAGGAGGTTTGGGCTCCCGAATGAGGGGTTGAGTTGTTGCCTTGGTGGCTCCCGTGGAGGAGTTGTTTCCATGGTGGCTCTCGTGGAGGAGGAAGTCGCCACTTGGAAAGAGCTCTTGCAAAGGAAGAGTGTTTAGAAGAGAGCGTTTTTCACTCGCGCTTATGGAAATAAACTAAGTTGTGTAAAAAGGGTTATGTTATAGCTCTAGTTGGGGTGGCTCACTGGTGGGGAGTATGGGGGGGATGTTAAGAGGTTTCGAGTTCGATCCCTACCTCCGCTCATTTCCTTGGATTAAAATCCAAGGTTTGCCTTGCTTCTTTCCAGTTGGTCGAGCAGGTCGGCCTAAGCCGGTTTACCTGGTGCGTGGCTCTTGCCGGCTGAGTCACGTGCCCAGGGTTTGCTACCAAAGGTGGGTTCCTCGTCATAAAAAAAGGGTTCTGTTATTGATGCGATGATTTTTTTTTTCAAACGCACAACCTCTCCATCGTTCTGGAGAATTGGAGTCAACGAACTTCGCATACAACACAAAACTCAGTTGCTCCCCCATTCACCGATACATGTAGGTGTTTGTAGCCCGACAGCTTCCCCTCGACCACTAAAGCCACTGATAAATATAGGTGTTTAGAATATTAATATAATTTTTAATTTTTTTAAAGATAAATTTTATGTTAAATTAATTTTTGATGCATGCTTTGAAGTATAGAGTGATATAAAGGATCTTCATTGAAAAGAAATATGTTTAAAATAAAAAAAATCTATAGTATTATTTTAGAGTAAATGATATTGAATATACCAAAAAAATGTGAGACTAGCAAAATTAACCATCCCCCTGTAAAATTTGCAAAAGTAACCATTATGCTCCCAAATTTGCAAAAGTAATAAGTGCAGAGGAGAGAGGAGAGCATTAAATGCACGGAGTTAGCAGCTTTTCCCAAATGAGAGAGAGGGAGGACGGGGTGCCATTGAAGGTGGTTTCGTAATTATAAATAGTTCGTGATTAGTCGCATGCCAGTCAATACCGAATACGTGCCAGACAATCAATATTGCGTGCCGATCGAAAATAAACGTTAGTGGCATCTAGTTGACTGTCCCGATAGACGTTAAGATAATTGTTATACTCGGACATGGGTTTATCTGTTAGAGTCAAAAGAGTTGGCATGAGATATAATTATACTGCCACATAAATAGACGTTAGTGGCATGAATAACGTATTGACTATCACGTAAGTCCTATTTCTCTCTATGTCTAGAAAATAATCTCACTTTGAATTTTTTTTTCCATAAATATATATAAAGCGGGTGTATATAGATAGATAAAATTAAATTAAGTTCGAAAATAATTTTATTTTTTAATTTTAATAAATGAAAATTGTTGAAAATTAGTTTAAAATGGGTGAAATTTTTTTCCCTCCAACTCCCTTTCAAATGACCTGGTGCCTCTCTCTCTCCCCCCTCTGCACATTTCTATCATTTTTTTTTCGCGTCCATTAATTCCACCACAAAAGATTTGATGTGGGCACCCAAAAAAGCTTTGTACTTCCGTGCCCTGAAAACGGAAGGGTAAATGGACAATTAATTTATGTCTTCCGTGTTTGAAACACGGGAGTTCAAAAAATAAGTTGTACTTCCGTGTTTGAAAAACGAGAGTACAACCTTTAGTTGTACTTCCGTGTTTGAAAAACGAGAGTACAACCTTTAGTTTTGCCTTCCGTTTTTAAAAAACGGGAGTTATAAAACTGGGTTGTACTCTAGTATTTAAAAAACGGAAGTACAATTTTAATTACACCTCCCCTCTTTCAAACACGAGAGTACAACTATTTTATAACTCCCGTTTTCTAAATACGGGAGTACAATTTTTTAATGTATTTTGAAAAAACGAACGATTTTGATTTTAACTTTTAAAAAAAAAAAATTTGAAACACACATAACTTTAATAAATAAATTGTAACGGTTACCAAAACTCTTGCGCGTTTTGTTAATAAATTATATTTTAGTATATCATATAAGAGTAAGTACTCTTCTTTACATACTGTTTAATATTTTTTCACTAATTTATCCAATAAAGAGTAAATAACCAAATTTATTGCATAAGTTATGTTTTGATATCCTTTAATATAATGTTTTATAAATATTTAATCGTAAGAAGAAAATCAGAGGTGCTGATGTACCAGTAATAGTCCCGCGGGGTGGAAGCTAGGTCTAAAAAAAATAAATGTCCATTTTTGTTGTATGGTTGGGAAGCCGAAAGAAATGGTTATAAAAGCAATCCGACGAGTCCATTCTAACATCGATTTTCTATCCGACCAGTAATAATTATTCGCAAAAAAAGGCGAATAATCGAATCCAACAATGTTCATTCTATCAAACTGAAAACAATTCAAATAGCGTTGAAAATAATCAAATTTCACGAATTGAATCAATATTATCATTAAATTTCACGAATTGAAAACAATTGAAACTAGTACGATTCCCGCGCCATGGCGCATTTTTTATAAACTAAAATATTATATATATATATATATATATTATATAAAATATTAATAAATGTTATGATAAAAATAAAAATAAACTTTACAATTAATGTATGTTATAATTATTTCAGAATTTTTTTTAAAAAAATCTTATGTAAAGTATAATACATATATATAGATATTTTAAATTACTCAATAATAATAATATCAATATCATTATAACATTGTTTAAATGTGATGTGTCATAATCAATAGTTATATTCAATGTTTTGAATTAAGCCCAATAGTTAGTAAATAAATTTGATTAAGCCCAATAGTTATATTAGATTGAATTAAATATTTTGAATTAAGCCCAATAGTTAATAAAATTAAAGAAAAAGGATAATTAAAGTTAAGGAAGAAGAAGAAAAAAGGAGAATTAAAGAAAATCCAAGAAAAATGGCAAAAAAAAATAGTAAGACTCCTAAAATGCCTCTAAGATTGACACATCATCATAAACTTTTATAAATTAAGAGTTTATATAGATAGTTAATAAAATTAAAGAAAAAAGATAATTAAAGGAAGAAGAAGAAAAAAAAGGAGAATTAAAGAAAATCCAAGAAAAATGGCAAAAAAAAATAGTAAGACTCCTAAAATGCCTCTAAGATTGACACATCATCCTAAACTTTTCTAAATTAAGAGTTTATATAGAATATAGATAGTTAATAAAATTAAAGAAAAAAGATAATTAAAGGAAGAAGAAGAAAAAAGGATAATTAAAGAAAATCCAAGAAAAATGGCAAAAAAAAATAGTAAGACTCCTAAAATGCCTCTAAGATTGACACATCATCCTAAACTTTTCTAAATTAAGAGTTTATATAGATAGTTAATAAAATTAAAGAAAAAGGATAATTAAAGTTAAGGAAGAAGAAGAAAAAAGGAGAATTAAAGAAAATCCAAGAAAAATGGCAAAAAAAAATAGTAAGACTCCTAAAATGCCTCTAAGATTGACACATCATCATAAACTTTTATAAATTAAGAGTTTATATAGATAGTTAATAAAATTAAAGAAAAAAAGATAATTAAAGGAAGAAGAAGAAAAAAAAGGAGAATTAAAGAAAATCCAAGAAAAATGGCAAAAAAAAATAGTAAGACTCCTAAAATGCCTCTAAGATTGACACATCATCCTAAAACTTTTCTAAATTAAGAGTTTATATAGAATATAGATAGTTAATAAAATTAAAGAAAAAAGATAATTAAAGGAAGAAGAAGAAAAAAGGAGAATTAAAGAAAATCCAAGAAAAATGGCAAAAAAAAAATAGTAAGACTCCTAAAATGCCTCTAAGATTGACACATCATCCTAAACTTTTCTAAATTAAGAGTTTATATAGATGTTTAAATGTGATGTGTCATAATCAATAGTTATATTCAATGTTTTGAATTAAGCCCAATAGTTAGTAAATAAATTTGATTAAGCCCAATAGTTATATTAGATTGAATTAAATGTTTTGAATTAAGCCCAATAGTTAATAAAATTAAAGAAAAAAGATAATTAAAGGAAGAAGAAGAAAAAAGGAGTATTAAAGAAAATCCAAGAAAAATGGAAAAAAAAATAATAGTAAGACTCCTAAAATGCCTCTAAGATTGACACATCGTCATAAACTTTTCTAAATTAAGAGTTTATATGGATAGTTAGTAAATAAATTTGATTAAGCCCAATAGTTATATTAGATTGAATTAAATGTTTTGAATTAAGCCCAATAGTTAATAAAATTAAAGAAAAAAGATAATTAAAGGAAGAAGAAGAAAAAAGGAGAATTAAAGAAAATCCAAGAAAAATGGCAAAAAAAAAAAAAATAGTAAGACACCTTAAATTCCTCTAAGATTGACACATCATCATAAACTTTTCTAAATTAAGAGTTTATATAGATAGATAGTTAATAAAATTAAAGAAAAAAGATAATTAAAGGAAGAAGGAAAAAAAAAGGAGAATTAAATAAAATCCAAGAAAAATGGCAAAAAAAAAAATAGTAAGACTCCTAAAATGACTCTAAGATTGACACATCATCCTAAACTTTTCTAAATTAAGAGTTTATATAGATATAGATAGTTAATAAAATTAAAGAAAAAAGATAATTAAAGGAAGAAGAAGAAAAAAGGAGAATTAAAGAAAATCTAAGAAAAATGACAAAAAAAAAAATAGTACGACTCCTAAAATGCCTCTAAGATCACTACTAGAAATTTGTGATTTAACATCGGTTAATAGCCGATGTCTTTCAAAAAAAAACCGATGTCTATGTGGGTGTTCTTAAAAGTCAAAAGTTTTTCACATCGGCTAATGACCGATGTCTATAAAACTTATAACATCGTTTTTAAATATAAAACCGATATTTGTAATACTTTATAACATCAGTTATATTTTTTTTAACATTTTTTTGATAGACTTGGCTCTTGATAACCCTTGTTATTTTGTATTTTTAGGCCGATGAAGATGTGCATCATAACACAATTAAGCCAATGGACATCGATATTTTGAAATTAAACGATGTTTTAATATGAAATAGACATCACCTGTATAGAAATCCTACATAGGTATATTCATTTTCTCTCTATAATTTATAATATTATTTTCCCACTCAAAATTTGGCTATATGGAATATATACAAAACCAATGTTATTTGGATATATTGAAATCAGTTTTGGTTTTAAAACCGTTGTTTATATGTAGTAAAGACATCGTAAATTATTAATGAATCAGATGTGTTTTAGGTCATAAAAATGACGTTTTTTGTTCATAAAAGTGATGTGCTTGGCTTGTAAAACTGATGTTTTTTGTACGTAAAGCTGATGTGTATAGTTCGTAAAACTGATGTTTTTAGTACGTAAGACGATGTGTTTAGTTCGTACAAGCGATGTCTTTCGTTACAATAAATCGATGTCTTCTGCCCGTAAACCCGATGTGCTAGCTTATGAACCAAAGCAATTTGGTTCATAAACCCAATATCCTGTCTGTATATACACATAGACCAAACCACACCAGACCAACCGAAACATACACCATACCAACCGAAATATATTTACACATACACCAAACCGAAACATGTTTTCAGAACCTGTATATATACACATACACCAGACCAACCAAAGAGAACATGTTTTCATAAACAAAGGTCAAATGCCACACAATGCACTACATTTGGCTACTTAGTATTATCAACAAAATTGGCATGTTTGGGACACCAAGGTTAGAGGCTGCACATCCTAAAATAATTACAAAATCAACAAAATAGGATATTCAATCTTAGTGGCACCAATGTTAAAGGCTAGCTGGCCTGATCTAGTTAATATTTTTGTACGTGCTTCTAGCTAGGCAATTAGAAACCCAAAAAAAGCCTTGAATTCATGCAAAAAATAGGCAAACCTTCCCGAAGCTTGGTAGTTCCTTAACCTAGGCGCATTAGATCAACCTACAACAAGCTCTCGATAAATTCAGCAAGTTCAACCCGAACTTCATCAATCTCCCGTTGGCTATAGGATTTACGACTCCTTGCAATAGCCCACTGTTATCACAAATAAAGCATGTTGTTACGTGTCTATAGAGTAGTGCATGCACCATAATTGTAAGCAAAAAAGATCCAATGTGCACTTATTCAATCAATAATTGGTACATCACGTAATATCCAATATTTATACCTTGGTGGAGAATGAAATATTGTCATCATCTACGATCTCCTTCATAAAGCGCATCACGTAATACCCACACTCATGTCCACCCGGCTGCATAGGTGCACCATTGAGGTGTGTGACCTTTGGCATTTTCCCATCACCATTACTAGTCTCTTCATTGAATTGTTTAACAGCACTATATATATATATATATATCACATGCTGAAATTAAGTTTCATATGGATATAAAAGCTATCACTAATTTGTTAAACCATGAAAATCATATAAGCATGAATTCATTACCTCTGCACTGCCTTCTCCCAGCCCTTGTACACAGATGGTCTTTGCATGGAGTCAATTATGAAGATTTCTGACTCCCATATAACATTTAAGATCCAATGTTTCCTAAATATTTCAAACAAAATGCATGCATACAATCAATAGACAAGACCAAATGGACTTTTGACAATTTTCCAACAGAAAGTTTGTGGGGGATCATGTATATGCTGTCATGAGGGATCAAAAGTGTATATAGTTATAAAAAAGGATCACAACGCACCCGGGGTTATGAGGGATCATGAATATGCGGTCGTTCTTTCCTTCTTTTAGTCGTGTCACCAAGTAAGGAACAAAACTCGCTCTTGTGTATGTGGCTGTAGCCCCGGAGTCAACAAAAGCATACAAGCCTGTCTCATTTTTTGCAGCAACACATTCATAGAGATACCTGTTCATTTAAGGCAAACTTTCTTCAATTAGAGTGATCAAGTATGGAACTAAAATAGTAAATATATTAGAATAGAAAAACTTTACTTACGCCATGTAAGCATCCAACACTCCAGCTCCAATCCAACTCAGCTGTAACAGATCAAGCACATTCTCTCGTAACACAATAAGTCATTTAGGTACACCAAAAACATCCTCTTCCAGCTCGGTAGTTATAGACATACCAGTTTTAGCCATGGTGTCCTTAGCATGTTTGTATAAGAGCTGACATGACTTGGGGACATGTAGAGGTAACTCACTCTTACCAAATAATTTTTGCGCTTGCTTTGGCTTTTTCTTTGGTTTAGCCGAATTTTTTCTAATGACCCATTTTTCAGGCCAAGGCACATGACTACCAATGGCATCCTTAACCAACAAAATCTTGGCATTCGGTATAGGGAAAGGAAGTGATTGGTCACCTTGAACATCTCCAGCAATTGAGACTCGTACACACCCTTCTGGCCATGGGAGTCCATGGATACTATCTCTCATCCCTTCACCTTCTATGACAGTGCCAAAGGCAACAATGTTGGTGATGGTTTCCAATGCGAACTCACAAATGCCATTACCCTAAAATGAAACGAATTCATCATTCAAAATGGGTGGAGAACCAAATGTATATACAAATACCAAGTGAACATATCTATATGTCTAATTACCTGACCAGTGGGTGGAGAACCAAACAAAAGCTCATCCTCTGCATCAACATTCACATCAAGACCAGATTCGGCATGGTGTAGGGCATCATAGGTGCTGAAATTGTCGGATATAGGGGTAATGGGCGCTCTTGCATCTGCTAGCGGAGTTCCACCTTGGCTAGATGTCAAACGAGAAGAAAAGTCAGCAATCGCTTTATTGATTAACTCCTGCGTCTTTGCTTGGCTTTCAGCAAGCAATTTCTTTGTCTCGGTCAACTCCCGATCACGCTCTTTGTCACGAGCCAATAGTTCAGCCTTAGTGATTGAAACTCTTCTTTGATTTGGTAGGCCAAAGAAATTCTTTGGAGTTATGATGCCTGCCACACCCCTCACCCTACCCGAGTGCTCTTGAGTTCCCAATGCTTGGGTCAATATATCATTACCAGTTGCGAGGTCAATCTCCAGTTTGCCGCGCTCTTGCTTCTCCAACAAATCATCCTAGTATAAGTTTCAAATTTCAGTCATATGTGTAAAAGTAACGTTTTTCTTGGAAGATCTGACTTCTACGATGCCATATTACTCAAGAACAAAGCACAAAATAGAGCTGACACTTATGCACAACACAACTTCTACGATGCCATATTTCAGTCATATGAATGAAGTATAAGCTTCCGTATAATTGTTTCAAAGTATGTAAGTGATAACTTACAATCTTTTCTATTACTGGTTTCAGGATCTCATCCACGGCCCCATCTTTGGGTGTATGGGCTTTCTTCCAGACAAGAACACGGTCAATCTCATCGTCAGGGCCTAAGTGCTCATCCTCTCTCTAACCATAACAAAAAAAAACTATATAAGATATAAAACACCAGTAATGTAGAGCAATTAAGGGATAAGGGCAACTTCATTACCATTTTCTCTTCGACACCTATGTAACCAAATCTTGCAGTTCTGTGATGATACTTTCTCTTCTTAACTCTTTCCTTACTAAGCTTATGTGTCTCCTATAGTGAAAATGTCATGGAAGTGAGATTATATTCAATATGTCAAGTAGTATATATATTCCCCTATAGGGGTAACCCGTAGAATTAAAAACAAGAAACATACCAGCCACTCTTTTGTACACCTTGATTTGACAAATTCCCTCCAATTCTGTTTACCTACGAATGCGTACTTCTTTGGTGGATTTCTCAGCTTCTTCTTCTGTCCAGAGTATGGAAGCACCTCGTTTATCGTCAAATATGTTTTAAATTGCCGCCATTTAGCCCCAGCAGAAGACAAGACCAATCTGCGGCTTTCAGGGGCCACTTTGAATGTATCCTAATTAAATGAGAGGCACACAAATAATGTTCATGGATATTTTATAATGGGAATGGGTGATGGGAAGTGGAAATGAGGGAAAACGGGCATAAACAATACATGAAAGTACGTCTTTTATTATCTTTTATGTATATGTTTAAGGAACACATGGTTTTTGGTATACAATTTGATCAACTTTTATTCAAATAATTCAAAGTCAAGATGTTGTTTTTGCAAACACACACACACACACATACAAAAAGGTCAAAATGTTTATAAAGCCTAGAATTTTTAAGTGCAAGTAATGTAATAACCAGAGAAAATATCATTCGACACAACATATAAGAACATTTTATGGAGATTAAACACTAATAATTAAATGAGGCACACGAATTACCTGAATGTCTTTCCAAAGCTTCTCTTTTAGCTCCTTGTCAACCTTGGGCCAGTTGGCAATTGTGATTGGCACCATTTTCCGAGCAAGCATTCCAATGTATGATTGAAGGGTTGCCCGAGTTTTTCCACATGGGTTGCCTGATCAGTCGTACTCAACTTTGATTTTCTTATTTTTTGCCTTCCTCACAAGTACCTTGTACATCTGTGCAGAACCTCGTACCCCCCTTGGCTTACCCTTTTCAGTAGTTGCACTAGCTGAGGCAGGGTGATTGTCTCCATCAGTAGCAGCAACCGCCTCCTCAGCAGGTGAAACCGCCTCCTCAACAACTTCAACAGAATCCTCAGCAGGTTTTTTTGACACTTTCTTACTCTTGGGCTTCTCCTTTCGTTCACTTGCAACCTTACCCTTACCCTTAGACTTCTTGGAAACCATTGTTTAGTCAACTGCAAAGAAATAAAAACAGTAGAAGATAGCATAATGAGAACAGAATCACTTGTATATCACACTCCATCAACACATAATCACCTATGCCCCATATATTTTTTGTGTGCCAGAAAAGTGAGTAGTTCAAAACGTTGAAATCAAACAGTGCTTTTTTATTCCTACTTCATTTTTAATGGGACATCAATAGAATAGAATGTGGGGCAAAGCTGCAAAGGTAATATTTTGCTAAACGGAGATTGCTTTATGAGTAGTTTTTTGCACTTCTTTATTTAACGAGCCATGTAACTACCAAAGACTGTTTTTTTTCAATGTTTTCTGAAAGTAAAATGCGATGAATGTCATCTCGCTCCAACTATAGAAAATTAAGGAAACATTAGTTATTCGCTTAATCATACTCCAAGAATATCGCAGATAACACCAACTGGTTGCTCATAGTGTACTACAACTTCTCAATTGCTAGTTTACTACTTCAAATGGTTTTAAACTTCTTTCCAAGTGATCTCAGGCCTTATAAACAGTTCTCTGGTGTAGAGTTATATCAATCTATTTCAAAGTAGATATAGCAAGGGGCATGGAATATATGAAGATTACACTTTCAGGATCTGCTCTAGGACTTTCAGTTACGGAAGACAAGGCATGAGGTGCAAAGAAGCAATCAGAGGTACATGGCTTGTAAAGCAACAAATCTCAAAACATAAGGGTCAATCCTCCGTATTTCTAAAACTATATATTAGATATAAATATCATGCATAACAAGTAAATCACACATCCAGCAAGAAGAATAATAAGAGAAAATAAGATCACAAATAGGTAAATATTCTTACCAAGTTAAAGTTATTGCCAATTATTGAAAATAAGATCACAAAAATTTGGAGAAATATGTGGCATTAAAGTGTATATGTTGCATACTATGAATGGCTAAAACTTTTGGAGGGATAAAATTTAACCAAAAGATGAGATGTGGCGGTTTAGATTCTATTTTAGTATTCTATAATATAGTGTCAGTAATGGATTGAGATGCTTACAGGTACAGCTGTTTCATGTTGCGATTCAATAATTTGAACCCTACCAAATTTGCAAGTCACCATTAGCTTATATGATCAGATCATAACTGGATTTTATGCTTCTTCTTGAAGAACAAATTGTGACTCTATGAGCTTTTTACATCGTTAACAAATTATTTGACAAGAATCCATCTTTCCTTATGCTTATAGAAATGCACAGATAGTTTGGTCAGAGTTCTCAAGGACCTTGTGAAAAGTCAATATGCACCAGAATATGATGCTGCAGGAATTACATACCCTTTTCTAGATTATAACCAATATAAAGAAGAGAATTGTACTAGATTGGGGTATAGCAGCCATACCAGTAGTTCAAGAAGCAAATAAAACGACCCCGAGAGAAGCAGCTAGCAGCACAACTCCAAACCAAACCGCCCCATGACAATAACCTGCTTCAACACAGCCTTAAATAAGCATACCAAGGTGAAGAGGGAGGGGATGTAACAACAAGCAAAGAGCGGCCACAATCGAGAAGTAGTTAAGGCGGAATTCTTATAAGGCAGAATAAACCAATTCACAAAAGCCCTAAAGGGAAAATTCTGCTACATATATACCCTTAATAAACCACTTCACAAAAGCCCTAAATCGAAACCCTAAAGGCGGAATTCTTACCAATTCAAAAAAGCCCTAAATCAAAACCCTAAAGGCGGAATTCTTACCAATTCACAAAAGCCCCAAATCGAAACCCTAAAGGCGGAATTCTTATCAATTCACAAAAGCCCTAAATCGAAACCCTAAAGGTGGAATTCTTAACAATTAACAAAAGCCCTAAATCGAAACCCTTAAGGCGGAAGTCTTACCATTGACAGAGAAGTAGTGAAGGAGAACCCTCGATAGCCGGAGAAGAGAAGCAATGGCGACAGAGCCCTCGAGAGATGGGGCTTCACACTGTGGTTCGGCGGGCGGAGAGGCGAGGATGAAAGCAACAGCGACAGAGCTTTGGTTCGAGGAAAGGCGAGGCGAGGATGACAACAACAGGAGGAGAGGCGGAGAGGTGGAGAGAGGGAGAGTCGGGGAGGCTAACACGCCACTGCGACCCAACGAGGACGACACCACTGCGAGGAAAGCCGAGGACGAAAACGACCCAGCGAGGACGACACCACTGCGAGGAAAGCCGAGGATGACAACGACAGAGCCAGAGAGGCGAGGATGACAGCGACAAGCCGGAGAGGTTAGAGATGGCGCAACCAGAGTCACCCTCGAGTTCAAGAACGAGAATCGCCTAGAGCTACATGGAAGGTGACGAGAATCGCCCAGTCGGGATGTGAAGAGGAAAGAGAGTGGTGGTCTGGAATGGATGGTGAATTTTATGATCTTTATTTTTCCAAGTGTATAAACATTTTTTTGTTCTTTGGAAACAATTCATTCTTTTTTTTTCTAAGTGTTGGGATTTTGTTTTAAGAAAAACCACAAATTTCAAGGAAATTTTCTAAGTGTTAGAAAATTGGGATCTGCCCGCCTGAACTTAAAATGAGCGGGATTTTATAATGTTCAGATTTCAATCTCGCGCCTTACCTTTTTTTTTCCAAAACCCCACTTTTAACATCGGTCAAAAATTAAGGCGGTGTCTATTTTGTTTTTAACATCACAAAATAATAAACCGATGTTAAAAACCTTTTTTACATGGCAGGTTTTTCTGACCGATGTTAATGAACCGATGTTAAATAGCAGAATTCTAGTAGTGGATTGACACATCATCCTAAACTTTTCTAAATTAAGAGTTTATATAGATAGTTAGTAAATAAATTTGATTAAGCCCAATAGTTATATTAGATTGAATTAAATGTTTTGAATTAAGCCCAATAGTTAATAAAATTAAAGAAAAAATATAATTAAAGGAAGAAGAAGAAAAAAGGAGAATTAAAGAAAATCCAAGAAAAATGGCAAAAAAAAAAAATAGTAAGACTCCTAAAATGCCTCTAAGATTGACACATCATCCTAAACTTTTCTAAATTAAGAGTTTATATAGATAGTTAGTAAATAAATTTGATTAAGCCCAATAGTTATATTAGATTGAATTAAATGTTTTGAATTAAGCCCAATAGTTAATAAAATTAAAGAAAAAAGATAATTAAAGGAAGAAGAAGAAAAAAGGAGAATTAAAGAAAATCCAAGAAAAATGGCAAAAAAAAAAAAGTAGTAAGACCCCTAAAATGCCTCTAAGATTGACACATCATCCTAAACTTTTCTAAATTAAGAGTTTATATAGATAGTTAATAAAATTAAAGAAAAAAGATAATTAAAGGAAGAAGAAGAAAAAAGGAAAATTAAAGAAAATCCTAGAAAAATGGCAAAAAAAAATAGTAAGACTCATAAAATGCCTCTAAGATTGACACATCATCCTAAACTTTTCTAAATTAAGAGTTTATATAGATACCTGAATATTATTGTTTACTCCTTCGTTACCATTGGATGTGTGGTTTGACATTCTTCTACTCAATTCGGCGGAACTAGGGCAAATACCGGTTATGACTAGTATATTCGTCATATTAATAAGAAAATCATAACCTTTTTTGACCCGAAAAAATAATAATTTAAACTTACCCTTCCGTTTTCTAAATACGGAAGGCAAATAGCTATTTTGTACTTCCGTATTTAAAACACGGAAGGCAAACATCTATTTTGTACTTCCGTATTTAAAACACGGAAGGCATAAAACAGCTTTTGTCTCTCGTGTTTGAAAAACGGAAGGTATAAAGTTGATTTGACCTTCCGTTTTTCAAACACGGAAGTTGTGTATAATATTTTCCAAAAAATAAAAAAAAGAAATAATTATTACAGCATTACTTCCGTTTCTAAAACACGGAAGACTATTTTTTTTTTTGGGTGCCCCACCAGTTTTTTTGTGGTGCGGTTAACAACGCCCCTAAGTAAATAGGATAAGGATATATAATTAAAATCCTAAAAAAAATAGGTGAATCTTATAATCTAATTTAAAAATAGTTAAATCAGTTATATGTAGGAAAAATATTTCTGAATTTGGTTTCTGATATCCTTTGTCATACAGTATATGAAGTGAAATGGGATATGATATAAATTACAGTAGTTTCAAATATTAAATGCAGTTGATTGGTTAATTAATTAGTTACAGTAGTAATTAGAAAGAATATGATGATTTGATATGATGTGATTTTGTCCACATATCTATCTACTTGCAAAAATTAATTCCAAGCCTAGCTAGCTAGTGGTCGGAAAGCTATCCCACGTTCGAACTGGATGATAAGAAAGAATCGGTACATAAGATAATTTAAACTTTATACTCCTAACTCCCTATACTGTATTAGCTTTAAACTTTGAACATGGTTTAGGCGGTTAGGTTAGGGTTCAAACTTACCATATATAAACTTAAAGTCAAATCGAACCTAATATAATTAGAAAAAATTTGCAAAACAGGCACTTTATTTGGACATATTTGCAAAATAGACACGGGTTTGGACAATTTAGCAAAATAGACGCTATATATACTCTTTTTCGCTTGTACGGACATTATTTTCTGTTTGGCCAAAATCCGAAATATCTCTTCTTCCGAAATCTCTCTTTGCGCTCTTCATCCTTCGCCGGCGCCTTCGCCGCCTCGGTCTCACCTCCTTCGCCGCCTTTTCCGCTGTCCATCGTCTCACCGCGTCCCCCTCTCTATCCGCCTTCGCGCACCTTCATCCTCTGGTAAGTGGTTCTCGATCTCAAGCTCTAATCTCACCGACTCTCTCCTCTGGTAAGTACGTGCTCGCTCTTTTTCTCTCCTCATTCCTTCAATCTTCCTTTGCTCGAATTGTTGTTTGGCTTTGTTTTTTTTTGTGCTTCATTCATGTCCACGCTTTCTTTGTTACAGAGAGGAGAATTTGAATTGAATTTTGTGAATTATCGGTTTGGAAGCGAAATTAGGGTTTTGATGTGGTTTGATTAGGATTTTTATGAGTCAGATGATGCTCATTGGCACCTTGTGGTTGGTGGAGTGGTGGTGCGTTCTTCCATTCCTAAAACTCCAAACCTCATGCTGATGTCTTACGAGAAGGGTGGTGCTGCTGTCTTACGAGAAGCTGTTTACACAAGCTCTGAACAGGTAATGTTTCTTTGTTCTTAATTTCTTGAGTAAAATTGCTGGTGTATTGCTGAGCTTGAAATTGCTGGTGTGGTTATCTGTATTGCTGGGCTTGAAATGAAAATTGTTGGTGTATTGCTGAGCTTGAAATGAAAATTGATCACTTAGCAATGGAGCATGATTATATTCATAGAATATCCTTTTCTCAAGTAAATTTCTCTTCATATTGGCATGACTGTGTGATACCAATGCTCAACTGGTGATAGCATAATAGATCAATCATATATATTTGCTACTATTTTACGAGCTTTGTGAAAACCATCAGCAAGGGTTTGGGTTCATATTGTCTAGATTACACTTCTTTCTTTCCTCCTGCTTGTGTTCATTGAAATTTGCAATATTTAGAGCAAAACGTGCATTCAGGCTCCACCCTTTCCTACTATGAGGTTGTTATTGGTTGTGTTTTCGTTCAAATGCAATATTTAGACCAAAATCTTCTACTTAAGAGTACTTGACATTTGAGTTCTTAGGCTGTTTGTTTCTGATTATTGCAATTCCTGGAGTTTAAGGTCAAATTGGTGCTGTTTTGAGAGCTTTCGATCAAGTGGGACATGTTCTGCAGCTGTTGTGCGTCATTCATGTTGGTGTTTTCAGCAATCTATGCTTGCGAAGTGTACGGTGTAGCCACAACAACAATTGAGATGTACAAATTCTCTGTTGTTTCTTGCTAACATAAGGTGATGACTTATTTCCCTTTCATTACACACTTTGAGCTCTTGAGAAATTTGTACTGCTTACCTTATCTATTTTAATGAATTCAAGCACTCGAATAGGGGAAAAAGATCTTTGATGTTTGGGAGTATTGTTGACAGAGGTTTGGTGCTACTGCTAGGTGTGAGCTCTTGAGAAATTTGTATTGTCTACCTTATCTAAGATGAAGAAGAGGCATAGGAGGCGGAGTAAGATCACAGATCCTGCATGTTTGGTGGGTATCCACTTCCAGCTGCTGATTTCTTCTACTGATCTCCATTTCCCCCATTGTTGTTGATGTTGAAGCTCTCCATCTTCCCTCCTCTGTCTTCCCTGCAAGACATGAATCTGAAAATTTCCCATCTTTTTTTGAGGAATTTGGGGAAATGCTTTCTCGATTTTGCTTCAGGCTTTGATTTGCTTTTTGGGCTGGGTTATGTTTTTATTGCCTAGTTGTTTGATAATTCATGAGAGAGGAGAGGACAAGGCCTTGCACTTTTTATACTGTATGTAAATAAATGAAGTTGTTAACTTGTTATTTTGGTTGGTTAGATTCACAAAGATGTAAGTTGTTAAAAAATTGTTAATTTCTATGCATTTTCTTTTCCCTTAATATGTTTTTTCTTAATATCTTGAGAACTGTATGAAAACATGTGCATTTAACAAGATCTCAAGTGGTCCCTTGCTCCCCAAATAAGGCCTAATCACAGTGATTCACTTAGTTGTATAATCTAGTGTTTATGAGTACTTCATTAGGGTCTGATCATAAGTATATGAGTAATTGAGCTTGGTGTATGCAAGCTGTTTAAGTTCTAAATAGCACAGTCAAATAAAAATTGCACTTTTCCCCCCGGTGTCAGCACTTTTTGAAAGAGCTGGTGTAAGACTGGTTCAGCCCTTGTACTTCAGTAGCTGTTTTCGGGACATAGCCAGTGACATAGCCTGTGAAGGAAAAGTGAGATTGGTTTTCTTTTATCTCAGTATGAAATGGTTTATGAATAGCTGCACTTTGATCATATCCATTCCTCTTACCTGGGTTTGCCTTTGCTCGGGTTGAAGGTTGCTCACGGACAGCTTATTTGTTAAATTGTTATGAGTGCAAATAATTTGGATACAGCCACAGGAGGATCTAACTTGGTTAAATTCATTTAAATCTTAACATTATATTATATAGAAAGATAAAAGGAAGGCTAAACATATAGTGTATATATATATATATATATTTATATATATATATATATATCCCATTAATTTGGAACTGTTAATAAATGAACAGGTTTGCTATTCACACGGTGATTATCTCGCATGATGCACGGAAAGTATCCGCAACCGCGCATCACGGGAGCGCAGAATTGGTGATTGCGAATGCCGAGCGCGCTGATGTGATCCTCCTTCTCTCCCACTGTCAGAAGCGCGGACGCGCACTACGCGGAGGGCTACGCACCATTTCACCGACCTTGTTTGTACCTCCCTTTCACCGTGTCTGTTCCTCTTTTTCACTCCGTTTCCGTTGTGCGCTCCAAACAAATCTTGCTGGTCTGATGGACGGCGCCGCCGACAACCCCGATTCGCATCCCTACACCACCGAATCTTGCTGGTCAGTGGCGGCCGGTGTCGTCTCGCCCCCCAACGACGACTCTTGCTAGCGAACGAACGATGTGCATGGCTGGAGGGCCAGGGGAGTAATGGCTCCAAATCTTGCTGGTATGTGCAATTGAAAAAAGGGAGAGGATTTTGAGTTATGGAGTACTCTGTATTATACAGGGGAAACAAGTCAAACAACATTGCAAAGTTCAACCCAGCAAGTTTGTTTATTTTTTTTGGTGGGAAACCCATCAAGTTTATTATACTGGGAAGATATGAGTTTAAATTAAATTGCAAGGGAGAGACTATCAAAAAGCCTTTGAGTTCAACGAGATGCTTTAAAACTCACATCTGGGAAAAGTTCAACCCTGTATAATACAGAGTACCATAAAGCTGTCATCCCTGTCTCATTTTTTCAGAAAAAAAAAAAAGAAAGGCAGTTGCGCAGTGTGGATTCGCATTCAACCGCGTATCCGCAATACGCAATCGCAACCGTGTAATAGACGATTAATTACTGTAATTCTCTAATTCTCTAATTACTGTAATTATTTAATAATATAAATATATATGCGTACTCGCAGTCCGCATATGCGGATTTTTGTAAATAAAAAATAAAAAATTCGCAACCGCGTATTACGAGTGCGCGGAACGTACAGTGTAAACGGCGAAAAAATCACCGTGTAAATAGTAAGCCCCTTTTTTTATTAGGGCTAAGAAGGGGGCATTCGACCTCAATTCCTTAGGAAACTTAAGGAGGCGCTGGAGAATCCGACTTCAAACAATTGAAAGAACGGGGTACGCGCTCCTCAATTCGGCTTAAAGAGGTTAGCTTAATTTTTTTCTTCGCCATTGTGTCTTTGCTTTGTGCGTTTGGGTTGAACATTGGCTGATTTGGGAATTGCTTGCTACAGCTTCTGACTGATTTTTTTTATATCACCAGTTACTGATTTTTAAAATCCCAATTCATGCTTGTATGTATTTTTCATGCCCAGATTTTTGGTTTGGGGATTGTGTGATAGTTTAGGCAAAAGCATCTTTTTTTTTAGAAAGAACACGGAAACTTTTATTGTCTGGCCTCTGTTAGGTTTTCCAAAGGGCCACTGTTGCCTTCCTTCATTTGCTTAAGCCTGATTTTAGCAAAAAATTTGCCATAGTTTCGCCATGGTTTGGGCGATTTTGAGATTCCAAAACCCATACCATATGCTTAAAACAAATATAACTTTACAAAGCTATATCGTTTTGCATAGGGGGATCTTGGAACCATGAAAACTACCTTGAATCTTCTTCTTTCTGTAGCAGGAACAAGGGTTGCTGATGTTGTTTTTTGTTTGTGTCTGCTGATTGCAGGTTTCTCCAGGAGTAGGAAAATCCAGGAGAATGAAGAAGCTCGGCAGAAGAGGGAGTTAGGAAAATCCAACGAACCCCCCCCCCCCCCCCCCCCCCCAAATTTACTTTGTAGCCTTTTATAGGAGAGATGGGAGGAGTTAATTAAAAATAAAAAACCCCTTTTCATCCCACGTACTGGCAGTTTCATGCAGTTTCATTTTGTTTTGTTAACTGCAATGTAATGCAGTTACAACTGCTAGTTGATGGGCTAATTGGGCCCTTTTACATGTTTTAAGCCTGTAGCCGAAGCCCATTCACAAAGTCTAGTTTTGGCTTTTACAAAATTTAATAAAATCATCACAACTCTCAATTTATAAAGAATATGATGGTTTTGCTTTTGAATTCATGACTCCATTTAATTCCCCAAAATTTACCCTCCAACATGAAGAGTTTGGAAATACTCGATTTCCCCGGATTATTAGCACCACATTGCCAAAAATTGCCCACCTTTAGCCTTTTACCAATCTACTCCTTATTGAGCTTAAATTAAAGTCCTCTTGATTATTAATGCTTTGTCACTTATGAATATTTTGCATAACCCTTCTTTTGTGAGTAGATGTTGCTTTTTATTTCGCACATGCATGGATTTGTGACACTAGTACCTTTTCGAGGATGGTAATTAATTGTGGGGACATGTGAGAATGAATCTAATATGTTGAGAGTTTTGAATTATTCTCCTGAATGACAATTAAAAGTATTGCTTGAGGACAAGCAAGCTTAAGTATAGGGTGTTTGTTGTGAGCCTAATTCGCCATGTTTTACATCTACTTTTATTTCGATTTCTACATGCATTTCATGCATTTGGGTTAAAATAATATAAAATATGTGTAGTATATGTTTATTTGCAATATATTGAGGTCTACACAAGTTTTTGTTATATTTCGCAGAAATCGGACGCACTTTGGAGCTTAAAGGAAACCCATGAAGAAGCTAAGGATGGTGCAGCTAGAGAAAATGCCATTTTTCGGTATTCATCATTCTGAATCAAGCTTTGATTTTTTTCATGAGAGTTGTAGCCCTCAAAAAGAGCTTTCCAACGCATGGTCATATGTGTCAATCCGATGAACGAGGACTCGGGACAGTGCGTTTTAAGAACAGAGTAGAAAGCTGAGAGATTTACTCGATATCGAGGAAATTTAGTCGATATCGAGGAAGCCCAAATCGAGCTGGAGTCCTAGAAATCGACAAGGATGATGCTGAGCCAAGAACATTGAAGTCGATATCGAGAAAATCTACTCGATATCGAGTACAAATCAAGTCGACAAGCATCCTGGGAGCCGAGATCGACGAAGAAGCTGAAGACGGAGAAAAGTTGGTCGATATTGAGGAAATCTACTCGATATCGAGTAAAAATCAAGTCGACTTTGCTCATGGAGGCCGGAATCGAGTTGCTGAGTAGAAGACGAGAAATTGCTAGTCGATATCGAGCAATCCTAATCGATATCGAGTTGACCCAGGCGGCGAATTCCGAGTTATACGACTTCTTGTTAAGGTTCTATCCCGAATCCGATGGAGATATTTTCAAGATCAAATTCTATCAAGTGCTATCAAGAAGGGAAGATATTTTATCCACAAAGAAGTTGAAGCATTCAAATATAGGAAATAAGGAACAAGATTCAGAAACTCACAATCAATCCAAATAAAGCTTCAAATTGTAATTAGAACGAAGAGAGTTTAGTCGCCCATGGCGAACATCGCTCTCTCTCTCATTGTCTGATGGTTCGAAGAATAGAATGAAAGGTAATGAAAAATAACATAAAAGTGGCCTAATAAAACATCCAAGTCGGCCTCAAAACAACATAATAGAAAACTAGGGTTTTTTCCAAAACGCGCTGGCGGAAGCTGCGGCGGGCGCAACAAATTATGCGGCGGGCGCAACATGAATACCGCCCCTGGCGACGGGCGCAGCAAATTATGCGGCGGCCGCTGCATTGGGTTTTCCCGAAAATTCCGTCTCGAATTAGCTCTTGACGTCAACATGAAAGTTGTAGCTCTCTGAAAGAGCTTTCCAACGCATGGTCATAATAGTCGATCGGACAACCGAGGCCTCCAGAAAGTGCAAAACAAGTTCAGCATGTCTGGCGACAACTTCTGCAGACACTACAAAATATCTGACCTAGTGTAACGGCCCAAATAAGTTACCTTAGGCTTCAAAAGGGTTACTATATGTCTATGGTAACACATGTCGCACCGCTACAGTAGAGGCCGTTGGCATAGGTCTATGGTAACGGTTTGTTATTCTATGGTAACAGTTATAGAAAAATGGGAACATCTGTTACCATTGGTTAAACAACCGTTAGCTTAGATACAAATGTTAGTATAGACTTATTACCGTTAGCTTAGATACAAATGTTAGTATAGACTTATTACCGTTAGCTTAGATACAAATGTTAGTATAGACTTATCACCGTTAGCTTAGGAGTAACCATTACAATGCATACACAACTGTTACCTTAAATATACAACCATCCCTATAGATTTATCCATTACCACAAGCATATATATATAGAGAGATCTTTTTCAATGTCTTGCATAATTCATTGATTAAACATATATATCCAAAAGCTGTACAAGTAGTTTGTAACCAAAAAATTGGTAATCCCTACAATGTTCCTTCTCCATTTGTAACTAAAAGACAACACAATGAAGATCACAATGGTGCAGTACAGACCATATTGTTCTCGATCATAAGCAGAGGCAAAATGGTTGTCCAATCCCAATTTCATTCCCACTAATTAGAAAGCCACTGTTTCATCCCCATAGTTAAGTACTAAATCTAACCCTCTTCATGCTAGATGAGGCGATAGCTGGTAGGTAAAGCTCATCTTTTGGGTTTCTCAAAAGGTGCAAAATGATATATGTGCCACACAATGCACTAGTTTGTAACCAAATGTAAGTATATATACCCACAAAAAATTGATAAATTACCCAATTACATGATGCATCTAGAGAATATACTTGTATCCATTTCGATCATTGATTAGCATAGATCATCTTCAATCTCTTCATCCTGCATTTAATGATATTTCAACATTAGATTTGGATAATAATTTTGTCATCAGTCCAAACCACATTTGAATCAAATGCACATATTGAAACCAAAGTAGGATAAACAACACCAATGAACTAGCAACACAAAAATCAAGTAGCATAGCACAAGCAAAGTGGGCTCCTATTTATTATTAGACAATGAATGTAGAGGCAATAAATCAAACATTACCTTGAAATCTGGAATGGCCAAGTTTTAGATTGAATTACCGAAAATGAAATAATAATAAGAGAGTTTTAGAAACATGAATTCCATGAGCTTAATGCACATCAATAATCTTACCAGGAAAGAAACTCTTAACTTATCAAAAGACCAAGGCATTAAGTAAAACAAATAAACTAATGTCATACCTGTGGTGATAGATTAGTTTCATCATCACCACGCAAAGTATGCTCTCCATGTAGTTGGTCTTCATTTTCTGATGGATGCTTGAAATCTGGAATGACCAAGTTCATATGAGGATTGGCTACTTGTAATTGAGACAGAATTTGTGTTGCCAAAATTGGAGCTACTTCTTGTGTCCATTCATCTTTCAGATTTTGGAAGAACACTTGATCAAGTATGTAGCCTCCCTTTTTCTCCTTTCCCCTCAAAGTAGATGTTGTGACCCCTCGTCCTTGAAGGAATACACGCCCATTACGCTTCTTAGTGATCACTTCATGATAAGGGTCTACATTGTCACCTCTTTCTCCTTTCTCAATTTCAACCTCCATAGCATCCAAGTTTTCCTATATACAAAAAAAAATATTAGAAAAATTGACACTCAAATCAGAACAATCTGAGTGAAGAGATAACCTTCCCATAATTAACTTACAATGTTTTCCTTTGTCTTGCTACCATCTGTTTTATATGCACGTGTGGGATCTCTTTTCCTAGATTGTTTATAGACCATTGACTCGGATGGAGGTTGATTGTTTGTATCCTTTTGCTCCTAAAGAAAATAAAGAAAACCTATAAACATATATACTGGATAAATAATTACAGTAATTCTAGCAAGTTGTAAATAATTCCAGTCTATTACCAATAGTGCAACATATAAAGAAAATCTATAAATAATTACAATAAGTTATACATAATTACAGCAGGTTATAAAAAAACCTATAAATATAAAGAAAACCAATAATTACAGTAAGTTACCAACTCATAGCGTAACATTGCAAGTGAACGAGGACCCATTGTGTGCACATCTTCATACTTTTGGCGGTTGGATGCATTAACACGAGAAATTTCCTACATCATGCAGTAATGAGTACCATAATCGGACGCTTAGTCCATTAAAAATAAGACATGACCCAAGTAACATAAGGTTGATTAATCCATGCATAAATGACATGAAAAAAAATACCTTCCCTACTATACTATCCCAATAATCCAAGAGTTCTCTAAACTGATTTTCAGGAACCGTATCTGGGCGATTATCCCACCTCTCTTTATCGGTTTCATATGCACTATAGTGCAATCTCTTCAGCCTTGATTTGTAAGCACGCCAATCCGCATTCACAGTACTCAACACCCACTTTTTCCCTTCTTCTGGAATGATGTATCTCTCCTTCAAACATAATCACATGTATCAAACTTGCTAGCAATAATCCAGAAATGTAAAGATATATAGTGAACATGTACCTTGACATAACTCCAAATATTCTCTTTTGTAGGCATAAACTTCCAATCAAGGACATTTAAGGGTACAAGCTCATGATCTTTTGCTACGGTTCCTAAGAATTGACCAAGTTCACTAGAACATCCAATAGGTTGCCCTTTCGAATTTAGGACAATTACTGGACGCTTGTCAAGGGAACGTCGATGAACCTTTGCCATAAGTGTGGGTCCACGAACCTTCTTTTTTTCAATGGAAACTATAATTAAAAAGTTAAATAATGACTCAATAAAATCAAAAACTTCATTGATATAATTTGATAAGTAAATGAAAAAATATCTAAGTCTGATGAATAACTAGTATAATAATGAAAAAAGTGTAAGAGAAATACTTACCGGTCGGTGTACTATCTTGGCCAACATTTTCTGAGCAATGTGTTACCATTTCATTTTGGTTGTGTGTTGTATCATGGGTTGGTATATCATGACCAGTTGACAAACTTTCCCCAGTTTCATCTTCTTCAATTGTAGCTCTAGGCAATTCAGCATTTGGAGGATGTCCTTGTTGCCCTTCTTTTTGCTTTTGTCGCATTTTAGAATACCTTCCAATAGAACCAGGAGCAAAATATTGTTGTTGAGGCAACCTTTTCTTTTTAGAAATCTGTTCTTGCTCCATAGTCTTGCTCACCACGAGAGGTTGTTTTGGCCTTGATGGTTGGTGTTGGCTGTTACAATCAGAAGTTTGCCCTTGGTATTGATGTTTGGGTGGGTATTGCGTACTTGTTTGCTTCTCAGATAATGATTGTTGTGGTGGGTTGTGTTGGGTGTTTTGGTGCTCTTTTTGAATTGCTTGCTGCTCTTCATGTTGGAGTTGCTGAAGCTTTCTGGATCTCATTTTTGCCAAATCAGCCATTGGGACTCTTTGATATAATGACAGCTTTTCACCTTGTTTGATTGGATTGTTTCCCTTTGTTGAAACCTATATCAAAATGTAAACTTTGTATGACTATAGGACATGAACATCATAATAGTTATTTCAAAATGTAAATTTTGTGTGATTAATAAACCTGAACATCTTAATAGTATTTATTTTAAAAAAAACTATATGGACATTAAAATACCTTTCCTCCCCCATATTTGACATTGTGCACATGATCATCTTCTTGATTCCCTTCCTCTTCATTAGGATCATACTCTCTATCTTCTTGTAAATTGTTCTCATGATCCAAATCTTCTAAATAATGTACTGTTTTTGCTGTAGATTTGGACTGAGAAACCAGAATTTTTTTTGCTAAAGTACCCACACCTAAAGCTTCCATCCTTGATGCATTACATTTGAGATTATCTAGCCTTTTCTTTTCGTACTCTGACAATTCTCCAACCCTTCCAGCTTGAGACTTGGTATTCTTTCCCATTTGTCAACCTAAGAAATTAAACAAAAAGATTCATGAACATCTTTACTATCATACAGGGTGAAGTCATCCCAAGTATGAATTTAACAACCAATTGATTCACATGTTGAAAAGTAAAATGAAATAGGTAGATAAAAAAAACATACAAATTAATAGTGTAAATCTTAAATGAAAGATAAATTATTGTGAGATATATTTACCCATGGCATCCAAAAGATCCCTTGGATCATTTTTGACAACAAAATACCATCATGACTTTTGTAGCCTGCAATTTTTCTTTCCTTCACTTGGACACATCGTGCAATATTTGAATCACAACTTTGAGGCAATTTGGCACATTTAATGACATGACAAAATGTGCGCTTTTCGGCTGCTGTCATTGTAAACCTTGCATTTGCAATTTCAAACCTACCATCTGCACGTTCCCTCGGGTGAAGATCATGTATCATATCCATATCTTTCAAATCCATGCGTGCATTAAGATGATCTTTTGTCTTTCCTGGCATGTCTAACAAAGTCCCAAGCACATTGTCACACACATTTTTCTCAATATGCATCACATCTAAATAATGACCGCAAGAAACAAACTTCCAATAAGGCAAATCAAAGAATATTGACCTTTTTCTCCACGGATTACCCTCATTTAACTCCTTTTTCTTTTTTTTATTGGCTTCTGTCTTCCCAAAAACATTTTCATAATCAGCCAACAACTCTAAAATTTCAACCCCTGACAAGCGAATCGGTGCACTTCGTTCTTCACTCTTTCCATGAAACTGTCTTTTATTGTACCTCCAAGGATGATTCATATCCAAAAACCTACGATGATCCATGTAACAAGTCTTCTTGCTGTAAGTTAAGTACCTTGATGATGTTTCATAATGACAACATGGGCATGCATTTTTCCCTTTTGTGCTCCAGCCCGACAGCATTGAATAAGCTGGAAAGTCACTTATAGTGAATAATAATGTTGTATGCATCTTAAACGTTTGTTTTCTTGAAGCATCATAAGTTTCCAACCCAATCTCCCATAATTCTTTAAGCTCCTTTATCAAAGGTTGTAGGTAGATATCAATATCATTTCCAGGGGATTGGGGGCCAGGAATAAGTAAAGCAAGCATAAAAAACTCTGGTTTCATGCACATCCATGGAGGCAAGTTATAATTAATCAAAATAACAGGCCATGTACTGTGGGAAATGCTCATTGTGTTATAAGGATTAAACCCGTCAGTAGCTAGCCCTAACCTGATGTTACGAGGTTCTGCAGAAAACTCAGGAAAGGTCAGGTCAAAGTCATTCCAAGACTTTCCGTCAGCGGGATGTCTTAAGAGATTATCTTCTGGTCGGTCAGTTGCATGCCATGTCATATTACTTGCAGTCTCAGAACACAAGAACAATCTCTGTAGCCTTTTCTTCACAGGAAAGTACCTTAAAATCTTCAGTGGAATCCGTCGAGGTTTTCCAGGTTTCTCATCCCTCTCATCTGATTTCCACCGAGGAGATTTGCAAACATGACAATGTGTTGCGTCTATGTTATTCTCCCAATATAACATACAATCATTGGGACATGCATCGATCTTCTGGTAAGTTAACCCCAGTGCCTTTATGACATTCTTTGCTTCATTAAAAGAGGCAGGCAACTTTGCATCAGGTTCCATAGCTCTCAAAAGCTTCAGCAAATCATCAAATGCAAAATTACTTAACTTGTGGTCACATTTAAAAAGGAACAATCGGATGGTGAAGGAAAGCTTGGAAAAGTTCTTGCACCCTGGGTATAATTCCTCCTGGCCCTCTTCCATCAACTTATAAAATGTCTTCGTTTCTTCATTTGGAGTATCTCTAAAAGTAGCATGCAATAATCCATCCATATCATCATTTTCATGTACTCGTTCTGCTTCATTAGACACCACTTCAACATTTAAACATGACTTCTCTAGCCGCGGAATAAAACCATTTGAAATCACATGATCTTTCACAACACTTTTGTCACCAAACCAAAATCGGTAGCAACACTTTCCACACGGGCAAGATATTTGATCTCCTTGGGATCTAGTTGCAAATGCGTCTTCAAGGTATTCATCCAACCCAATTTCGTATTCATCTCTCCATCGAGGAAACTCATACCAGAAACCCATCTTCTAGACGAGGATTGAGTAACCAACCTACTTAGCCTAATAACTTTTAATATGAACTGTAGCCAAATACCAAATGCATAAATGAAAATGGTAATGAACTGATAATGAATATGGTCAACAATCACCTAGTCATCTCATATTGAAGAGTCATCTTATTATCGAAATTGATGTAGAAGATTAAAAAAAATTACAAACACTTAAAAAAGCTTTAATTGCTTGAAAGAAAGCCAAACATACAAGATACATTAGAAGAAGAAAAAATTCAAAGCAATCAATTTCATATAAAGTTTGAACAAGAGGAAGCATTGTGCGATATTAATTGATGCATTAAGATTAAAGTGATATATCTAGATTAAAGTCTTAGTTTTGAAAGTCTTAATCACCGTGAAAAATTTAACCAACTAATATCTACAAAGACATACAAATAAAAATAAACAAATGATTTCTATTACACACTTATAGTAGAATTAAGCCAAGACAAGTAAAAGACAAGCTGGTATCTAGGAAACCTTTGATATGGGTTACAAGTTTCCAAGTCCTTTCCCTTAAATGGCTAGCTAGTGTTGATGAGTCAATATCTAGTTTATGTTAACTTGGCCTAAGCAAAGATAACCCACCATGTTATTTTTTATACATTCTGCAGCTGCTGAATAACACACTCCCTCCTTTCCAAACTGAAAACTTTTAAGTAAAATTAAATATCAAACCACATATCCATTTAGAACCACCTTCCCACTATTCAAATTGGCTTTCCAAATGGATTTTCTCTTCTAACCGGGGGTAGAGAAAAACAATGTATGTCTATGATACATGTGACTCTACCGTGTGAATATAATACACGTCTCTTCTAACCACACCCTCCCACTTACACCGTTATCAAGTTAGCATGCATTTTCCAAAGGTTCAAAACTCTACTGTGTGAATATAATACACATGACTCCATGCCATGTAATCACTTGGTTTAGTAATAAAATAAGCCATGGAACATATTCACTAGAATTGAAGATGTATAGTAAAAACTCACCAATTGGGCAGGCAGTACCTTGTGCAAGTGCAAACTCAAAGATTCAGTAGGCAGATATTTGTGCAAAAATAAGGGTTTTCTGGGGAAAAAACAAAATAGATATGGGCAAAGATTAGACAAAACTAAAAACTGCTGTAAATTTATTCAAACATCTCAGAAATTTCCCAAAAGACATGAAAACCATACCTAGCGAGAATGGGAGAGAGAAGAGTGCAGGTGCAGCCGGAGGAGTGAAGAGGACAAGGGTTTGTTTTCGGAGGTATAGCCAACGATTATGCAATACCAAAGCTTCAAAAGATAAGAAAAAGATAAGTTAGTATCCAGAAAACCTTTGATATGGGCTACAAGTTTCCAAATCATTGCATTTAAATTGTTTACTTTTACTACAAAAAAATTCTACTGATTTTATAATAGATAAGCAAAGTCCACCCACCATTTTAATCTTTATATTCAAAATACTATTTTCAATCCTGCAATTCCATTTTGAGTTTTTCCATTGATTTTTACTGTAAATGTAAAGTGCCAACTTTCTACAGCTTCTCAACACCTTCATCCCAAGCGCCCTCCTTTTGACATTGAAACTTTTCAAGTATAAATTAAATATCAAATCAAAAATTCATTTAGAACCACACCTTCCAGCTATTCAAGTTGGCTTTCGGAAGGGATTTTCTTACTAAATTACTAAATTGATTACCAACTCCCCACTCATATAGATATCCAAAGTACCATGCATTTTTATAATTTCCAAAACTCTGTTATTGAATATAATGCAATAGCATGCAATTCCATTTACAAAAAGGAAGGGTTTTCTGAATGAAAAAAAAAGATACCTAGCAAAAATTAGGCAAAACTAAAAATTATTGTAAATTAACCCAAACATCCCAGAAATTGCCCCCAAAAAAATAGAAGCGGTCATACCTAGTACGGCTGAGAGAGAAGTGCACAGACTGAGGAGTGAAGACACAAGCTGAGGAGTGAAGAGTAGGTGCAAATCCAAAGCTTCGCATAAAGTAGCCGCTTCCTTCTCAAGAGCAAAACTGAGTACCTTCGGCGGCGATTGTGGAAAATCAAGTCGTTCGGCAGAATCAACGACTTCTTTGGCAACCCAAGGACTCAAATTAGCTAGAGGAGTGAAGAGACTAGTGAGAGATGAAGGGCAATTTGATGTAAATCAAGTGTACATCGTGCGCTAGGGCTTGGATGTTCATGGTGTTCACATCAATTTTGCCTAATTGAGAGAGGACGAATCTGATTTTTTTTTGAGAGAGAATGCATGAATTTGATTTGGCGAAAAGGAAAGTACGCAATTAGGCTAGGGTTTCTTTATTTTTATTTTTATGAATTTGACCCATTTCGCGCCTCTTATTTTATTTTTCCGCCAAAATTTTCACTTTTGAGCAACCGTTACCATAGAAGATAAAAGGTGTTAGAATAGAACATGTCTCACCTCTTTTACGCGCCATTTTATGCTAAAATATTCACTTTTCAGCAACTGTTACCATAGAAGATAAAAGTTGTTAGCATAGATGATCATTGTTACATCAAACCGTTACTATAGGTCAATTTATTATGACTATTACCATAGCCTATCTATTGTAACAGATGTAAAAAATCGTTGCAAATTTGATGTTACACTAGGTCAGATATTTAGTAGTGAGACTTGTTCTTCGTTTAGGTTCGCTTCTTCTTCTCAGGACCTCTTGAGATCTTCATATAAGCTTCTTCGATCAACTAGACATTCTCATCCAATGCGTTATCAACCTATGTCTCCTCCTCGGATCCACGATTACCTGGAATAATCAATAAAAACATGTAGATTCCGACTCCAACCGCACAGAGAACAAATATGCAAATTATACTTAAACCATGCATGATATGCATCATAACTAAGCTAAATGCAACCTATTATAACTCTCTAAATGCATGCTATCAAACTCCCCCACACTTAAGCTTTTGCTTGTCCTCAAGCAATCAAAAACAAATATAGAATTGATCATCCCACAAATAAGATCTTCATCCTATAGTTTTAGAAAAGCAACATCAAGCAATAGGAGCCATGAATAAGAGAACAAATATCCTAGCAAATATATGAGCGATCCAATAGTAAAAGCAAATTTAGTCCAACCTCACCGGGATGATGTGTTTCACTCAAGCTCTCATGTGTTTAGGCTTTAAAGTTCAACTCTCAACTCAATCCAAAATGCTCTATACACCGTGAAAGTTATCACTTGCAAACAACATCATGAGGACTTTTATAGGGTTGTAATGGGGCTTTGGTAGGAACATAAGGCATGAGAAATATTTAGGCTTGTGGTGCTAAAAATCCGGGAAAAAGGAACAACAACCAACTAGAACAACACCAAAACTTCCATACTTCACAAACCATTCCAATAACATAAACTCCAATACACATCAATAAGCACTCTTCGATTTCAATAGCCATACAACTTATGCAATTTTTCCATTTGAATGATGACTTTCTTTTCTTTTCTTTTATGCTTACTTTTGCCCCTAGGTGAATTTTATCCTCCCTAGATCCAAGCTTACTAGACTTTTACTCCTAAGTGAATTTTATCCTCCTTAGGCCCCTAGTAATAAGTCATCTCTATTATCCAAGAAGGGTTACCTTATTTTGGCTATGCCTCTCGCAATGCACAACCATACATACATCATCTCCACTCAAAGCAACTCCAACATAAAGATTTTTCACCAATTCTCCTCCTAATTCCCGGATAGTGTCAGGTTAATCATTGGCTATGATATATTTTTGTGGAGCTATCAAAAAGAATAGGCTTTAAGGCTCAGATGGCTTCAAGCAGAGGATAATGCAAAGGGTAGATAAGGTATAATATGGCTAAAGAAAACATGCCTCAATCATTTGAAATTCACAAGCAACAAACATGTGCAATACGATATTGAAATAAGAAGCATATGGAGAGTATAATCACACAATAAAAGCAAAAGGGAATAAGATATAAAGTCCCTATAAAGCCAAAACAAACTCACAAGGGTTATGTTTTTTTTAGATTTCAATTAAACCTCAACTATGAATCATACTTGCTCAATTATATTCTCAAATCATGCTCCAAAAATCATTTTCAAGCAATTCAATCAAATCATGGGATTTATGCAATTAAGATCATAAAAATAAATTAGAGGACAAACTAAACCAAGATGGGTATCGTTAATAACACTTAAATGCAATGCATGATATTTTTGTGATTTTTTTTCAAATGTGATATATGAATAAAAATAAATATGACAACATAAATAAACATGATATGCAAACTCTATCTATATGCAATGCAATCCCTCCCCCACACTTAAACCTTTCATTGTCCTCAATGAAACATAAAAGACAACAAAAAATAAAAACATAGAGAAAGAGATGAATGAAATACTCACAATGTGGTGGATGGGTCTCTATAGGTCGGATCTGAGGATTTCGGCGGCCTTTCCTGAAAGCTTAGTCTATCCCAAACCAAGAACAACTATCTAATGCCTAATGGAAAACCTAATTTATTGAAAAGAAACTAGCTAACTAGGAATCGGAATAACTAAAACTTACCTCGGGTTGCCTCCCGAGAAGCGCCTTTCTTTAATGTCATTGACTTGACTTATTTTCAATCTCAAGATCATAGCTATCAGATATCGTCAAGGCCCTCAATAGCCTATCATATTCCTGTGCACACATCTTACAAGGCACATCATAGCACAATAAATTGAAAGCATAAAATGTGGAACTCACGAACCCTTTCAATCTATCAAAGAGTCTAGCATGACTCTCTACAGGAGGAATATGATACCACCAACACAGTTCCGCTGGTGGCTTTTCAAAATAGCAATCAAAAGGATCAACATAATCACCATTACCTTCAAAATTGCAAAAGTTTACCTTTATTACCTCTTTAGCCTCGGCTGATGGCTCTAGACCTGGTTCATCAATAGGTGAGATCAGAATGGATGGTGCAGATGGAGTAGGAGACACATCACATGTAACCTCATGCGTCGACTCATGAGATTCCAAGCCATGAAGCACTAGACCATCTCCTCCATCATCTAAGAAACTATCATTGTCTGCAACCAATTCCTCATCTTCTTCTTCGAAGCTCCTTTCTTTCTCACCTTTTGCACTTAGAATTTGAATGAGTTGGTTCATTTGTTCCTCCAATTTTCCGATTCGGCTCATGTTTCTTTCCTCTAACTGCTGCAACACTTGTGTGAGAGTTCGGATTGATACTTCCCGTTCAACCTGTCGACTCATGTTGCCGAAAAAATCCCAAATCTCAAAGAGTCCCATATCCAATAGGCCTCCATTACTCATGAACTCAGCAAGATTTCGTGTTTCAGCATTCATCCCATCAAATATGCAAACACACATCTCCCGCACACCATATTGATAACCCCATGAACCAAGGTCATTAACATACTCATGCAATCTAGTGAAATATTGGTGAAAGTTCTCACCTTCAAACTGCAACAATCTCAACATCTTGAAAAAGTTAGTAGCAAGGGTGTTGTGAACCGTAAGATATGTTCACAACAAAGTTAGATATATAAACAAAAATTAATAAATACACACAACAAAGAAATAAACTTGATTCCCCGGCAACGGCGCCAATTTGATGAGCGGTTTTTAGTCGCATAAACCGTATCAAAATAAAACTCAAACCTACAAACTAGTATAGCAAGCAAGTAAGAGGTCGATCCCACAGAGAATCAAGTATTTCTCAGCAATGTGTATTTACCAATTAGTAGAAAGAGGGGGTTTTGGTTGATTGAGATTGAAAAGAAAACAAAATAAAATAAAAACAAATAATGCAAAACAAATTAGAGAAGATCGCTCTACCTACAACTATCCACTTTATTTGTTTGAATTGATATTGTAACTTCCTCTTGTCCTTTTAGTCTTCCTATGAATGCCCTTGTCCCGACCTAATATAGTTACTAGTCCAACCAGTCCTAGCAACCCTTATCAATCGAACAGTCTCTAAAGAAGGATTTAACCCAATTGATAGCTTTAAGTTCAGAGATTAGCCAAGGTATTTGCAGTCCCTAAAGAGGGATTTAACAACACATTCAACTTCCTACTCATTCAAATAGTTCAACCAGCCCTAAAGGAACAAGTTTGCTACTTGGGTTAAGGTTCGCAACCAGGAATCTACAAAACCATAGCAATTGAATTGATCTAACTAGTTGGCCAGACAAGATAGAACAAATCAATAAACAATCAAGCACAAAGAAGTTGAAGCATTCAAATATAGGAAATAAGGAACAAGATTCAGAAACTCACAATCAATCCAAATAAAGCTTCAAATTGCAAGTAGAACGAAGAGAGTTTAGTCGCCCATGGCGAACATCGCTCTCTCTCTAATTGTCTGATGGTTCGAAGAATAGAATGAAAGGTAATGAAAAATAACATAAAAGTGGCCTAATAAAACATCCAAGTCGGCCTCAAAACAACATAATAGAAAACTAGGGTTTTTTCCAAAACGCGCTGGCGGAAGCTGCGGCGGGCGCAGCAAATTATGCGGCGGGCGCAGCATGAATACCGCCCCTGGCGGCGGGCGCAGCAAATTATGCGGCGGCCGCTGCATTGGGTTTTCCCGAAAATTCCGTCTCGAATTAGCTCTTGACGTCAACATGAAAGTTGTAGCTCTCTGAAAGAGCTTTCCAACGCATGGTCATAATAGTCGATCGGACAACCGAGGCCTCCAGAAAGTGCAAAACAAGTTCAGCATGTCTTGCGACAACTTCTGCAGACACTACAAAATATCTGACCTAGTGTAACGGCCCAAATAAGTTACCTTAGGCTTCAAAAGTGTTACTATATGTCTATGGTAACACATGTCGCACCGCTACAGTAGAGGCCGTTGGCATAGGTCTATGGTAACGGTTTGTTATTCTATGGTAACAGTTATAGAAAAATGGGAACATCTGTTACCATTGGTTAAACAACCGTTAGCTTAGATACAAATGTTAGTATAGACTTATTACCGTTAGCTTAGATACAAATGTTAGTATAGACTTATTACCGTTAGCTTAGATACAAATGTTAGTATAGACTTATCACCGTTAGCTTAGGAGTAACCATTACAATGCATACACAACTGTTACCTTAAATATACAACCATCCCTATAGATTTATCCATTACCACAAGCATATATATATAGAGAGATCTTTTTCAATGTCTTGCATAATTCATTGATTAAACATATATATCCAAAAGCTGTACAAGTAGTTTGTAACCAAAAAATTGGTAATCCCTACAATGTTCCTTCTCCATTTGTAACTAAAAGACAACACAATGAAGATCACAATGGTGCAGTACAGACCATATTGTTCTCGATCATAAGCAGAGGCAAAATGGTTGTCCAATCCCAATTTCATTCCCACTAATTAGAAAGCCACTGTTTCATCCCCATAGTTAAGTACTAAATCTAACCCTCTTCATGCTAGATGAGGCGATAGCTGGTAGGTAAAGCTCATCTTTTGGGTTTCTCAAAAGGTGCAAAATGATATATGTGCCACACAATGCACTAGTTTGTAACCAAATGTAAGTATATATACCCACAAAAAATTGATAAATTACCCAATTACATGATGCATCTAGAGAATATACTTGTATCCATTTCGATCATTGATTAGCATAGATCATCTTCAATCTCTTCATCCTGCATTTAATGATATTTCAACATTAGATTTGGATAATAATTTTGTCATCAGTCCAAACCACATTTGAATCAAATGCACATATTGAAACCAAAGTAGGATAAACAACACCAATGAACTAGCAACACAAAAATCAAGTAGCATAGCACAAGCAAAGTGGGCTCCTATTTATTACTCCATCGCCAAGTTTTAGATTGAATTACCGAAAATGAATGTAGAGGCAATAAATCAAACATTACCTTGAAATCTGGAATGGCCAAGTTTTAGATTGAATTACCGAAAATGAAATAATAATAAGAGAGTTTTAGAAACATGAAGATTCCGACTCCAACCACATTCTCATCCAATGCGTTATCAACCTATGTCTCCTCCTCGGATCCACGATTACCTGGAATAATCAATAAAAACACGTAGATTCCGACTCCAACCACACAGAGAACAAATATGCAAATTATACTTAAACCATGCATGATATGCATCATAACTAAGCTAAATGCAACCTATTATAAATCTCTAAATGCATGCTATCAGTGGTGGTGGGGGTGGAGCATCGGGGGAGGCGGTGGCGGTGGAGCCGGTGGCTGAGGCGACGGTGCTGCTGGCGGCATTGGCGGAGGAGGGTGTTAGTGGTGGGTCGGCGTCTGGCGGCAGCGATGGAGGCGGAGCAGTGGCGGAGGCGGAGGATACGTTATTACCGTCGCGGAAGCGTCGGACGATTGAGGTGTATCCGGTCCCGACTCCACCGGTATGTTATTTGAATTACTTATTTTGTTTGATTTATAGTTTGATAGATTACTTATTTTGTTTGATTTACAATTTAAAATATAATTTGATAGATTATAATATAGTTTTATAATAGAAGTTCATAGAATATGATTGATAATATATACTGTTTGATAGAATATAATTGATAATATTTTGTTTGATTTATTTATATATTATAATGTTTTTTTATAGTATATAGTTTGATAGAAAAGAATATAGTTTTAATTTGATAGAATATAATAGATAGTATATATTCAAATACATAGAAAAAAATTACAATTGAATGACAATAAAAAACATTATAATATATTACAATACTTCAAAAGTATTTAATTAACATTAAAATATATTTGAATATATTCAAATATATTCAAATATATTCAAATACATAAAAATAAATTTATATTGAAAGAAAATTAAAAACATTAAAATATATTACAATACTTCAAAAGTATTTAATTGACATTAAAATATATTTAAATATATTCAAATACATAAAAATAAATTAATATTGAAAGACAATAAAAAACATTCAAGGGCATGAAAAGAGATTAACACATTAAAACATATTTAATTAACATTAAAATATAATAAAAGACATTAAAACAATTGAAAATATATTAAAATACATCAAAAACATTAGAATAACATTAAAATACATTAAAATATACTAAAAAGACATTAATATTCAACTGGATCATAATAACAGGCAGGGAGGCTCATGAGGAGGGATGGTACCCTCCGGCCTATTAGGTTCGGCGACCGGGCAGCGGTCAGCCAGGTACAGGAGGATACGGCACCCCGCGATCAGACAGCCACAGTCGACGATCTACTTGCGTCTGCAGAGCGCTTACAGCCGTCGATGGGGACCCCCTGGCCGACGAGAACGACAGCTTCTGGAAGGGTCTGCCAGCTTGAGATCCTTCTCGCGATGCGACGATGGGGCTGCAGCCTTCCTTAAAGACCGGTGATGTTCTGAGTAGCTACATTACCGACGTAGTCGTTGGGCGACGGGCCGACATGGGTAGACCGCCTACTCGTGTTCCACCCACCATCACGGAGGCATCTACTTCAGCAGTTCCGGAGACTTCTACTTCAGCAGTTCCGGAGACTTCTACTTCAGCCGTGCCGGAGGCTTCTACTTCGGCCGTGCCAGAGGCTTCTACATCCGGCACCCACGAGGCTGAGCCTTCGACCTCCCCCACACCAGCGGCGATCTGCTTGGCTTCTGCAGATGATGTGATCCCTGACGTCGTTGAGGAGGCTGACGACGGTCAAGAGGGGCAGGCTGAGGGCCAGGGGGCCCACAGGTAGAGCCCAGCCCATCCCCGCGCAGGCTGCCGCACCGGCTGTGCAGGTCGACCCTTTATTGCCGCCAGGAGAGCTGCTTGTGTCTTACATGCATCACCGGGCGTATCAGGTGTGGAGAGATCCTACTGTGGAATTGTCGCTGCTGAAGTTCCACCACCGGGCAACTCACATGTAGCCTTTTGAGCGATACATATTTGAGGGTCCGGGGAGCTGGGTGCAGGATCTGATCCCATCCGGCATCCCCCAGCTGAGGTCCCTCCACTGGGAGTGTGTCGACGAGTTCACCTGCACATCCTTCGTGGAGTATTGGCACCCGGAGATCAGCTCCTTCCACTTCCCATGGGGCGAGATGACCATCACGCTCCACGATGTTGCCTGCCTCATGGGACTTCCGATGGATGGCCTCCCTTGTCCGTCACATCTGCCCGCGGGCGCGTTGATCCCCACCGTCGCGGAGTACTACCAGTTCACCCAGCAGGCTCTGAAGGCCTACAGACACGCTGGCGGCCCTCCAGTGACTTGGTTGACTGCCCTATGGATGCAGAGATACAGGCCGCTAGGGCTGATCAACCGGTCTGGACCGGACCGGACATTCCGGTCCCGGTCCGATCCGATGGACCGGAAATTTTGAAACTTGGACCGCGGATCGGACCGGGACCGATAAATATGGTCCCGGTCTTTCCGGTCCGTGGACCGTAAAGACCGTTTGGACCGTTTGGACCACAACTTTTTACAGTAACTGTTTTTATAGTAGCCGTTTGGACCGATAAATATGACAGCAGAGGGCCAGAGGCTGCTGTATTTTGCAATTTACAGTAGCTATTTTACAGCACTACAGCAGCCCCTTGAACCTATTTACAGCAGCTCCTTCAACCTGTTTACAGCAGCCCTTGAACCTGTTTACACTTTACAACAGCCCTTGAACCTGTTTACAATTTACATTAGCTGTTTTACAGCACTACAGCAGCCCCTTGAACCTGTTTACAGCAGCCCTTGAACCTGTTTACATTCAAAACAAAAATAATCCCTCTCACTTACGTTGCATGAATGTTTTGAAGAAATTTCCATGGATATCGAATTACTCATAATTCTGTTAAAAACAAAAAAACAAATCAATCAATTATTCCAGGGATAGTTATAAGATAATCCACCATGGAGCGAACTCTGACATTCCATGACCAAAAATCAATTATTCCTGGAATAATTGATAATGATACGAGAAGCAATAAAAAAGCAGACAGATCTCTTATCATAATTGACAAAGAAAATAAGTTGGATATATTCTTCATGCCTATAATCCATATAAATCTTCTTATGCTTAGTTTATTCAAGTTTCCTACTCGGTACCAACATGCCAATTGCCAAGGATTGGATCCAAGGTCAACAGATGATAACTCTTATTGAAAGCAATAAAAAAAAATTATTTGATGAAAAATATCAGAAAAATAAGGAACCTCATAAGACTTCCATTGGTAGGGGGGGATGAACAAAAATGGAAATAGAAACACAATAGATGGAGGAAAGCATTATTTTTGGTTGATAGATGGGTGGCCACCAGAAACACAGAAGAAAGAAGTGCCCACGCATAATGGAATAAAAAGCTTAAGTGTGAAAGCTAAATTAAAAAACCAGTTAGACCAAAATGAGTATGCATCATCCTTACTTTTTCACAGAAACTATCAAAAAATGTGAAGGAAACGTGTCTTACTCTCTAAAGCTGACTTTGAAGGCAAGCACAGAGCCAGTCTTGGACTTGTTTAAATCTCGTCCTTTCTTCCTAACTCTTTAGATATCAAATTAAAACAAGAGATAAGTAGGGTTCAGTGATCACTAAAAGAAGAATCAAAGGATTTATAAAACACAAGAAAATATTGGCTAAGAAATTACACTTAACCGTCCATCACTGAGGTGACTTCACATTTAATTACCTTTTGTAAACAAAGTTATATATCAAAGTATCAAACCTCTCAAACGACCGAATATTAGTATATTACTTGTCTATTAGCAATTGACCACCCATGCCACATTTATCGGTAAAAAGTCCATTGCATATGGTCTAAACACCATGAAAGATTATCTTAGATTGTATGCATTTCATTATTTCCAGTTATCCCCTTCTGTACACATAAACTAATACTATGATTTCACATGAATCATACAAAAGCAAAGTACAAAACTTGCAAATCAACTTCAGACAGAATGTCGCATGATTCGTTCAAAGCCAATGTCAGAGTTCGCTCCATGGTGGATTATTACCCAAATTGAATAATTGATTGATTCAAAAATCAAAACAAGTACCTTAATCTCATACATTCAAAACAAGTGCTTTAATCTCATTTCTCTAAACCCCACCTTTAAAATCGCATCTAGATCTAAATATTACAAAATACAAATTGAAATTTCTTAACCCTAGATTTAAAATTGGGGGAGGATTCTTGAATGTTAGGCTAGAATATGTATAATTTCTCAAAATCTATACTAAAATCAACATTCATAGGTCAAAATATACAAAAAATCCTAGATCTACAATTGAAATAATGGGGTCGGGTCTGTCGGGAAGACTTACTGTCAGGAGAGTGAAGAGGGTGAGGTGAGTAGGCTGTAGAGGCGCCGCCGAGGTCCGATACTCCGAGGTCCGAGAGCCGAGCCGCCGAGAGCCGCCGAGAGCCGCCGAGAGCCGAGAGCCGAGAGGTCGAGAACCGCCTGGAGGCTCGAAGTCTGAACTGGAGGCTGGAGAGATGAAAAGCGCGGCGCATCTCCACAGAAAAATAGGGTTTACGGCTTTACCGCCTTTGTTTTTGTTTTTTTATAATAAAACAGGTTCCGGTCCAATTCCGGTCCGGACCAGAAATTCCGGTTTGGTCCCGGGTTTGGACCGGAACCCAGATTTGGCAATATCTTGAACCGCGGATCAGACCGTAATGTTCCGGTCCGATCCAAAGACCGTAAATTCCGGTCTGGTCCCGGTCCGATTCCGGTCCGATCCATATTTTGCCCAGCCCTACAGGCCGCTCGTCGACCCCGCCCCCGCTGATGACCCAGAGGCCGCGGCTGATCCTGAGCAGATTCGGCTGCGCGTGCATGTGGGAGGGGGGCAGCCCTAGGATGACCCTGCACATCGTTTGTTTCTGCATAGAGGGTACATGGTCATCGCTCTCGCCGCGACTTTGTTTGTGGACAAGTCGCAGAGCCGGATCCCATGGAGGATATTCGGTCTTATTTGGGACATCCCGCGTACGACCACCCTTGCATGGGCTGCACGTGCCCTCGCATGTCTGTACAGGGGCCTAGGCGAGGCTACCCGCGCAGGTGCGAAGGGTATAGACAACTGCACACCGATCCTACAGGTACGAGACCGTTGAATTAAAGTTTTAGTTTACAAATATTTATATTATATGCTAACGACATACTTTTTTGTGTGAAGGCTTGGATATGGGCGTACTTCCCTCGCTTCCGAGGTGATTTCTCCAGCGATCCGGCTAGGAAGGATGACCCTCGCTTCTACGCGAAGTTCATCGGTCCGAAGGCGCCACAGCGCATGAAAGACGTCGCGAAGCTGAAGAAGGTCCAGGAGCTGCAGGACGAGGTGGACCGTCTTACCGTCACTGATGTATGTATTCGAGACTCTATCTATATCACTTTAATCTCCAAAAAGTGCTTCAATTATTTGTACAAGATGTGGCAGGACGTCGTGAACCAAAAGGTTCCTCCGGTATACACGGACCGACATTGGAGGGTTTGTTACGGGATCCCTTGTGTCCATGAGATTCAAGCATACGTCAACTCCGGTACTCCGATACCCGCCGAGGACATCCACCCGTTCTGGATGGATTTGTCATGAACTGACCTCGACGACACCCCATCGCCGTATGAGTTGTCATCTTCATACACGGCTTCCAACGATGTATGCGAGGATGAGCTGCACCCACCCTCCTCAACAAGAGTCCGAAGGAAGGAGAGGTCTCGGGGGTCGAGGAATTCCTGCAGAACCAACCCGTTGCCATACGAGGAGGTAAGGGAAAGGTTTGAGAGAGAAGAAGCGCGTACTGCTCGAAATGCAGCTCGGCATCGTCCACAAGCGACCTCAGCTCGACGTGGACGTGATGATGTGTTCGGAGGGTTCAAATGGGGTCGAAACAACGTTGATCCCTTCATGCTCGGTCATATTGAGACGGTGAGGGACACTGTTGGAGATGGTCATTGTGGCTACCGTGCTTTGGCGGCTTTGACATCACTGATCGACGAGACTGCTTTCCCGGAACTCAAAACGTTACTATGCAATCACTTGGAGGATCACGCCGATCTGTACGCCGGTTGTTATACGGGAGGGCACCCATTCCAGCAGTTCGTCGACTACAAGAGATAGGCGGGAGCTGTGCATGGTGATAGGAGACGGTGGATAGAGCTACCCATTATGGGCTTAGTATTTGCAACGGTATATCAGATTCCTCTCGTCGTCCTAGCTTGGCATCATCCGTTCACATGTCTCCACATGACCTCGCCGACACCTGCTAACAACCCTCAATCAGCAACTCTTGGTGTAGCCTGCATCGGAAACCAAGACCATTTTGCCGCGGTACGACTTCAAACGTCTTTTTTTATTACCTATTCATGCTTTTCATTTATATGTCAATACTCTAAATCTAATTTTCCGTTCTCATAGATCTGGTTGCGTCCTAACGCTCCTCTTCCGCCGCCTCCGCCGGAATGGGTCGCACATCATCACCCGAGCGTCGAAGGATGAGAAGCTCCGTTTCAAGCTTAGATGGAGAGATTTCGAGCCTTACGTGTCGAGTCCGGTCACCCTTTACTATTTTCCTAGATTTTATTCCACCAGTTTATTAAATTTATGGATGTAAACTTTTTTTTCCCGTTCCTTATAACATTATTCGCATATTATCCGAATGAAAATCTTAACAATTATTGGTTTCCATTTAATTAGAACCTCAATACTTCAACTCCACTAGCTAAACACTTTAATTTTTGCAATTAACAATACAAACCCTTGGAAAACCTAAACCCTAAACCCTAAACCTAAACCCTAAACGCGAAACCCTAACTAGGGTTTGCACGTCCTTACCAACGTGCATATATTGCACGTCCTTAAGGACGTGCATGCGCGTTGGTATGGACGTGCAAGGGGTCTGCTAGTGGACGTGCACAGTGCCAGACATGCACGTCCTTAAGAACGTGCATGCACGTCCTTAAGGACGTGCAAATGCTTAATCCGGATTTGCGGTGTATATAGTGACACCCAATAAAAATAAAGCGTGGTTTTATTCATTAAAAAGAAGAAACTATGAGTTTTGGGCATGAGTCGGACTTTTGACAAAACTCAGGGGTACCATCCGGAAAAAAAAAAGTGTGGGACACCAACCGGAATTGTCAAAAACTCATGAACACCAAACGGAATTTCCCAACAAATTAATAGCAGATGTTTGAAAGAGTAGATGAAGACTGAAGGTTGGGACTGCCGAACTAGGGAAGAGTGAAGGTGGATGGGAAACAATGGATTTCAGAGCTCCTTGTACGAGCAAAGGGATAACTTTTTTGTTTAAAAAAGATCCAAACAAATCCTTATCATAAAGCTTTATAATACATAAGTGAATGAAATCCAAACGAACCCTTATTGAAGAACAGTAGTTTTTATGATTAAATGAATAAACTCTCAAATTTTACTTGTATTTTAGTGTACTCCATGAGGACACGATGTTAGGGCTCGTTTGGTATCGATATCAAGATATTGATATCGGGCGATATCTTTGATATCTTGATATCAAGATATCAATATCAGTATCAAGATATCGATATCGGGCGATATCGGTATCAAGATATCGATATCAGGCAATATTTATATCAAGATATCGATATCGGGCGATATCGATATCAAGTGATACCTCCCTAAAAATCAGTATATCAAAATAGGCCAAATTTGATATCTAGATATCAACTGATATCGATACCAGTTAATATCAAGTGATATACTATCACTTGATATCAAGTGATATACTATGCATACAAAACACTTGATATCAGTTGCCTTATATGTGTTACACTGTTGTTGGAGCTAGGGTTATGTCTCTCTCTCTCTCTCTCTCTCTCTCTCTCTCTCTCTCTCTCCTCAGATTGATTCTAGATATCGATATCAGTTGATATCAAAATAGGCCAAATTTGCCAAACACATATATCAAATATCACTTGATATCAAGTGATATACTATGCATACCAAACACTAGAAATCGATATCAGTTTAAGTGATATCGATATCTAGACATACCAAACACTAGATATCAGATATCGGGGGATGATATCCGATATCTGATATCTAGATATCAATAATATATAGACTATGTCTCTTTTGTGTATAATTCTTAAGTTTCCTGATTTGTTTTAAGTTTGGGTTGGGAGCTTTGGGCTTGTTGTGTTGCAAGCAGATTTTGGGCTATGTAAGCCCAAATTTGAGAAGGCAACGACTGACCCATTCATTTGCCTTATATGTGTTACACTGTTGCTGGAGCTAGGGTTACGTCTCTCTCTCTCCTCATATTGATTCTAGGGTTCTTGCTCTCCCTCTTGCTCTGTCTCCTTGGAAACCTCTCCTCTTGGTAAGATGCCTTGACAAAGCCTCTTGATAGAGCTCCTGATCAATCCAAAGAGCCTGAGACACTGAGATTTCAAGACGATTTCATTGGAAATCATTGGTGCAAAACATCATTGGATGTTTTTCTTATGCCCTCGTGGAATCTCTTCTAGTTGTCTCTTTCAAACACATACACACTTAGTTTCTCTTTGTCTTTCTCGTTCTTACCTTGCGTTTCTTGAGCGTTCCAGTTGAGGCCTATAGTTTTGTATTCATTATCGCATATATATATTGAAATACATTGTTGATTCAGTTGTCTATTGTTGCTTTGTTTGATTTTTCAAACTGGTATCAGAGCTTTGTCGGGTTTTTCAAGCTACGATTTGAGTTTCCAACTACTTTCTGTGTCGAAAAACACAGATCTAAAGAATTGATGAGTTGCTTTCCTTAGATCTGGGATAATCTATCCTAGATCCAAACGATAAGGATCCTTGAGCTACGATTTGTCTCAGATCTAAAGTCTCAAGGCATGTGTCTTCGGTTTCTCGGAAACCTACATTGACATTGCCTAATTTTTGTGGATCTGAGACTTCTTGGATCTTAGATCTGAGGGATTAAGGGTCCTAAACTTGGATCTAAAACAAGATTTGATGTTTAGGGTTTTGGGTGACTCGGGGTTCTCTTATCTAAAGGAAACCCTAAGTCATTTTGTTGTTTTTGTTCATAGCCAGCATTACTAACTCAAGTTGTTTTGTTTTGCAGGTACACAAAAAAAAATGTTGTTGTTGTTTCAGATTTGTGAAAGCTTTGGCATTCACTAGATCTTGTTGCATATCCTTTATCTTAGTTGTTGTCTTTCCTTGTTTACTATTTTTGTGTTGCCTTGCCGGCTATTATCTTTGTGATTCTGCCTGTTGTGATCTGGTGTGATGTCTGAATCCTCTGTTAGAATTAAGCCCTTTGATGGAACCTCTGATTTTGCTATGTGGCAATTGAAAATGAAGGTTGTTCTTATTAAAGAAAAATATTGGCATGATGTT